>CM066042.1:192314815-192675359 GCA_033557465.1 Ichthyophis bannanicus | reverse complement strand
TAGATGTTTGGAAGGTTTGACGTCCAACTGCATCCAGGGTTTCTAGATGCACGCCCCTGGCGGGAAAGAAGAATGGTTTTTCTTGCTTGTTACCTGCCTCATTGCTGATTCAACTACGATGGAATGATGGGGAAGTTGAGGCTTTTGAAATCCTGGAGCGGGGGGCACCTGGGATACAGAAGATCAGTTGCTGTAGGAGGTGAAGGGAAAAGAAACCCTTAAAGGTTTTTCCCATACCCTCAGAAGAAGATTCTGCAAAGAGTGATATAAAGGAAGCAATTATATTTTCCTTTTCCTGCAGAAAAACCATGAGAAGACTATTAGCCAGGATTAGGCCTATTAAGGAAGGTTGCCATGTCAAGGGAGAAATTTCTGAAAAGAAGGATCTCCGATGGGAACCATCCCTGGACAGGCTAAATTTGAAAAGGTAGCCTGGGAACCGGAGGGGAATTGCAAGGTCCGTTGCAGACACAGGATTTGTAATGGATGGACACTGGAAACGGCAGTTTATGAGTTGAAGACAGTCCAGATAGGGCATCATCCATGCCAGGTATATTGACTCCAAACTAGGTTATCGAGAGGAGCGAAAGGTGAAAAAAGCATGGAAGGAGCTGGTGTTTCGATGATACTGCAGGTTACCGGTATCGGATACCGATTACCGCGTAGTTGTGCCGGAATCGAAGGCGAAACCGACACCGAAGCAGTCATCAGAGGATGGCTCAAGCTGTTACCGAGGTGTAACTAAAAAACCCTTGGTGATTATCCTTGGTACCTTGCATGCGGAATCGGTAAACATCGGTTACGAGAAGCGTCGGTACTCCAGTCCTCTAGACTAGAAATCGATTCTAGGGACGCGGCATCGAAGGAAGCAAGTCTATTATGCATGCCTAGAGGGTACCGACGTCGGTGGTGGTTATCGGCGGTACTACCGATACTGGAAAGTCCAATCTGGGCCGTATGCGTTCGGTCACGAAAGGTACCGAGAACGGCGCCGATGATGATCCCTGGTGAAGAGGCGGATCACTCAAACACCGGTGACGATAGGGGTATCGGTTACCGCTGAACGAGGGCGATGCCACCACCAAGCATGGCTCAGTGTATGTTCTGTGGAGGGGTGAGCCACCAGGGAACAACCTGAAACCCTTGAAATGCTTTGGAGCCCGGGAAGGGGGACCGTTCCCCGCCGGGGTTTTAATGCCGAATGGGGTCTTGTAGGGCAAGGCCGGGGCGGGCAGCATGCTTAGCCTGAGACTTACCACTCAAGGATTGGCTTAGTCTTAACAGATCGTTTGTGGGTTACCTGATCCTGTAGAGAAGAAATGGGCTGGATGAACCCTGCCATAGGGAGCGAAAACGGTATGGAGGGAAACTCGAAAGGAGCAGAAATCTCTTACTCACAGTATGTAGCCTGAAACGGTTCAGGGGATAAAAGGGTCCAGGACCCAAACAGGGTTAGACACCAGTTCATTGGAGTCTAAAAAGAAAACTGTATTTCCACAGTGAAGGCACTTCTTAGGAGAAGAAGAAAATCTCCATGACTGGAGAGGCCTTTATAGGGCCCAAAAAATTTTTGTAAGACAAGAAACTGAGGGAAAACTCTCCCTCAGTTTGAGAAAGAAAAAGAAAAGAAAAAAACCTCACCGGCGGTACCCGGTGGCGGCGTGGGTGGACAACAGCCGCGACCACACCAGAAAACAAGAATTAAAAAATTAAAGAAAGAAAGTTTCTGCCGGTTGAACAGGGTATGCGACGTCCTACCGGCTCCGCGGAAAACAAAAACGAGGAGAGACAGTTGGAAAGGCGGGAAGGCAGCACTGCGGGCGCTGAGGGATGCTCCCAAAAGCTTTCTGATTGGGACGCTGGGGGAGCTTGTCCCTGCCGCAGGCTCCCCGTCGGGTACCTTGAGACGTACCCATATGTGAAGACTCATTCCCTGCTTGTTCCTGGGAGCATCACCTGTTACAGGTGAGTAACTACTCTTTCTCTCATGACCAATCGCAAGACGAAAGTCAGTCCCTCACATATGGGTTGACTCCCATAAGTTCTGGGGCTTACCGAGGAAGGAACCCCGGCTGAACAAGAGAACTCCCTCTTAGTCCCAGCATCAAAAGAAAGGCTTTTCAACTGACACAACCTCCACCGGTAGCCTAACAGAGGACAGGAGGGCATGAGTTGCCTAAACCTCAAAGAGATTCCGGAGTACTGCTAGGCCAAAAGCACTGTCCCTACGGGACTCCCTTTCCAGAGAGTAATGGGCCGCAAAGGTCTGGCTTGAAGACCAAGTTGCAGCCCTGCAGATATCTACCAACGGTACAGAGCGGAGAATGAGCCACTGAGGCGGCCATTGCCCTGACACGGTGGGCCGTGACCCGACCCTGCAAAGGAAGGTCAGCCGCCTTATAAGCCCAGGTGATACAGTCATCTACCCAGATGGACAAGGTACGCTTGGACACAGCTTACCCTAATTATTAGGGTCAAAAGATATGAAGAGCTGAGTATCCCTTCTGTGCCCCTGCGTACGGTCAAGGTAGAAGGATAAGGCCCTCCTACAGTCCAGGGTATGCAGAACTGCTTCAGCCTGGCTTGCATGAGGCCTAGGGAAGATGTTGGAAGAACCACCTCCTGGTTGAGGTGGACAGAGGAGACAACCTTAGGGAGGAACTTTGGATGAGTCTGAGGACTACCCTGTTCCTATAAATTCTGGTGGTAAAGGCCTGTCACAGACCAGGGCCTGAAGCTCACTAACATGCCTAGCCGAGGTAAGGGCTATCAGGAAGCGTTGCTTCTAGGACAGGAACGTAGTGGACAAGTAGCCATCGGCTCAAAAGGTTGGCGAGTCAGTTGTTGCATGACCACTTTCCACTGACACTCAGGGGCTGGAGGACAGGAGTGGAGGCTTGAGCAAGAGCAAGCCTCTGAGCAAACCGGGACACCAAAGGGTGAACTGACAGAGTGTCCTTCCACCAGAGAGTGGTGATGCTGCTAGAGCTGAGAGGTGGACCCAAACAGAATTGGACTTAAGACCTTGATTGGATAAGTGCAGTAAGTACTGAAGCACTAACTGGTACAGTACAGGAGAAAGGATCCTCTACGTAACTGACATCACACTGAAAACCTTTTCCATTAAAGAGCATAGATTTTTCTAGTGGATTGTTCCTAGAGGCTAGGAGAACTTCCTCTACCTCCTGAGGTAGGCCCCAGGGAGCCACAACTACCCTTGCAGCCTCCAGGCCATCAAATTTAGAGCTTTGAGATTGGGGTGCAGAAGGGTACCCTGATCCTGAGAGAGAAGGTCGGGTTGCAACCTCAGAGGCAGAGGTGATCCACTGCCAATTGAGTAGAAGTGGAAACCAGGGCTGTCTGGGCCACCTGGGAGCCACCAGCAGGACTGAGGCCTTGTCCTGAAGAATCTTGAACAGAGTGCGGGCCACCAAGGGCGTGGGAGGAAAGGCATACAGGAGGCCGAGACCAGGGAATCAGAAAGCCTCTGCTGCTATCCGCAGAGAATGCGGTTGCCTGGAGCAGAAGTTTTGCAGCTGTTTGTTCAGAGGACTGGCAAACAGGTCTATGGATGGAAGTCCCCATTTCATGAAAATCTTCTGAACCACCAAAGGATGGAAATTGTTGTTTATTGACACATGCAACAGAAAAAAACAAACAAAAAGCAAAAACAATCACCCCAACCAAGTCCCACACCCCCCCAAAACCCCACCCCCCCCGACATAGCACAAAATAAGTATCACAAACCCCCCCGTGACCCACCTCCCCAGACCCACCACCAACCCACACGTGCCCCTTCTCCCAACAACAAACTCCAAAAAGTCCATGACAATGTCCATGTCCCCTCCCCCCCCTCAGTCCAGTGTCATGCCCGACCCCACCTCCCCCTTCAAGAACACCCCAGCGCAGTCCCCACAATGGCCGTCTTGCAAACCCTGAACCCCAGCCCCGCACAACACTCCCCAGCAGTCCAAATGTTCATTCTGTCTGACTCTCAGACTCCCTCCCCCAAACCATCCAGAGACAGAGCCCCCTATCCCCATCCCTCCCCCTTCAGCATGAGCAGCAGCTTCCCCCTCCCTCCAACCCGATCCCTGCCTCCTCCCCATCCATCTCATAGAAACAAACACCTCAAAAGCAAACCTCCCCACCCCCCCCCCTCAAACAAAAACATAAGGGCCCCTTGAGCCCATCCCCAACAAAATCCCACCAAAACAAATCATAACTATCATACAAATCAAAAGCTAAATACAAAAGAGAAACATAACCCCTGTGCTGCCCTGCAATCCAGACAGCGGAGCGGGATGCCCAGGACACAAAAAGAACAAACATAAACACCAACAACAACAATTGGGACGGCCACCCCTCTAAGGAGAAAGGGAGAGCGGACAAGTGGTCAAACCCCTCAAGCAGCACCCACCCACGCCCCCCCCCCCCCCCCGGGAGACAAACACCCCAACATCCTACCGAGAAGTCAACCCACGCGAAGGGAACCCACCCCCGCCTATCACCCCCCCCCCCCCACGGACACAACCCCAACCTCAAAGTCCTCCAGGGATGCCAACCCCAGGGAACCCCCTCCCCCTCCACGGGGGGCGAATGGTGAGGTGACGCCACAGACAGCTCCACGATGAGCCTCCACCACCCGCCTTTCGCGTTGCGCCATGCTGTACACTTCCTCCAGAATGTCCCGCACCACCTCGTCGAGGGGCAGGACCAACCCCCGGGTCGAGACATGACAGCGCGCTTGCCACAGGTGGTAGCGCACTAACGGCCGTGACGAGGTAGAGGGTCCTGGAGTCCTGCCTTAGAGGAAAGGACCAGGCCCCGTACACCCACTCCGCATACGTGAGAAGGGAAAGGTCGCGCAGGTGAAGAGCAGCGGACACCAACCGGCAGGCCTCCAGGTTGAAGGGGCACTGCCGGAGGAAATGGTCCATGGTCTCCGTCTGCCCTTCACACCCGGCCCTCGGACAGACCCGCTCGGCCTGTGACCTGTACTTGAGGTTGTCCCTCACGTACAAACGCCCGTGGAAAGACAACCAGGCCACATCCCGAACTTTCTTCGGTAGCCGAGGGGAGTTCAACAGCCTAAGGCCCCGCTGCATCACATCCGCTGGACAGTCCCGCAGGGCCCACCGTGGTTGAAAAGTGGGAAGCGAGTACCATCCGGTACAATCCTTTCCGCCCCAAGGACTGGGGCGAGCGGGTCGGTCACCCCCCACCGCCGAATGAGCCCCACCATCGCAAATACGTACGAGGGGACCTGTTCCCCGCTCCGGCGCACACGTGGAACCGAGGACGCCCCCTCCCACTGCTCCCAGAAGCGGGAGAACTCATTCCCGATAGGAGGCCACCCACCAGACCCCACCCCCTTCCCGCACCTACCCAAGTGGAACGCCATAGACAAGACTGACAGGAAGACAAGGGGGTGCAACATAACCAAACCACACTCTGCCCTATCAAGGCAGACGATGATGCTCTGGACAGTTTTCAAGCGGTTACCCAACAGAAAACAGAAAAAGAAGGCACATACAGACGCCTGACGGACGACGGAAGGACGAAGACCGTGGCCACGTGCAGAAAGAGAGGAAGCAGAAACGTCCCGAGGAGTTTGATCTCCTCGTACGTACACTCCACCCCCTCCACCGCAGCACCCGACACCGTGCAGTATCGAGACAACGTTCCCAATTGGACTCCGCAAAGTCCTCCGACCCGAAGACGAGCACCAAAACTCGGAACTCCCACAAGGGAGGAGGAAAGGCGGCGCAGGAAGGCGGCGAGGCATCCGAGGGCCCAACCACAGCGTCTGGCACTTGCTGTGGTTGACAACAGAGTGGGCTACCTCCGAGTAACTCCTCCACGGCCTCCCGCAGGGCCTCTACCCCTTCAGTGTGTCCACGTAAACTGAGATGTCGTCAGCGTAGGCAACGACGGACACCGGGGGCGCACCAGGCGCCTCCAGGCCCCGTAACCCACCTGAGGACAATCTCCGGAGGAAGGGGTCGAGGGAGAAGACATACAGCAAGGGCTCAAAGGGCACCCCTGCCGCACCCCCGAGGGCGACACACAAACGGCCGTCCGAGCCACCCGTTAATAAACGGGAAGCTCACCCCCCCTCGGTACAGCGCCTGCACGACGAAGAGGAAACCTGCAGGAGGCCGAAGTGCTGAAGCACCGACCACAGTACCGGTGGACTGACTCGATCGAAGGCTTTGGACTGATCCAAGGAGACCAACCAGTGGGTCCCGTTGGAGCGACCGGCCTCTCTCCACCACCTCCCGGACTGTGGCGACAGCGTCCAGAACCCCTCTCCCCCGAACGGAACAATACTGGGAAGGGGACAGCAAAACGCCCGACACCTCCACCAGTCGGTTGGCCAAACACTTGGCCAGGATCTTCCGGTCCGCGTTCAGAAGAGAGAGCGGCCGCCAAAAGTCCAAGGAGCTATCGTCCTTCCCCTTGGAGAGCAGCAGCTAGGACAGACTCGCGAAATGGACCGCGGGAGAAACCCCGTATCCATGATCTCCTGAAACAGGGAGGTCAGGAAGGAAGCCAGCTGGGCAATGAAAGTGCGATAGACCTCCACAGGGAGCCCATCGCGCCCAGGCACCTTCCCCAACGGCATGGCACGAATCGCCCTCTCCACCTCCAACCTGCTGAATCGGAGCAGCAAGTGCATCAACCTGTGCCTGAACCACAGCCGAATACACCGGGGGAAGGCCCAAGTACTCTCGGATATGGGTGAGGTCCACGGGGCGATCCCCAAACAGGTCCGAGAAGTATTCCCCCACCATCCGCAAAAGGTCCTCCTGGGAGGTATGAATGGTACCGTCCTCGCCCCGCAGGGCCATGACCTCCCGACGCCGAACCCTCTCCTTGCAAGTCAGGAAAGGGTCTGGAGTGCCGACCCCACCAGCCGCCCCCTCAAAAGCAGAGGGAGGCATGGCGATCATAAAGCAGGCCACGGAGCTGGACGCGTACCTCTTCCACCTCCTCCCACGCTGCCCCTCGGGATACCAAACGATCCAGCGACCTCCGGAGGACAGTGTAGGTGATGTAGCGGGATCGAGCCATGGAGGTACCCCGGGAAAGGAAGAGTTGCGCGGGCACGCGTCTTCACCTCGTCCCACCAGGCGCCATGGGAAGGAAAAACACCCAGCAGGGTGTCCTGGTCTGCAAGAAAGGCCAAGAACTCCTGGACCACCTCTGATGTTGCCAACAACTGCACATTCAGCCTCCACAGGCCCAGGACCCCTGCTGAGCTCCTCGTGGTTCAGGAAAGGACACGGAGAGGACGCAGTGGTCCGAAAAGTCAACCGCCTGCAACTGCGGAGGGGAACACCTCTACCCGGGCACTCACATTATATCCGATCGATACGACTCCTCCTGCAGGTCCCCATGGTAGTAGGTGAACCCCGGCGACCGTGGAAAGGCCCGGTGGAAAACATCCACCAGGTCAGCCGTCCGGGGTCATCTCGGCCAAAAAACACAAAAGAGGCCCTCGTAACTGGGTGGGCAACGATCCCCCCCTCGGTCCTGCAAAAGGTGGTGGTGTTGAATTAATTCGCGGCGAGGACCCACCAAACGGGAGGTGTGTAAGTAGGGGCGGATGACCCCAAACAGGGTCTTCCGCGCCAACTTAGACTGGGGGCCGTTAGACCACCACGAAACGAAACCGATGAGGCCCGCAGTAGCCCGTCTAAGAGCAAACACCGGCCCTGCTCCAGTTCCCACACGTACTGCACCTGAATCGGTTAGACGTGAACAAAACCGCCACTCCTGCGTAGGGCTGTTGCCGCAGCGCCCAGTATGAAGGGCCCCACCTCGCACTCCCGCTTTGCCCGATGTAAGGCTAGCGAGCGAGTGTGAGCCTGGTCTCCTGCAAGAAGATGACATCCAGCCCACTCGTGGGAAAGAAAATCATAGGCCGTAGCCCGCGCCTGGTCTGAGAAAATGCTAGCCACGTTGATGGTGGCCGCACGAGGAATGCAGGAGTGCACGCCATGCCTAGTTCGTGTGCAGTGACCCTTTACTCCTCTTTCTCACCATACCCAGGATCCCGGAATCCCTCTTGCAGGACAAGCCCGCGAGCTGGAGCAACTCCTCTACGGTCCACGTCGACCACCTCGAGGATCTCCGCCTCCTCCTGCTCGACCCTGTCACCCCACGAGGTACTGGTGTCCCCGAGACCACCAGGCAAAGCTGTCGCAGGGGCTAACCCAGTTCCCATGGGGCTCTGGGGGTCACGGACAGGTCAGGGGTTCGGAGGAATGATCTCCTCCTCCGTGGGGTCCACCTCCGGTGCCTCCCCCCCTCCCTGGACAAAGATTGAGACAACGGACCAGTGCCCTAGCCCCGCGGGGGAGTTGGCCGGGACGGCCGGGTCAGCAGGAGGCTCCTGCGAAGGACCATCACCCAACTGCGGGGGCCAAAGACCCGTCCTCCCTCACACCGTCGGGGCGCCAGTTATCCCCCTTGATTGGAGGACCCTGACCGCGGCGCGCCTTCGTTATTTTGGAAGGCCGCCGCTGAGGAAGAGGGGCCGCCCCCGCCGCTAACCGCTCCGAGCGCCGCACAGGAAGCCCTGCCTCCACAGGCAAGCCCTCATCCGCCTCAGCCGCATCAGCAGCCAAAAAGACAAAACGGTTGATGTCCAACACGGGCTCTGCATCCGGCAACGGGGATGTCTCCCGTTTCTTCCTTTTGGACTTGCCACCCTTGAAAGGGACCGTGGTCCATTCCTCAGGTGGCACCACCCGCAACCCGCTATCCTGTCGTGATACATTAACCTCCACCACATCAACCCTCTCCTCTTTCCTACCCGAATCCCCTCCCCCTGGTGGCTCCCTCGGCTCGATGGACTCCTCCACCCTAGGGCCCTCGGACTCCTCCTGAGGGAGAGGGGCTTCCATGACCTCCTCCCGCACAGGAGCCCGAGGTGGAGTGACGGCATCCCCCCCCCCCCCCGGGCCTTGGGTGATGCGGGGGGGCAGCGGGGGAAGGGGGGGCCCAACGGCCCGCCAAGGGTTCACCGAATAAGCAAACACCCGGCCGAGGCGTGACCCCGTCCACCACAACGGGTGCAGACCTGCTCGGGACAGTTCATGCTCAAATGGCGGAATGAGCCACAGCGGTGACACTCGCGGGGTTTGCCCGGGTAATAGCACAAGATGCGATCCCGACCGAGGAAACCGGCCGAGGGCACATGCTGCACCACGTTTCCCACCTCACGCAAACGAATCCTACCCTTCCACGACCCGTCCCACACCCCTAGGGGCCCAGTGCCCTTAACCAGGGGTGCAAGGAGCACCGCATGGCGTGACAACCAAAACTGGATGTCCTGCCCTGGGAGCGACTCATTCCGGATAGGATGGTCACAGGTACTGTCCCTTGGCGAGAGATAGGCACAACACGAAAGTCAGCCCACCCTCCCTGCCCCCTCTGCTTCTGGTATCGGTCCCAAAAAATCTCCAGCCCCGTCTCAGCATGAAACTAACATCATATTCAATGGTGTTGTTCATGTGGATGAAGGCATAGAGATCTCCCGGGAGAAACCCCAGCCCAAGGACCATCCTAAAGACCTGTTCCCTGGCTGGAGGGGGCCCCTCCCCAGCCCACCGGATCTGCGCCACGTTGCGCCGTCTGACCTCACCCCCTACCACTGTTCCCTCTAAGCTGTGCGCGTGTGCGCGCGCACACACCTCGCCAAGCGAGCGCACATACTTTACAACAGAGCGCACAAAAATTACAGCTCTGATTCTGATAGAAAACAACACAGACGTCTTAAAATTTAAAAGTTATGATTGTAATTACTAGAAATTTCCCACTTCATTTAGTAATCGTCTATTTTCATTTAATTTGATTAAAATCAATGTGGTGTACACCTGTATTCTGTATATAACTCCGAGTGTCGTTATGTGGCGCACAAAAATTTAGCCTTCCTTCAAAAGCTGCACACAGCTGATATTTTATGCGCACACAGCCTACAGAAAATTAGAGGGAACATTGCCCCCTACCCCTCGGAAACCTCCCCCACCTCTACGGGACCATTCCCCTGGGAACCCCCCCTCCTCCCAGCCCACCCGATGTCCCCGGAGTGGTGCCCGACCCCCTCAGAGCCTCCGCAAAGGTACGGGGGGGGGGAGCCGACCCCCCAGCTCCCATCCCCTGCCCTCCTTGGTCTTCCCCTGCTACCACCTGCGGGGGATCCTGCTGCTGGTCTGCAGGATCCACAACCTCCGCGCATGGGGCGACCTGAGGACTGGGCAAGGTCAGCTCTGCAAACACCGAATCAGGGATGCTATCCCTTCCGGATCCCTGGGTGCCACCGAGAACCCCCGGATCACCCCCCGCCGTCACCTCCAACTGCCGAAAGGCAGCAAAGGCCCCGGGATGGCCCGTCGGGGTCTCCAAAGCTAATTGAAGGGCATCACGGACCTGGTTCTCGGTAACACCCAGGCGACCAGAAAGCCCCCCCATACCTCCGTCCCTTGTCTTCGACCCCAGCACAAGGCTCCTGGGTCTCGGCCACCACTACCGGGGACGGACCCCGCTCCCCTCCATTCCCGGGATCCAGGGGGACCACCTCCACCCCTGACCCCACTGAGGACAAACCCTTCCCCACTCAGAATCAGCCACTACCCTCCTTCCCCACTATATGACCATTCCGGCCCGCTCCCCCCTTCCTTCCATCAGACCCTCCCCTGACCCACCGTCCGCTACCCCCTTTACGGCTACCGACAGCAAGGCAGGACCTACCCGAGACAGCAGGGCAGATCCCCCACCCAGAACATCCCCCAAACCTCCACCCCCCTGCCCCCTGTCCCTCCCAGGTCCTACCTGATTGTCGGTGCCAGACGTGGCACAGGGGTCCGGAACCACACGGCCGGCAGCCAAGGCTCCAGCAGGAAGGGCAGACGCCCCCCTGCGAGCCAGGCCCCCCTCGGCCACACTGGCTGAAAATGCAGGCGCCTGCTCATCCCGCTCCACTGTCACAGATGACATGGGAAAAATGAAAAACATTCTTTCCCTTCTCTTGACTCCCCCCAGGGGCTGCAGAAAAAGAACAGCAGCCCCTACCCTGCTCCTTCCCCTTTCCTGGACCCTTCCGGCGCCAGACAGCCACCCCCGGGTACCGGGGGCGTCCAGTCTGCAGCCCCCAGGCATCCAGGGAAGAGGAAGAAACCCCCCCCACCTCTTTATGAGCAGCCTCCAGCTGCACATCATCAGGTAGGGCTGCAGCAAGCAGCCGACTTGTCTCCACAGCATCCGCAGACTTCCGACGTAAAGATGAAGCAGGCAGCAGGTCAAAGGCACCCTCGGAGTCCCCTCCAGCAGCAGAACTACCGGAACGCTCCCAAATCGCCTCCGCTGATTTTCGCCGGTGCTCCTTCGGCATGTCAGGATCAGAAGAACAGCTGTCAGCACACTTCCGGGAGAACCCGGGAGAACCCGGAAGTGACGGTATCGGGTTTGCGGCGGCCATCTTGCCTGTGCTCTCGGATGGAGGGAAGCCCTGCTGCTGCGTCGGATATCGGGGCAGCCCGTTCGGAACGCCGAACAGCATCTTCGTTTTGGCGGTCAGCTGGGGGAATCCCCTCTGCACGCATAGACTTCGGGGGGGCAGAGGGGAAGGCCGAAATCATTCGTGGAGGGGGGAGAACAACGTCTCCAAACCCCCCTTCCGATGCAGTGCCTGAGGCTGTCAGCCGTGTTGGGGAGGACACCACTGATCCTTCACAGCAGAACCCCTAAGACAATGGCGATCCGCGACTCCTCCTCGGGTCATCCTGCCACCATCGAGGAACTGGGGATCCATTGTACCAGCCGGCTGTTCCATGCAGATCTCAGCCACGGAGGCCCTCTCCAAAAATCCAGAACCAGCAGTCATGGGCAGGTAAGCAAAGTGGGAGTCAGAAACAGGTGGAAAAGGGAACTGTCTGCTCCCCAAGTCCCCCTTAACGGTGAAGGGCAGGGAAAGGGACTTTGAAAGATCTACTAACCGTCCCACCCCCGGGGGCCCCCCCTGGACTACACCCTGGGCTGCCCAGCGATCGTAGATCTGGTACAGTTCCGTGAGGGACCCACAACCCTGAGCTTTGAAAGCATGAATCTGAGCATACCGGTCCCTTAGGGCCCGCTTAAGCCCCTTTCTGTAGGTCTTATAGGCCACCCATTCCTCACCGGGAATGGTGGCCTGCAGGCTCTCCAGGTGGGAGAGCCGGGCTTGCAGCTGGGCCGCCTCCTCCTGGAGACCCTGGAGCCGTCGCACCGCCGCCACGATTTCAGCTGGGGCCCTAGCTGGCTGCTGGAAGGACGGCAGGCCCGACCCCCCGTCCTCATCCTCACTGGAGGAGGTAGAGGCCTCCTCCAGGACCCGAGGCGGGGGGGGGGGAACCCGCCTCCTCCAGTACTATACTGCACGGTCCTCCAGGGTCTCCCCAGGGCCTCTCCCTGCTTCCACCCAGCCTCCACACCTTGCCTGGGGAGGAGACAGGAGCCCTTCTCCCTGGGGTAGCGGGCCCAAAACCTCCAAACCTGTGGGTCCCTCCTCCCTGGGCCATGTGTGTAGTCCTACCTGGGGAGCCCCCCTCCTGGGGCACCGGCTGCAGACAGGTCCCAGTAGTCTGCACTGAAGGAGGCCTACCAGGCCTGGTAGGCCTCTGGGCCTGGGCCTCTCCCTCTGGAGGTGGCCCAGGACCCGACATCCGGACACAGTTAGAGAGCAGCAAACTCCTCCCTAGCAGGAGCTCTCCAGAGCAGGTCTTCTCACCACAACAGCTGAACAGGAAGTGGGCGGAGCTGCCACTCGTGGGGTTGCAGAATCCTGCTCAATCTGTCCGCCAAGTAGTTCTCCTGGCCGGGTAGATATACTGCTTTGAGGAGCATGTTGTGTCTGAGAGTAAACAAGCAAAGTTCCTGTGCCTCCTGACAGAGGAGCCTGGATCCAGTTCCGCCCTGCTTGTTCACATAGAACATGGCTACCTGGTTGTCTGTTTGAACTAGGACAGACTGATGAGCCAGGGCCTGAGAAAAAGCCTTGAGGGCTAACTGAATAGTTCTGAGTTCCAGAAGATTGATTTGCTGTGCAGATTCCCAGGGAGACCACCGGCCCTGGGTGCACTTGCCTAGACAATGAGCTCCCCAGCCCTGCAGGGAGGCATCCGTTGTCAAGACCACTGTGAAAGCAGGACTCTGAAAAGGTACTCCTTCCAACAGATTGGGTGGGTGTAGCCACCATGTGAGGGAGTGCAGAAAGTGTCTGGACACCTTTATCCTGTCTTTGAGGTTGCCGGTGACCTGTGACCACTGTGTCCGCAGGCACCACTGAGCAGGCCTCATGTGGAGCCTGGCATTGGGGGTCACATGTACTACTGAAGCCATGTGGCCAAGAAGCCTCAGGCAGAGTCTGGCAGAGACCAGTGACCTGCTGAGAAACTGGTTTGCTAAGTTTATCAGTCTTTGGGCTCTGTCTTCTGGCAAGAATGTCTCTGCCAGGAGAGAGTCCAACCTCGCCCCTATGAACTCCAAGTTCTGGGAGGGGAGCAAAGTGGACTTTGCGAAGTTTATTACAAACCTTAAGCTTTGCAGAAGAGCAATAGTTCTGAGGGTGGCTTGTCTGGCCTCCTGGCGTGTCAGACCCCTGATGAGCCAGTCGTCCAGATAGGGGAAGACAAAGATTCCCTGATTTCTCAGGTAGGCCGCCACCACTGCCAGGCATTTGGTAAAGACCCTGGGAGCGGAGGTAAGGCCAAAAGGCAGTACTCTATAGTGGTAATGGTTTCCTCCCACAATGAACCTGAGGTACTATCTGTGGTCTAGATAAATGAGGATGTGGGTATATGCATCCTTTAGATCTAAGGAGCATAGACAATCTCCCTGCTGGAGGTAAGGCAGGAGTGTTCCAAGAGTAAACATCTTGAACTTTTCCTTCTCCAAGAACTTGTTGAGGTTTCTGAGATCCAGAATAGGTCGAAGACCACCGGTTCTTTTGGGTACCAGGAAATACCTGGAGTAGAACCCTTGACCTTGTAAGGGGGGAGGCACAGGCTCCACCGCTCTGTCTACCAACAGACCTTGTAGCTCCTGAAGGAGAATATCTGTGTGCAGGGGAGGCCTTGGAGACTCCCCTGGGAAGTATGGAGGAGGCAGTTGCTGGAAGTGTAGTGTATAGCCCTTTTGGACTATGCTTAACACCCAACTGTCTCCGGTGATGAGTGGCCACTTGTGGGCAAACAGAGCGAGGCGACCTCCTGTGCAGGGTTGGGAGAGCAGGGACGGAGAGGCTATGCTTAAGAAGTCAAAAAACCCCACCCTGCTGAGTGGGAGCAGGGGCCGGAGGCTTGGGGGTCCTCTGCCTACGGGGCCCATTACCCTGCCCCTTGGCCTGCTGACCCTGAGGGGCAGCTTGGGCAGCCGGATATTGTGAGTACTGTTTGTAGGCAGTGCCCTTCCTCGGGTAAAAGGGCTTTTTACCTGAGCCCTTCTTCTTGTGAGAAGGGGCAGAGGTCTTAGAAGACAGCCTTGTCCTTGTAAGGTGCTCAGTCTCGAGCTGTGCGGCCTTCTCGGCCAAGGGCTTGCCAAAAAGGTTCTCACCTCGGCAAGGGACATCGACCAACTTGTCCTGAATCCATGGCTCGAGGTCCGATGACTGCAGCCATGCCTGGCGTCGAGCTGCGATGCCGGCTGCTGCAATTCGGGCCGAAGCCATTGTAGGCGGCGCGGGACATAAACTTGGAGCAGTCCCGAATCCCCGAGGACAAGGACTTGAATCTCTGCAAGGGTTCCCCGGAGAGACCAGCAGAGAACCCGGCCAACTCCTTGGCCAGGTCTCGCAAGTACATGCCCATGTACAGCTGGTAAGACTGGACACGGCAAGCATCGAGCCCTGGAAGCACTTTCTACCAACACCATCGAGGTTTCGGGCCTACCTGCCGGGGGGCACCGCAGAGTGCATCTTCTGACTCTTCAGGCAATGCATGGCCGATTCCACAACCATGGAATGGTGTGGTAGCTGCACTTTCTGAAAGCCAGGGCTCTTCCGGAGTCGATAGATCGAGTCGACTCGCTTGCTTAAAACTGGCGCCGAGGCCGGTGCCTCCCACATCCGGAAGAGGAGCCGTTCTAGCATCGGAGGAACCGGGACAGTAAAGGCCTCCTTCGGAGGAGAGTCGTACTGCAGGGCGTCGAGCTCCTCGGCTCTTCCTCGGGGTCCGCCGGGATAGCCAACGCGGTGGCCATATCCCGGACAAACTCCAAGAACCGGGTATCCTCCAGAGGGGATCTACTCCGGGGTTCAGACTGCGGTGAGTCCGACGGGACGCACCGAGTCTTGAACGTGTTGGGGGACTCCTCATCCTCCGTCTCCCAGGCGGATTCGTCCGACGAGGAGTCAGGATCCGACCCCGCAGGGCCTGGGTGCACCCACCCCGACGCCGGAGGCACCGGCGTCGACGCCCTCGGTCCCGAACGGGAGGTCGAGGGAGACCACGACTGAGGTCGACCTCAAGCCATCATGGTCTCGAGTATCGGCTCGGTCTCCGGGGTCGACTTCGAAGTCGATGTCCCGGTGGTCGGGGCAGATGCGCCAGACAGGCTGGCCATCAGTGCCCGCTGCTGCTCCATGAAGGCAGACAGTCTGCACTCCAAGGCTGTCATCCTGAGACTCAGCTTGGGAGACGCAGCAGCCACCGACTAGGGCCCCGGCGACGCCGGGCCCGACGTCGGCTCCCTGGGAGGAGAGTCCTCGAGGACTACAGGGCTTACGTGTCCAGCAGACTCCGGCTCCACGCGAGCGACTTTGGTAGGCTTCTCTTGTTCCATGGGCCCGGGGCGACGGTCAGGGGTCTTAGACCTGGCCCTCGAGGAGCCATGGTCCTCTTTTGACGACGCCCTCACGAGCCGCTTCTTCCTCTTGTGTTCCCGGTCGGGGGACCCCCTGTCCGAGGAGCCACGACAGCGCTCGGGATCCGAATCCCGAGATGTCGAGGCCTCAGACGAGGTCCAGGCCCGGCCAGAGGCTGAGTCAGAGAAAAGCCTTTCTTTCTGCTGCTGGCGACTTCGCAGTGCCTTGGAAGACATCTTCCCACATGGTCCACACGTCTTAGGGTCGTGATCAGGACCGTGGCACCGAAGGCAGCAGTCGTGTGTGTCGGTGAGAGACATCACACTTTTTAAAACCGCTGGAAGCCATCGGGGAAAAAAGAGTCTCCGCGAGGTCAAAGGACCGGCCTTCCAGGGAAAAAGCAAAAAAGGGCGCGAACGCCAGCCACGAAGGGCAAAAACCAAAAAAGAAGAAACGGGCTCGATACCGGTGTACCGAACCCGGCGGGAGGGGAACCGGCGTCGAACCGGAGAAGAAAAAATAGCGAGAATCGCCGAAAAAATCAAACTTTTATCCGGGATGACAGGACACACGTCCGGTGGGCTTCTCGGAAAAAGAGAGACTGGGGTAAGATGGCACCTTTAGGCGGGAAGGGAACTGCGCATGCGTGCCTGCATTCCCAAAGGCTTTCATGGAAAGCTGGGGAAATGCTCCTCTGGGGCTTCATCGGCGTCGATGACACCCATATGTGAGGACTGACTTCCTGCTTGGTCCTGGAGAAGAGTAGTTACTCACCTGTAACAGGTGTTCTCCAGGAGCAGCAGGAATCAGTCCTCACATATGGGTGATGTCGGCGCCGACGGAGCCCTCGTGCGGAGCATTTCCCCAGCTTTCAAAGAAAGCTTTTGGGAATGCAGCGCGCATGCACAGTCCCCTTCCTGCCCAAGGGTGCCATCTTACTCAGTCTGATGACATAGCTAAAAGACAGCAAAAACACAAAATGAATCATATGACTGCAACTCCAAGGGGAGGAGGGAGGGTTGTGAGGACTGATTCCTGCTGCTCCTGGAGAACACCTGTTACAGGTGAGTAACTACTCTTTATCCAGGACCAAGAAGGAAGTCAGTCCTCACATATGGGACTCCCCAGCTTCAGGCTGCTGAGAACCCAAGCTGAAAAATAAGCTCCCTTTAGAGCGTCAGCATCTGTGAAAGAATCCTTTCTGAGAACGCCCCTGTACAGTAGCCCAACACAAGGGCCGGAGGGTAGGAGTTACCTAAACCTCAAAGAGATTACGGAGTACCGCCTGTCTGAAAGCACTGTCCCTACAGGACTCCCTCTCGAGGCAGTAGTGGGCCGCAAAAGTCTGGCTTGAAGACCAAGTAGCGGCCCGGCAGATGTCTGCCAACGGAACAGAGCAGAGATGAGCTACTGACGCGGCCTTCACCCTGACACTGTGGGCCATGACTCGACCCTGCAAGGAGAGGCCGGCTGCCCTTTACGCCCAGGAGATACAATCCGCTACCCAAAGGGACAACGTATGCTTGGAGACAGGCAACCCCATTTTATTAGGGTCAAAAGATACGAAGAGCTGAGGAGCCCCTGCGTACGGTCTATGTAAAAGGACAACGCCCTTCTACAGTCCAGGGTATGCAGGACTGTTTCAGCCCGGGTGGCATGCGGCCTGGGGAAGAATGTTGGAAGAACCACCTCCTGATTGAGGTGGAAGGAGAAGACAACCTTCGGAAGGAACTTAGGGTGAGTCCGTAAGACCACCCTGTTCTTATAGAACCGTGTGTAGGTCTATCAGAAACCAGAGCTTGTAGTTCACTCACACACCTGGCCGAGGGAAGAGACACTAAGAACAACGCCTTCCAGGAAAGGAAGCGTAAGTGACAGGTAGCCATCAGCTCAAACGGTGGGCAAGTAAGTTGGTGCAAGACTACATTGAAATCACACTCAGTGGTGGACGGATCGGAGGCTTGAGCAAAAGCAGGCCTCTGAGGAAGCGGGACACCAAGGGGTGACCCGACAGAGATTGGCCCTCTACCTGTGAGTGGTGTGCCGATAGAGCACTGAGGTGGACTCAAACAGAGTTGGATTTAAGGTCTAGGTCCGACAGGTGAAGCAGATACTGCAGCACCACTGGCACCAGGCACCAAAAAGGATCCTCCTGGCGCTGAGCACACCAGGTGGAGAACCTACACCACTTGAGGGCATAAGATTTCCAGATGGATTGCCTCCTAGAGGCCAAAACCACCTCTTCCACTTCCTTAGGTAGAAGTAAGTGGGCTAGAACTACCCTTTCAGCAGCCAGGCCATCAGATTGAGGGACCTGAGGTTGGGGTGCAGGAGAGATCCCTGATCCTGAGATAGGAGATCGGGCTACACCCCCAGAGGGAGTGGAGTGTCCACCGCCAACTGCAGAAGGAGTGGAAACCATGGTTGCTTCGGCCATCTGGGGGCTACCAGAATCACCGAGGCCTTGTCCTGAAGAACCTTGAACAAGGTGCGGGCCACTAGAGGCATGGGAGGAAACGCATACAGTAGGCCTGTGGACCAAGAGATTAGAAACGCATCTGCTGCTATTCGGAGAGGATGCGGTTGCCTGGAACAGAACCTGGGTAGCTGACGGTTCAGTGGACTCAGAAAGAGATCGAAGGTTGGAAGACCCCATCTTAGAAAGATCCCTTGGACCACCAGAGGATTCAAATGCCATTCATGAGGCTGTAGAATCCTGCTCAATCTGTCTGCCAGGGAATTTTCCTGGCCAGGCAAATAAACTGAAAAAGAAAACCAATCAAGCAGGCAGCACTAGGACTGGCGACAAATAAGTTCTTTATTAGGCCCCAATGCGTTTCGGCTGCAAAGCCTTCTTCAGGGAGTAGTTAAAAAGAACACATTTCAAAAGACAATAAAAAACATTAATATTTAAAAACATATGAAATATAATAAAACAATAATTAATGTGAAATAAAAACAATGTGGATAAAAGATGTAGTCCCTAATGTATAGGTGTAAAACATGTACAGAAGGGTGTAAAATAACACTAGAAAACATAATATATAAATAAAACATATTGTCAAAATATTGAGAATGAGAAAGATAAAGGACAAAAGAAGACGATGAGGAGGATAAGGAATACCTTGTTTTTGTCGCGTGGTGTAGACACAAATGTTTGAGGACCCCCTTCAGGCAAATGAACTGCCTTGAGAAACATGTTGTGTTTGATTGCCAAGAAGCACAGGGCCTGTGCCTCCTGACACAGAAGTTTGGAGCCTGTGCCCCCCTGCTTGTTCACGTAGAACATTGCCACCTGATTGTCTGTCTGAACTAAGAAAGACTGGTGAGAGAGGACATGAGAGAAAGTCTGTAGAGCTAAGTGGATAGCTTGCAACTCCAACAGATTGATCTGCTGCATGGACTCCCAAGGAGACCAGAGGCCCTGAGTGCAAGCCCCCTGGCAATGTGCACCCCAGCCCTGAAGGGAAGCATCGGTTGTCAGCACCTGTGTGTGTGGAGACGCCTGAAAAGGCACCCCCTGGACCAGGTTCGGAAGATGCAGCCACCACCGTAGGGAAGCTGCAAGCAGTTTGGACACCCTTATCTTGTCTTTCAAGTCGCCTGTGGCTTGCACCCACTGAGCTCTGAGGCACCACTGAGCAGGTCGCATGTGCAGACGGGCATTCGGAGTTACATAGACCGTGGATGCCATGTGACTCAAGAGCCTTAGGACGTTTCTGGCAGAGACCAGAGAACCGCTGTGGAACTGTTTGGCCAAAGCCATCAGTCTGTGGGCCCTGTTCTCGGGCAAATAAGCCTTCGCCTGGAGGGTATCCAGTCTTGCCCCTATTAACTCCATGACCTGTGAGGGGAGCAAAGTGGACTTTGCAAAGTTTATTACGAAGCCTAGATGCTGGAGAAGAGAAACAGTGCAAAGGGTGGCCTGTCTGGCCTTTTGTGGAGACTGACCTCTGATGAGCCAGTCGTCCAGGTATGGAAAGACAAAGATGCCCTGGTTTCTGAGATAGGCTGCCACCACCACCAGGCACTTGGTGAAAACCCTGGGGGAAGAGGTGAGGCCAAATGGAAGTACTCTGCATTGAAAATGACTTCCTCCCACTACAAATCTGAGATATTGTCTGTGGTCTGAATGAATGAGGATGTGAATATAAGCATCCTTCAGGTCTAAGGAGCATAGCCAATCTCCCTGCTGGAAGTAGGGCAGCAGGATTCCAAGGGTAAGCATCTTGAACTTTTCCCTCTCCAGGAACTGGTTGAAATTTCGCAAATCTAGGATGGGCCTGAGGCCTCCAGTCCTTTTTGGTACCAGAAAGTACCTGGAATAGAAGCCTCGCCCTATCAGGTGGTGAGGCACCAGTTCCACCGCCTGCTCCTGTAGAAGACTTGCCAACTCCTCAAGGAGGAGGTTCCTGTGCAGAGGGAGTCTTGGAGGCTCCCCTGGAAAATAGGAGGGGGGTAACTGGTTGAAGTGGAGCAAATAGCCCTTTTGGACTATGCTTAGTACCCAGGTATCCCCTGTTATGGCTGACCACCTGTGGGCGTACAGTGTCAGCCGGCCTCCTGTGCTGAGAGGAGCCAGCTGAGGAGGAGAGGATATGCAGTGGGAGTCAAAACCCTGCTCCCTGCTGTGCAGGAGCCGGAGCTGATGGCTTGGGGGTTTTCTGCCTACGGGGCCCATGTCCCTGCCCCTTGGCCTGCTGACCCTGATGGGGAGCTGTAGAGGCCTGAAACTGAGGGTAGGATTTGTAGGCAGTAGCCTTCCTCGGGTAAAAGGGCTTTTTCCCCGAGCCCTTCCTCTTCTGAGAAGGGGCAGAAGTTTTCCTGGACAGCCGTGTTCTGGTGAGAGTCTAAGACTCGAGTTCTCCAGCCTTTTCAGCCATGGGTTTGCCAAAAAGGTTCTCACCTCAGCAAGGGACATCGACCAACTTGTCCTGGACCCATGGCTCTTGGTCCGATGACTGTAGCCAGGCCTGACGGCGTGCACTGATGCCGGCCGTGGCTACTCGGGCCGAAGCCTCGAAGCCATCATAGGCTGTTCGAGAGATAAACTTTGAGCACTCTCGAATCCCTGATGACAAAGCCTTAAACCTCTGCAAAGGTTCCTCGGAGAGGCCAGCTGAGAACCCGGCAATCTCCTTTGCCAGGTCTCGGAGGTATGTGCCCATGTACAGCTGGTAAGTCTGGACACGGCAAGCCAGCATCGAGCCCTGGAAGCACTTTCTACCGAGGGTATCCAGGTTCCGGGCCTCCCGGCCGGGGGGCACCAAGGAGTGCATCTTCTGACTCTTCAGACGATGTATGGCTGATTCTACAACCATGAAGCGGTGCGGTAGCTGTGCCTTCTGGAACCCAGGGCTCTTACGAACTCGATAAATGGAATCGACCCGTTTGCTGAGAACTGGCGCCGAGGCCGGTGCCTCCCACATGCGGAAGAGCAGCCATTCCAGCATCGGAGGAACCGGTACAGTAAAGGCCTCCTTAGGCGGAGAGTCATACTGGAGGGTCTCGAGCTCCTCGGCTCGAGGCTCCTCCTCGGGATCCGCGGGGTATGCCAAGGCTTTGGCCATGTCCCTCACGAAGTCCGAGAACCGGGTATCCTCCGGTGGGGACCGTCTCCGAGGCTCGGACTCCGGTGAGTCCAATGGGACGCACCGGGTCCGGAAAGTGTCCGGGGACTCCTCGTCCTCCGTCTCCCACTCGGACCCCTCCGAGGAGGAATCGAGCGGCTACGGCCGTGCGTGCATCGATGCCATCCGCCCCAATGCCAAGGGCAACGGCGTTGACGACCTCGGCTCTGAGCCTGAGGAGGCTGAGGGGGACCTTGGCCGAGGATCGAATTGAGACCGCATCAACTCGAGGATCGGCTCGGCCTCCGGGGTCGACTTGGACGTTGAGGTCCCGGTGGTCGGGGCAGATGCACCGGTGAAACCGGCAATCAGTACTCACTGCTGCTTCATGAAGGCAGCCAAGCTGCTCTCCAAGGCCGTCATCCTGAGACTCAGCTCAGGAGACTCAGCAGCCCCCAACTCGGGCGCCGATAGCGTTGGGCCCGATGTCGGCTCCCCCGGAGGGGAGCCTACGAGGACAACAGCACTCACGTGACTCAGAGACTCCGGCTCCACTTGAGGCAACTTGGCAGGCCTCTCCGACTCCGAGGACCCGGGACGGCGGTCAGGGCTATGCGACCTGGCCCTCGAGGGGCCAAGAGCATCCACCGACGTCGTCCTCGCAGTTTCTTCTTCCTTCTCTGTTCCCGAGAAGGAGACCCCCTTTCAGAGGAGCCTCGACGGTGCTCGGGGTCGGACTCCCGAGATGTCGAGGCCTCTGACGAGGTCTGGGCCCGGCCGGACGTGGAGTCAGAAAATCGTCTTTCATGCTGATGCTGACAGCTCCGCAGCGCCTTAGAGGACATTTTGCCGCACGGGACACAGACCACCGGGTCATGGTCAGGCCCGAGGCACCGGAGGCAGCAGTCATGTGTGTCGGTAAGAGACATCAGCTTCTTACACCGATCACACTTCTTGAACACGCTGGCAGCCATCGGGGGAAAAAGGACCCCTGCAAGGTCAAAAGATCGAGCTGCCAGTGAAAAAGAGAAAAAAAGCGGGAACGCTAGTCACGAAGGACAAAAACGGAAAAACTAGCTCCGGGCTCGATACCGGTGTACCGGGCCTAGGCGGGAAGGGGAACCGGCGTCGAACCGGGCAAAAAACACGAATCCAATGCAGGAAAAAATCAACTTTTTACCGGGTGACAACGACACACGTCCGTCGGGCTCCGCGGAAAAAAGCAGACTGAGCAAGATGGCACCCTTGGGCGGGAAGGGGACAGCGCATGCGCGCTGCATTCCCAAAGGCTTTCTTTGAAAGCTGGGGAAATGCTCCACACGAGGGCTCCATCACCCATATGTGAGGACTGACTTCCTGCTTGGTCCTGGTGAACCGACGATACCCATATGTGAAGACTACATTCCTGCTTGTTCCTAGAGATTATAAACAACTCTTGCATTGGAATTGTATGCCTTATGTCTACCGAAAACAGTTGTTATAGGTAAGCAACATTGCTTTTTCTATGAACAGGCAGGACTGAGTCAGGATATAAGCTTGGGGCAGCTCATTTCCTTTATATTGTGCTGTGCCGAAGAACAGCTCACAATTATACGAGATGTGATCAAAAAGTATCGAGACTTGTTGTGTAGCTATATAACAATATGTCATACCACGATGCTATTAAACATGCAGTGACCTAGTTATGTGCTTTGCATGTGCAGAGTGTAGCATGGCTGCAGCACATCTGTACTTTTTACTAATCACATGCTGTTTGGTATTGTTTAACAGCAGTTCGTCAGATTTACAATAAGTGAAAAAACTGAATAGCGAATTTGCATTACATTCTGTCAGAAACTTGGAGATTCATGACAAGCTACAGCAAGTGTATAGCGATGAATGCATGAGTCGTGCTCAGGTTTATGACTGGTAGAAACATTTCCAAGAGGGCCGCCAAAGTGCTGACAGTGACGAATGTTCTAGAAGGCCATCTACAAGCAGGAATGAAGACAAAGTTGAAGCAGTGCATGCCACAATATGCTCAAATCATCGAATGACTATTAGGTAGCTTGCTGAGGACATGGACATCAGTTTCAGGTCTGCAAAATTTGTGCTGAAACTCCTGTCCCCTGATCAAAAAGAAGATAGACTGTCTGCAGTCAGGGAGTTGTTGGAATGTATTGAAAATGACTCAGATTTCATTAAAAAGATTATTACTGGTGATGAATCATCAGTTTATGGTTATGAACCGGAAACTAAGGCTCAATCCTCACAATGGAAGACTCCAAACTCTCCAGACCCAAGAATGCCCGTCAGGTGAGAAGCAATGTCAAGGTCATGCTCACAGTTTTCTTTGATTACCAGGGTACTGTACATCATGAGTATGCTCCAAAAGGCCAAACCATCAATAAGGAGTGCTACCTCCAAATTCTGACTCATTTGAGAGATGCAGTTCGTTGTAAGGGGCCAGAGTTGCACAGGAATGGTGAATAGTTGCTTCATCACGATAATGCCCCAGCTCATTTATCACATCTTCTCCTGCAGTTTTGACCAAACACCAAATCGAGCAAGTCCGTCAGCCTCTGTCCTTACCTGACCTCACACCCTGTGACTTTTTCTTGTTTCCAAAACTGAAATTACCACTGTAAGGAAGGATATTCGACGACTTGGAGACCATTAAGCAAAATTTGACACAGCAGCTTCATAGCATAACAAAAGAGGCATTTCAAAATTGTTTCCAACAGTGGCAGGAATGCTGGAGGAAGTGTGTTTTATTGGAAAGGGACTACTTTGAAGGAGACTGAGTGCAATAACTGTCAGTGTAATACTTTTTGTGTTATTGTACAAGTCTCGATACTTTTTGATTGCACCTCTTAGAATGGGAAATTTTCCCATTTAAACAGACATTGGCCAGCATATGTTGATCAAAGACACAGTTTTATACTGAAGCTTAGCTCGGGTAGGAGCGTGACGCAAAATTACAAAGTGAAGACCAGGTCACTGCTTTGCAGGCAACATCCAGCAAGGCCAACTTTAGACAATGTAGTGGTTTTAAGCTAATGAGTTTTTACTTTGGAGTTGAGACGAGAACTGTCCTATTCATAAGACAATTGGAAATAAGATGCTAGCCAAGTTGCTGGAGGTCTTTGTGGGACTAGCATGGCAATTGTGTTGGCATAAAAGAAGAGAAAAACTGTGAGGACTTTGTATGCAATTTAGATCTTTTAAGACAGCATATGTCAGGGGTAATTTTATAAAAAGCTGACTAACAGTACATGCAAATCTCAGTATTTTAGTCACATAAGTGGCCACTTTCATGCATAAATGGCACAGTTGCAATTCTGTAAGTACATGCGCACATTTGATCATGCATACTTTCACTGTGGGTGTGCACAGGGCAGAGCACAAGATTACATGTCTAAATCATAAAATACCATAAATTTAGGAACAGGAATTTGCATCAGGATAGGTCTGGTGTAAGTGATCATGTCGTAAATTAGTGCATGTTTTCGGCCATTTACACAAGTATTTTATAAATTAAAGTAGGCATATACTTGACTTTATAAAATAGGCATGAAATACAGGCATTAAAATGCATGTTAACTATGCAGGACTTTATAAAAATTACCCTCTCACATCCCAGAGGGGCAGAACATAGGAAGCCAGGTGTGATTACTGATGTAGAGAGATGTGAGAAAAAGAAAGCAGCTATAATCAGAATTAGTGTAGAGCACAAAACTACACTGTAATAAAAGACATTTGAAGACCTACACCAAGAAAATCTCCTGTACTTTAAATCATGCATATGTCTGTTAGATGGTTTTCATACAGAAATTAAAATATATTGAATAGGCCTTAGTAAGAACATAAGATATGCCATACTGGGTCAGACCAATGTCCATCAAGCCCAGTATCCTGTTTCCAACAGCGGCCAATCTAGGTCACAAGTACCTAGCAGTTTCCCCAAGAGACACATTATTCTGGTTCCCCTTCAATAATGGTTTATAGACCTTTCCTCCAGGAACTTGTCCAAACCTAGCTATGCTAACAGCTTTTACTACATCCTCCAGTAGCAAATTCCAGAGTTTGATTATACGTTGAGTGAAAAAATAATTTCTCTTATTAGTCTTAAATTGTTACCTCAATTGTACTGTCTAAATGCTTCTAAGTAACTGTAATGTCTAAATGTTTACACGTACCCTAATGTTAAATGTAACCCTCCAATCGTGATGTGACATGACCACCTTGATTGAAGGAAAAGGTGGCATACAAATCTGTCTAAATAAATAAATAGATTACCCTGTAGCTTTATTGCATGCCCCCTAGTCTTTCTATATTTTGCTGGCATAAACAATCAATATACATTTACCCGTTCCACTCCATTCATTAATTTATAGACCTTTATCATATCTCCCCTCAGCCGTCTCTTTTCCAGGTTGAGGAGCCCTAACCTTTTTAGCCTCTCTTCATAGGGGTATCCTTCTATCCCCTTTACCATTTTGTGGCTCTTCTCTGTACCTTTTCTAATAATGCTATATCCTTTTTAAGATACGGCGACCAGAACTGCACACAATATTCAAGGTGCGGTCGCACCATGGAACGATACAGAGGCATTATAATAGCCTTTGTTTTATTCTCCATTTCTTTCCTTATGATACCTAGCATTCTATTTGCTCTCTTGGCCGCCGCTGCACACTGGGAATAGGGTTTTAACATGTTTCCACGATGATGCCTAAATCTTTTTCCTGGGTAGTCGTTGCTAATGTGGAACCTTGCATCGTGTAACCATAGTTTGGGTTCTTCTTTCATAAGTGCATAACTTTGCACTTGTCCACATTAAATTTCATCTGCCATTTTGATGCCCAGTCTTCCAATTTATCAAGATCCTCTTGCAATTTTCCAAAATCCTCATGGGTTTTAACTACTTTGAATAATTTTGTGTCATCTGCAAACTTGATAACCTCACTTGTTTTTCCCTTTTCCAGGTCATTTATGAATATGTTAAAAAGCAGTGGACCCAGCACAGATCCCTGGGGTACTCCACTATTCACCTTTCTCCATTGGGAAAATTGGCCATTTAGCACTACCCTCTGCTTTCTATCTTTTAACCAGTTCTTGATCCATAATAGTACACTGCCTCCTATCCCATGACTTTCTAATTTTGCCAAAAGTCTCTCATGAGGGACTTTGTCAAAGGCTTTCTGGTATTTCAAGAGCAGAAAGTGGGTGATTCTCCCTTTCCAGAGAGTGAGGGCTAAACACTCCAAGCTTCAGTGAAAAAGACCAGCTTGCTGATGGGTTAGGATGTTAGAGATTGGTCGGACTTTCATGGAGATACAATTGTTTACAGTTCTTAAAAGCAGAACTGCATGACTAAGGCAAAGGAACTGGGATCTCAGAATGATGATCAGGTGTAAAGCCATGAGCTTTTACCATATACACTGATACCTCTGAATTATTTCTAGAGAAAGAGTCTTCTGTAGAAGGAGTGATTGCCAAGTCCAATTGCATATCCTCGTCCAAACACATGCCCATTGTCCGGCAGGCGTGTGACCATGACTGGAGAAGAGGAAATTGGAGAGGAAGCATAATTGCAGAAGAAGTCTGAAAGACGTAATATGCAGTTTTAAAAAAGGAGGTGCCACAATGGCCCCTCTTTGTTACCATGACCCCCCAACTGGGCTGGAGCCTGTGATAAGATGCTTAGAGAAAAAAAACTAAGTCCTGAAAGGCCAATGGAGAAAGTAGACTATGTATAGCTGATAAGCTACTATGCAGCTGGAAAGCATGGTTCCTTGAAAAACGTTTTACATCTGATAAATAGCTGGAGCATTCAAAGTGAGAGGTATGGAAGGACAAGAGACTGGAGCAATACAGAGGTATGTTTACTTTAGGACCACTGGCAAAAAAATGGCCCATAGAATTAGTCCTGAAGAGACATCTATCCAAGGACTACTCATTGGAGTGTAGAATTTTATTGAGTCTAAGAATCATAAGAATGAAAACATCCTGAATTTAGATGGAACTAGCTAAGAGGAAACCTCAAATTCTTGCTATTTTCCGAAAGAGACAAAGACGTGCTATTTATTTATTTATACATTTCTTCTATACCGCCCCTTCCAGAGATCAAGGGTGGTTTACAGTTAACAATTGATCAACTTTTACATGGAACAGTGGTATTAACTATTTACAAGGAACATATTGAACAAAGAAACTTGCTATCAGCATTGTTATCTTACATAGCACTGCACTTTATCTTTATTCAAACACTTGCTATACCGTTTAAATCAAAAGTCATAAAGCGATGTACAATACAAAAACTAAATGACTGTTGAGAAAGAAAAAAGGAATGCCAATAATCAATAGAAAAGGAAAGAAGAGCAACAGAGAAAAGAGAGAAGGAGGGGGAAGGAGGGGTAAAAGAAGTTAAGGAGGGATGTGGGGGGATTAAAGGCGCACTGAAACAGATGGGTCTTTAATGCAGTTTTGAAACTGCTGAGAGAGGACTCGGATCAGAGACCCAAGGAGAGGGAGTTCCAGAGGGAAGAGGCCAGAAAGAAAAAAGCGGAAGAACAGGTACATTCAAGGTGTGCCTGTGAGGGGGAAGGGAGCACCAGCCGGTAGTTGTGCACAGAGCGGAGTAAGCAGGGAGGAACATGTAATTGCAGAAGGTCTGCCAGATATTGAGGGGAGGAGGTGTGGATAGCGCGGTGTGTGAGAATGAGAATTTTATACTGTATCCTGAAATGCAAGCGTGCCAGGAGGGGGGTGACGTGCCCATAATGGGAGGAAGAGGTAAGAAGACGGGCGGCAGTATTCTGTAGGAGTTGTAAACGGTATATTTGAGAGTCAGGTAGACCAGCGAGGGAGACATTACAGTTGTCGATATGGGAAATAATAAGAGTCAGAAGGAGAATGGTTAGAGAGGAGGAGGTAAGCAAGGGGCGGACTGCATGTAGCTGACGGAGGCAGAAGAAGACACAATGAGAAAGCGAGGAGGTATGATCCAAAAAAAAGAGGGAGGAATCAAGAACAACGTCAAGGTATCTGAAAGAGAACACCATGGGGATAGTAGTAGAAGCAAGGGAGGGAGCCGGGAAAGGGTGGAAGAGGGGGACCCAAATGTAATCCACGTGGCAGTAGATTTGAGGGGATTAAACTGGAGAAACTTAGCAGCCTTCCAGTCATGAATGGAAGAAAGGCAGGTATTAAGGGGTGCTATATCCGGGTCGGAGGGACTAGTACAACAAAGCAGGAGGATATCATCCACATAGTAATATGCAGAAATACCAGCTTGCTGTATAAGAAGAGAAAGGGGGGCCAGGAAGAGATTGAAGAGAAGTGGGGACAGAAAGCGTAGTTACTCACCTGTAACAGGTGATCTCCGGGAACAGCAGGAATTTAGTCTTCACATATGGGTATTGTCGGTACTGACGGAGCCTGCGTGGGAACGCTCCCCAGCGTCCAATAGGAAAGCTTTTGGGAGCATCCCACAGCGCCTGCGTACTGCCTTCCTGCCTTTCTACCTCTCTCACTTCAGTTGAGTTTCTAGCTGAGACCAAAGGAGAGAACTAGAGAAAGATAGATAGAGACAACTCCTAGGGGAGGTGGGTGGGTTGTGAAGACTAAATTCCTGCTGTTCCCGGAGATCACCTGTTACACGTGAGTAACTACGCTATCTCCAGGAACAAGCAGGAATGTAGTCTTCACATATGGGGATTCCCCAGCTTATAGATGCCAAGGGAATGACCCCAGCAAGCTGCGAACCCAGGTGAGATGGATCATGCTTTCTCCCATGGACCTCTGGCATCAAACTCGGGACCGGCGGGTAGGAGTTGTATTAAGTATGAAAGAGATGCTGAAGAACAGCTTGGCCAAACGAGGCATCCTGATGGGAGTCCTTATCTAAGCAGTAGTGGGCTGTGAAGGTATGCACCGAAGCCCAAGTAGCTGCTCTACAGATGTCATCAACAGACACAGAACGAAGATTAGCCATCGAGGCTGCCATGGCTCTCACATTGTGAGCTGTGACATGGCCCTCAAGAGAAAGTCCTTTACTCTCATATGTAAAGGATATGCAATCTGCAATCCATTTAGATAAAGTTATTTTGGAAAGTGGAAGTCCCAAATGACTAGAGTCAAAAGCAACAAAAAGCTGAGAAGATTTTCTATGTTGCTTAGTTCTTTGAAGATAAAAAGCTAAGGCCCTTTTACAATCCAAAGTGTGAAGATTCCTTTCTGCACTGGAGGCATGAGGCCTAGGGAAGAATATAGGAAGATAAACCGACTGGTTTAGATGAAAAGGTGAAACCACCTCTGGCATAAAGTGAGGGTGAGTCCTGAGGACTACTTTATCATGGTGGAACCTTGTATAAGGAGGGTCAGCCACTAAAGCCTGCAGTTCACTAATGCGTCTTGCAGAAGTGATAGCAATTAGGAAAATGACTTTCCATAAAAGAAACTTTAGGGTTGTAGTGGCTAAGGGTTCAAAAGGCGCTTTCATGAGCTGCCCGAGAACAAGATTTAGATCCCATGCCACCGGTGGTGGTTTAATGGTAGGTTTTGTTAAGAGTAGGCCTCTCATGAACCTTGACACAAGTGGATGAGAGGAAATAGGTTGTCCATCAAACGTTTGTGAAAAGGAGCAATAGCACTAAGATGGACTCTCACTGAATTGGTCTTAAGACCAGAAGTGGATAGTTGGAGGAGATACTCCAGTAGCGACTCCACAGGTACCAAAAGGGGCTTAAGTCCCTTTTGTGAACACCAGACAGAGAATCTTTTCCACTTAAAAGCGAAGGAACGCCTCGTGGAAGGTTTTCTGGAAGCCAGAAGGATATCTTTTACCTGCTGAGAGAGGTTGATATCCAAGAAATCTAGGCTTTCAGTAACCAGGCCCTGAAATGCAGGGACTGGGGATTCGGGTGCAGTAAGGATCCATTCTCCTGGGAAAGGAGATCTGGAGCATTTCCCAACTCCAGAGGAGTGGTTTGAGAGAGACGCAGAAGCAGGAGGATACCATGTTTGCTGTGGCCAACGTGGAGCGATAAGTATCATATGACCTCTGTCTCTCTGAAGTTTGAATAAAGTTTTGTGAATGAGGGGAATGGGTGGGAAGGCATAGAGGAAATCCTGACCCCAGTGGAATAGGAAGGCATCCCTTGCCTGACAGTTGTGAGCCGGGAGGTTTGGCATTCTGTGGACTTGCAAAGAGGTCTATATCTGGCGTTTCCCAGATTCGAAACACTCGAGCAAGCTGGTCTGAGTGGAGAGACCACTCATGTGGCAGCAGTATTCGACTGAGTTTGTCTGCCCATGAATTTTGAATGCCTGGAAGGTATACCGCAAGAAGGTGGATTTGAAGCTCTCTGGAGAGGGCCCATAGTCGCAAAGCTTCGTTGCATAGCAACAGAGAGCCCGTTCCGCCTTGCTTGTTCAGATAGAACATAGCTACCTGATTGTCGGTTTGGACCATTACTGTCTTGTTGCTGAGATGGGCCTGAAATACTCGAATAGCATTGAAAATGGCTCTCAGCTCTAGGAGGTTTATGTGAAGAGAAGCCTCCTGTGGGGTCCAGAGACCCTGAGTTGAGAGATCGTGCAAGTGGGCTCCCCAACCCAACTTGGACGCATCTGTTGTTAGGGTGGCTTGGCACCGAGGCTGCTGGAAAGGAGAGCCTTGCCACCATTGCAGGGACAAAATTAGACGTGTGGAGTTTCTGATTTTGTCCGTTAGCCGACTCGAGGCCTGTGTCCACTGAGAGGATAGGGTCCACTGGGCTGCTCGCATATGAAGGCGAGCATAGGGAACTACATGGACAGTGGATGCCATATGCCTTAGAAGCTGAAGCATTTCCCGAGCAGTCACGAAGATGTTCATGGCTGCTTGGGATGCCAGCTGTATTATACATAGACAGCGCGGCTGTGGCAGGAAAGCTTTTGACTGCCGTGTGTCTAGACGCACCCCTATGAACTCGAGAGATTGAGAGAGTGTGAGATGAGATTTTGGGAGGTTTATGACCAATCCCAAGTATTGAAGGATTCTCATTGCTCGAGAAAGAGCGAAGCTGGCCTCTGGAGCTGTTAATGCTCAATGAGCCAATTGTCTAAGTAAGGGAAGACGAATATTCCTAGAGTTCTCAGAAATGCTGCTACCACTGCCATGCATTTTGTGAAGACTCTTGGGGCAAAAGCCAGACCAAAAGGAAGAACTCTGTACTGGAAGTGTCTTCCGTGGATCAGGAATCAAAGGAACTTCCTTTGATTTGCATGGATGAGAATATGCGTGTACTGCCACCCACCCACTCCCTGGACCTTGAGGGTTAAGGGAGGGGCTGGCCTTGAATGCCCTGGAGGGTTAAGGTTGTAGTTGTGTAGGTGCTCAAGTAGTAAGGCAAGGCAAAGAAAATTTCTTTTGTGAGGTTTATTTCTCCCGCTCCGGAGTTCAAATGCAGCAGACGTAAATGAAATAATGTAGCACAAAACAAGGCTGAGAAACTTAACTAAACAAGGCTTTTCACTGCTTGGCTAAATGTCCATTACTGATCACATTCAGTTGTCATGTGACCTCCTTTCAGTAACGTAACAGAAAACTCTGGTAACAGCAATGCTCCTGAATTGCACAGAATATGCTTTCACTTATTCTCTTCACATAAGCTTCTTTTGCATAGCAATCAGTGAGGTAACTTTGTTATATTCTTTCATAAAACATTGGCAAGCATATCACTTAAATGTCCTTTTGAATCACACATGTAGAGCAGTCCATCGGGACTTCCTGCTCTGTAGACGGCAGAGAAATTAAAGGCATTTCTTCCTCACAGCTGCTCATAGGCTTTGCTACGTCATGAGGAGAAACTGCTCTACTTTTAAGGAACTCCCTGAATTCAGTGAGAAGTAATTCAGCCTGTGTATTTTCTGAGCTAAGCTGAGAATATCCTCCTTCAGGTAAATGCTTGTTTAATGTTCTTATCTCTTGGCAATTATCAGTGCTTTTACTTGGACAACAGTTCAGCGTGTAAGCATTTCCCTTCCCCCACCTATCTCCAAATGAAAGTGCAGGGTAAAACGCTTCAGCTGTGCTTGGAGAGTCTCTCAGAGTGTTAAAAGGAAAACAGTCAGGCTTCTCTTGGCTTAACTAGTTACTACCAAACTTTCTGCCTTTGTCCTGTCTTTCACAATTAAAGTTCACTCTTTCTGGCTTCCCACTGTTAAGCTTGCTAGCCGTTCCAAACCCACCAGATACCTTGTGCTGGGGCTTCTTCCAGGGTAATTCTCTATCCCTCTGCCTCCTGTTCCAAGGTTCTGCTTGGTCCTTTAAACTCCTGAGCTGTAGCCTTGGGTCTCTCAGTGCCTTTGAATTCTTCTGGTAACAGAAGTCTTTCTCTGCCCCTGAGTCTCCCAGGTCCTGTCTGCTCCTTCGTGGATCACAGTTGCTTAGTGGTTCTCTCTCCAACGGTTCCTGTTCCTCTGACCTGTCCTCGTCCAGGTGCTTGTGTCCTGACTCCTCCTCTCCGTCTTGCTCCTGGTGCTCGTGCTCATTTCTTAACAAGCTGGCTGAGTACTGCACTGCCCGCCTCCTGCTTGGGCGTGCCCAATCAGGGACTTGGCTTCTCTCCTGCCTTGAGGTGAGGTGTGGTTCCTGATTAGCTCTGTGTTTTTTTCTCTCATAAGAGAAAATCCTGCATTCCCTTGCAGTACCGGTTCTCTCCACCGGATCACTATCAGTTTCCATTGCTTCATAAGAGTCTCCTACGTCACAGTACGCAACTCTTAGCTCTAGAGAACATAGCCAGTCCTGACTTTGAAGGTATGGTAGGAGTGTTCCGAGGGAGATCATTTTGAACTTTTCTCGGAACAGATATTTGTTTAATTCTCTGAGGTCCAGTATAGGTCTGTGTCCCCCTGTTTTCTTTGGAATAAGAAAATAGGGGGAGTAGAACCCCGTACCCTGTTGGGATATGGGTACTTCTTCTATTGCTCCTTGAGCGAGAAGTGATGTGAACTCCTGCCACAAAAGGCCGGTGGCAGGGACCTGAGAATTGAACTGTTTGATATTGTAGGCGGAGGCATGCTGAGAAAGTGAAGCTTGTACCCCAGTCGTACAATGGACAGAGTCCAGTTTTCTGATGTTATTTGTTGCCATATTTTGGCAAAATGGCATAACCTGCCTGGAATGGTTAAGGGTTCTGGTCCTTTCAGGGGCAGAATGACTAAGTTCTCTAGGTAAGATCAAAGCCCCTGAGGAGGCTGAGTTTGCTGGGCCAGTTGAGCTCTTTGAGCTTGCGGCTTTCTTTGCTGTCTGTTCTGCTGTTGTCGCTTTTGGGGAACATGAACTGGACAGTGGCCCAAATGGGGGTATGATTGGTAAAACCTCTTTTTCTTGTTGAAAAATGGTTTCTTGAATGACTTTTTCTTTGCTGGGTTGGCTGTAGACTTTGTTAGTCTATTCAAGGTAGTATTTTCAGATTCAAGCTGATTAGCCTTGTCCTGCCAGTCCTTGCCAAAGAGATTTTCTCCTGTACAAGGAATGTTTTCCACCTTGTCTTGTACCCACTGCTCTAAGTCTGATGCCTGAAGCCAGGCAATACGACGTGCACCTATGGAGATAGCAGAGGTTCTGCTTATGCATTCAAAGTAATCAAAGGTTGCACGGTTCATGAATTTAGAGACATTTTGGGGTGCTTGACCAGGGTAAGGAAAACTTCCCTTTTGTCCTCAGATATATTAGGGCTCATGAGCTCTAAGTCACGTGCAACTTCTTCCAGGAACATACCCATATAAAGAATGCAGGAACTGATCTTGGCTGATAACATGGAGGATTGGAAGCATCGACGCCCAAAGGCATTGAGTATTCTCGATTCCCGGCCTGGAGGATTAGAAGAATGCGTTTTAGCACTCTTAATTCTATGCATGGCCGATTCCACTACCATTGAATGGTGTGGTAACTGAGTCTTTTGAAAGCCAGGAAAGCTTGGCACTCGGTACATGGTATCGAGGCGTCAGGAATGTGGAGACACCATTAAAGGAGTTTCCCACATCCTTAACATAAGATCATGTAAGATCTTGTGAATGGGAAGCATAGCTGCTTCCTTAGGAGCCAGGGGATATTGTAGAATTCTTAATTCTTCTGCCCTAGGTTCCTTTTCTGGAATCACCGTGATTGAAACACCTTTGGCTAAATCACGTATGAAATCCTGGAAGGACATGTCTTCTGGAGGAGACATTTTGCGTTGAGGAGAAGGAGTTGGATCCTCTGGTAGGATCGCTCTAGTACTGGTAGAGTCAGCAGAATCATCGGAATCGGACAATTCGAAATATCTCGGTGTTCGTGCGACGCTTGGTACCGGTACCACTCGAAGTCGGTATCGGGGTGTCTCGGTGCCGGCCCTTCGATGCCTGAGATAGACTCGAGGCTCGGCATGTGTGGAAGCATACCTGCCGAGGCAGGTGCAGTCGGTACCGGCACCGATGTCGGTACCGATACCTGTGGTACCATCTGTAGTGGTCTTAACGGTACCGAAGCTGCTAAGAGGGTCGCTAGACTGCGTTCGATAGCGAGGATTCTCTTATCAATCGCTCCTGCTGATGCCTGGGTGTCAGTACCGGTGGAAGCGGCCACGACCCCAGAACATGGCAAACAGAGGTGGAAGCCTCTGGAACATCCTGGAGCCCTGTTAATGCTTTGGAAACCGAAGACTCCCGCCGGGGCTGTTTTGCCGGTGAATTTTCCTCAAGGGCAACGCCAATGGCATCTCGATGCTTAGAAGGAGATCTACCCTTTGAGGACCGGCCAATCTTGGAAGACTTAAGTTTAGTTACCTGAGATCCATGGGAGGAAGATGAAGCTCTGGAAGACGTCGATGCAACGGACATCATATCCGCGGCAAAAAGGGTACCGAGTTTTGCAGCTCTATTCTGCAGGCCCCTCTTGGTCATCTTTCTGCAGGAGAGACACTCTAATGGACAATGTTCAGGACCTAAACATTTAAGACACCAATCATGGGCGTCGGTGACAGAAATAGTATCGCCACAGTTAGAACATTTCTTGAAACTACTAGCTGGCTTCTCCATGTTTGAAGAAAAGCGGGCCTAGTGCCCAAAATGGCGCCTAGCACTGAAAGGGGAGAGGCCCCTGAAAGAAAAAATCTTTTAGAAAGCTAGGTTTGTTTGGTTTTTTTTAAAAAGAAGAAAAGAGAACCGGCGGTACAGGTAGGCGTCGAGTGAAGGCAGACGCGACCACAAAAAAACAAAAGAATAAGAATAAATTTTCTGCGGTGACAGGATACACGTCCTGTCGGCTCCGCAGAAAACGAACAACTGAAGTGAGAGAGGTAGAAAAGCAGGAAGGCAGCACACAGGCGCTGTGAGATGCTCCCAAACGTTTTCCTATTGGATGCTGGGGAGCGTTCCCGCGCAGGCTCCGTCAGTACCGACAATACCCATATGTGAAGACTACATTCCTGCTTGTTCCTGGAGATCGGAGCCCTGAGGGACACCACAGGAAAGAGGCATAGGAGGGGTAGTGGAGGAAGGAGACGTAACAGAGAAAGAACGCGCAGAGAGAAAGGAGCAGAACCAAAGTCAGGAGGCACCAGAAACACCAAAGTCTGCAAGACGACGAAGAAGAGTGTGATGGTCCACAAGATCAAAGGCCAGAGAAAGATCCAAAGAGACAAGGAGAGTAACATCACTCCGATCATGTGTATCATGCAATTCATTCAGCAAAGAGAGGAGAATAGTTTCAGTACTATGGCCTGAGCGGAAGTCAGACTGGCGAGGATGAAGTGCATTAGTGGAAGCAAGGTGAGAAGAAAGCTAGGCAAAGACAAAGCACTCAAGGATTTTAGAAAGGAAAGGAAGATTAGAGACAAGACGCCAATTAGAGAGGATAGTCGGGTCAAGAGAGGGCTTCTTGAGGAGGGGACTGCTTAACTGCCTGCTTGAATGAGGATTGATGAATACTGGAGAGGCAAAGCGTTTGCTAAGAAAACTTGAGCTAAATGGAGACTAAATAAATCTCAAGATGTAAAATTCCTATTTAATGTAAAACAAATGGAATATAATAAGTTAATAAATGACCGTAAACAACAATACCATACAAATCTAATAATGAAAGCAACTAACAAACCAAGGGAATTATTCGACATTGTTCAACAATTTACAAAAGTTATCACTTTATATGGTGATCCTCAAATAGACCCCCAAAAATTTGCAAATTACCTGATAAGCAAGAATGCTATTTCGTCAAACAACTTATCTACATCACAATTCCACCAACTTTGTTTTAAACCTTGCACTCAATCCACAAAAGTCTGGAAGGATTTTTCTTTACCAACTTTAAAACAGATTGAAAATATAATCAGCACACTTAATACAACAACTTCACCAGCTGACCCATGTCCAGTAGAATGGATTAAAAGTACTAAAAATCATATTAGCTTTCACACTGTAAATTTTGTAAATAATTCTTTAAAACAAGGTTACTTACCACCTATACTAAAGAGTGCTATAATTCGACCAGTCTATAAAGGGAAATCACTGGACATCACTGACCCTAAGTCATACCGTCCTAGTTCGAGTTTACCATTTATCTCAAAAATTATAGAAAAAGTGGTACAAAATCAGCTGCAAGATCACATTGACTTGAATGCCCCTTTGGATATACATCAGCATGGATTTAAACCTAATCACAATGTGGAAACTCTACTTATTTCTCTCTTTGATAATCTTATAACAGGCCTTGAAAAAAATGTTATTTATGTTAATTTTCATCCATGTCTCAGCAGCATTTGATACTGTGTTTCACACAATAATGTTACAACATCTACAAGATATTGGCTTATGCAACAATACATTAAAATGGTTTGCCTCTTATCTAACCAATTGTACGCAGTTAGTAAAATATGGTGACAAAAAATCCTCTCAATTTTCAATTGGACAAGGCATACCTCAAGGTTCAGCTTTATCATCTATTCTCTTTAATATTTATATTCAACCCATATGTCAAATTATTAATCTTCATGAAATTATCATTTATACTTTGATGACATTATGGTTTATACTATACTTGACCAAAATACCTTTGATACAACAAAAATTAATAACTGTTTGGCTGATATGAATGTAAGCCTTTGTAAGCCTCAGTATGTAAGCCTTTGTTGTCTTGTCAACCACTTTTATTGAAGGATAAGGTGGTATACAAAACTGGTTAAATAAATAAATAAATTGGAGGAGATGAAAAATCATAGAACTGTGAGTAGTAAACAATTGACACTGCGGAACAAGCTGAGCTTGATGTGTGAGACTTGATGCATCTGTACTTAGGCACGAATGATAATAACATGGTGGAAAGGGATGACTTACTGTGGTAATTTAGAAGATTCCCTCTAGAGATGTTCCCATTAGAAAGAATTTAAAGATGGTACATGAACAGCTGTAGGTCTGAAGTTGAAGTCCCTGAAGTAGGCCCGAGGTGGTACTCTGCAAATGCCCATGAAGCCCAAAGATTATCCCATAATACAAAAACAAGTTTTTAAAAGACCCTCGGGTTTCGGAAGAGATTAAGAACCTGGCTATTCCCTAAATAAATGGGTGTGTAACTGGAGGGAGAGGGGTTTATGGTTCAATCAAGGTTGCTGCTCTGCTGAGGGATGTTTTCAATGATATATGTTGCATATTGGGGCATGTTTACTAAGGCCCATGCCGGTAACGACTATATGGAGGTAATTCGATAATGAGCCATGGATCTGCGTACCATCAACATGTGTAGGCAGTTGCTATTCTGTAAGTATGTCCATCAGGAAGATTTTGCATAGTTCTGGAGTGGGCAAAGCATAGACGAGAGCACAAATGTACATGCGTTAAATTATAAAATACTATAACTTAAGAGCATTTCCTACAAATTTAGTTGCAGGCATTTACACAAAGACTAGGGTTGGTGTAAGAATTCATGCCTAGATTTGGCACACACATCTCACCACATGCCATGATAATGCGCATTGAACTAAGTGGCCTTTATAGAATTACCTTCATAGTTTATACATCTCACTTGGCCACACAAGGCAGCTGAGATGTGTAAACTAGAGGCATAGCCACAGAGGGGCATGAAAGGGCACAGATCCCTCCACGTTTGCTTCAGGCCTCCCTAGTGCTCAGCCTGTGGCAGCGGTGGCACAACACATTGTGCAAGCCCTACACTTGCACACAGGAGGGCTCTGAGGGGGCAGTAGCAGCAGCGTAGTGACAAGGGAAAACCACGGCCCCTGCAGCAGGAACTGCAATGCAAAGCCCTGACACTTTTTCATAGTTTAGATTGAGGTGCACTCCTTATCAGGATCACAGCAGCAAGTGGGGCTTCTTATGATTTTATTTCCAATGCAATCCCATGCACCACGCTGAAATCTTAATAAGTGCCAGATGCAGCTGGGTGCGGGAAATGACCACAGCTCAAAGTAAACTAAGAAAAAGTGTTGTGGCTTTGTGTCGCTGCTCCTGCCACAATGGAGAGAGAAGCTTGACTGTTGGGGGAGGGGTGGAACAGGAGAAGAGAGCTGTTTGACTGTTGGGGGAATGGGGAGAGCAGAACTGCTTGAGTGTTGAAGGGCCTGGGGAAAGGGAAGATGCTGCACTGTTGAGGAGGGATGGAGAGAAGGAGCTGCTTGATTACTGTGGGGATGGGAAGAAGGAAGATGCTATACTATTGGAAGGAAGAGGAAAGGGGAGATGGTGAATGGGATGTCTAGGGAGAGGGTAAGATGGACTGAGGAAGAGATGAAAGTTGATAGGTTAAAGTAAAAAGAGGGAAATTGAGAACCAGAGTGTGAGGAGGGGGGTACAACTTGAATAGATAAGTAGGAAAGAAAAAAGTAAAGAAAAGAATTTAAATGTAAAGGAAGAATGGACAAAAACAGACGAGAAGAAACGGGAAAATGGACAACAGACCTTGGAAAGAATTAGGAGAAACTAGACAGAAGAAAGCAGAAAAGAGAAACTGGAATTAGCATGACTGGGAAAATAAAATGCCCAGAACAAAAGAAGAAAAAGTATTTTATTTTGAATTTATTAATTGGAATATGCCAGCTTTGGGAAATGTGCATCTCTAATGTCTTTGCATTTTACACAGTACAAAAGGAAATGCATTTCTATTACCATTTCTCCAATGTCGCCAGGCCTGGATTTAGGCATAGGCAAATAGGAATTACACTTACCTGGTAATTGTTGTTCCTTTAGTGACTCCAGTTTAGTCCTCAACCTCTGGGTAGTGAACCTCCTCCTGCAGCTTGGAGACTGGACATGTCAAAGTCATGACATCACTATCTCTCCCATCAGCCCCCAGTGAACTATTGACAAAGCAGACTCAAAAGAGCAACAAATCAGTAACTTTTTTTTTTCAACTTAACATTATATTTAAGGACATGCCTAACATATACCCTAACTACCTACTACTCCTCTTCCTGAAGGGAAGGAATTGCTTCTTGCATTCTCTCCTTTTCATCGAATGCCGAGACTTAAACAATCTAGCGCAATACAGCAATATATATAACACCCTAATATAACATCATAATATAATATAATACAATACAATATAACCGTACAGCGCAAAGCTAAAGTGAACATTAACCGACTAGACATCCAGGAAGGCCTATATCCACTTAGAGTAGTTACTCACCTATAACAGGTGTTCTCCAGGAGCAGCAGGAATCAGTCCTTACATATGGGTGACGTCGGCGCCGAGGAAGCCCTCGTGCGGAGCATTTCCCCAGCTTTCAAAGAAAGCCTTTGGGAATTGCAGCGCGCATGCGCGGTCCACTTCCCACCCAAGGGTGCCATCTTGCTCAGTCTGATGACATAGCTAAAAGACAGCAAAAAATTAGCAAAATAAATCTTATGACTGCAACTCCAAGGGGAGGAGGGAGGGTTGTGAGGATTGATTCCTGCTGCTCCTGGAGAACACCTGTTACAGGTGAGTAACTACTCTTTCTCCAGGACCAAGCAGGAAGTCAGTCCTCACATATGGGACTCCCCAGCTTAAGGCTACCGGAGACCTCAAGCGGAAAAAATGAGCTCCCTCTAGCTCGGCAGTACGTAAGGAAGGAATCTTCTCTGAGAACGCCCCCGACTGGTAGCCCAACACCAGGGCCGGAGGGTAGGAGTTGCCTAAACCCCAAAGAGATTATGGAGTACTGCCTCTCCGAAAACACTGTCCCTGCGGGACTCCCTCTCAAGGCAGTAATGGGCCGCAAAAGTCTGGCTTGAAGACCAAGTAGCGGCCCGGCAGATGTCTGCCAACGGAACAGAGCGGAGATGAGCTACTGACGCAGCCTTCGCCCTGACACGATGAGCCGTGACTCGACCCTCCAACAAGAGGCCGGCTGCCCCATAAGCCCAGGCGATACAGTCAGCGACCCAGAGGAACAAAGTACGCTTGGAGACAGGTAACCCCAACTTATTGGGATCAAAAGAAACAAAGAGCTGAACAGCCCTCCGATGCTCCCGCATACGGTCAAGGTAGAAGGATAACGCCCTCCTACAGTCCAGGGTATGCAGGACCATCTCAGCCCGGTTGGCATGCGGCCTGGGAAAGAAGGTCGGAAGATCCACCTCCTGAGTGAGGTGAAAAGGGGAGACAACATTAGGGAGAAACTTCGGGTGAGTCCGTAAGACTACCCTATTCCTGTAAAACCTAGTGTAAGGAGGATCAGACACTAGCGCCTGAAGTTCACTCACTCGCCTAGCAGAGGTAAGAGCTACCAGAAACAAGGTTTTCCAGGAGAGAAAACGGAGAGGGCAGGTAGCCATAGGTTCAAAGGGCGGACAAGTAATCCGCTGTAAGACCACATTCAGATCCCACTCAGGGGCTGGTGGATGCAAAGGAGGCTTAAGCAGAAGGAGGCCTCTGAGAAAACGAGCCACCAAAGGGTGGTTGGAAAGAGGCCGTCCGTCCACTGGCGAGTGGTGCGCTGAGAGAGCACTGAGGTGAACCCGGACAGAGTTGGACTTAAGACCTAGATTGGAGAGGTAAAGCAAATATTGCAAGACTACCGCTACCAAGCACGAGAAGGGATTCTCGCTGTGCTGAGCACACCATGCGGAGAATCTACGCCACTTAAGAGCGTAGGATTTCCTGGTGGATTGCCGCCTAGAGGCTAAGACTACACCTTCCACCTCATGGGGCAGTAGTAGGGGAGCCAGGACTACCCTTTCAGCAGCCAGGCCATCAGATGAAGGGACTGGAGGTTGGGGTGCAAGAGAGACCCCTGATCCTGAGACAGGAGATCGTGCTGAAAACCACAGAGAAAGAGGGGTGGCCACCGCCAGTTGCAGCAGAAGTGGGAACCACGGTTGCCTCGGCCACCTGGGGCTATCAGGATCATTGAGGCCCCGTCCTGGAGGACTTTGAACAGTGTTCGGGACACTAGTGGCGTGGGAGGAAACGCATACAGCAGACCTGTGGACCACGAGATTAGAAACGCATCCGCTGCTACTCTGAGAGGATGCGGTTGTCTGGAGCAGAATCTCGGGAGTTGCCGGTTCAGAGGACTGGCAAAAAGATCCATGGTGGGGAGGCCCCACCTGAGAAAGATCTGCTGAACTACCAACGGGTTCAATCTCCAATCGTGTGGTTGCAGGATCTTGCTCAGTCTGTCCGCCAGGTAATTTTCTTGACCTGGGAGGTAGACAGCCTTGAGGAGGATTCCGTGATTGACGGCCCAAGAGCACAGCCGTTGTGCCTCCTGACATAGAAGGAAGGAGCCTGTGCCTTCTTGTTTGTTCACGTAGAACATGGCAACTTGATTGTCCATCTGGACTAGTACAGACTGGTGAGAGACGAGATGGGAGAAGGCTCTCAGAGCTAGGCGTATCGCCCGTAGCTCCAGGAAGTTTATCTGTTGAGCAGCCTCCCAGGGGGTCCAGAGACCCTGAGTACAAGCCCCTTGGCAATGTGCTCCCAAACCTAGAAGAGAAGCATCTGTCATCAGCACTTGAGAATGAGGAGGGGATTGAAAAACCACTCTGAGTACCAGATTCGGAAGATGAAGCCACCATTGCAGAGAGGAGACCAGCCAGTCAGATATTCTTATGGAGTCCGCTAGGCTCCCTGTGGCCTGATGCCACTGAGTGCGAAGGCTCCACTGAGCAGGCCGCATATGCAGGCGGGCATTGGGGGTGACATGAACCGTGGAAGCCATATGGCCGAGTAGTCTCAGGAATTGCCTGACAGAGACCAGGGAATTGCTGTGAAACTGCCTGGCCAGATCCATCAGCTTGTGGGCCCTGTCCATTGGCAGAAAAGCCTTCGCTTGAAGAGTGTCCAGCCTTGCTCTTATGAATTCTAAGTTCTGGGACGGGAGCAAAGTGGACTTTTCGAAGTTTATGACAAACCCCAAGCGCTGAAGCAGAGCCACAGTGCGAAGGGTGGCTTGATTGGCCTCCTGGGAAGACTGGCCCCTTATGAGCCAGTCGTCCAGGTACGGAAACACAAAAAGACCTTGAAGCCCTAGGTAGGCCGCCACCACTGCCAGGCACTTGGTGAACACCCTAGGAGCGGAGGTCAGGCCAAAGGGTAGTACTCTGTACTGATAGTGGTATCCTCCTACAACAAATCTGAGATATTGTCTGTAGTCTGGATGAATAAGGATGTGAGTATAAGCATCCTTTAGATCCAAGGAGCATAGCCAATCTCCCTGCTGGAAGTAGGGCAGCAGGATTCCAAGGGTAAGCATCTTGAACTTTTCCCTCTCCAGGAACTTGTTGAGGTTGCGTAAGTCTAGGATGGGTCTGAGGCCTCCTGTTCTTTTTGGTACCAGAAAGTACCTGGAATAAAAGCCTTGCCTCTCAAGGTGGTGGGGCACCGGTTCCACAGCCTGTTCCTTTAGTAGACTTGCCAACTCCTGAAGGAGTAGGTCCCTGTGCAGAGGGAGTCTCGGAGGCTCCCCTGGAATATAGGAGGGAGGCACCTGGTGAAAATGGAGAAGATAGCCCTTTTGGACTATATGAAGTACCCAGGTATCTGATGTGACGGCTGACCACCTGTGGGCAAAGTGGGCCAGCCGGCCTCCTGTGCTGAGAGAAGCCAGCTGAGGAGAAGAGGCTATACTTTGTGAGTCAAAAACCCCCACCCTGCTGAGCAGGGGCCGGTGTTGGTGGCTTGGGGGCCTTCTGCCTACGAGGCCCATGACCCTGCCCCTTGGCCTGCTGACCCTGCTGGGGAGCTGCAGAGGCCTGATAATGAGGGTATTGTTTATAGGCAGATGACTTCCTCGGGTAAAAGGACTTTTTTCCCGAGCCCTTCTTCTTCTGAGAAGGGGCAGAGGTCTTTCTAGACAGCCTAGACCTGGTCAGAGTCTCGGTCTCGAGTTCTGCAGCCTTTTCAGCCATGGGCTTGCCAAAGAGGTTTTCACCTCGGCAGGGGACATCAACCAACTTGTCCTGGACCCATGGCTCGAGATCGGATGACCGTAGCCAAGCCTGTCGGCAGGCACCGATGCCGGCTCCAGCTACTCGGGCCGAAGCCTCGAAGTCATCGTAGGCTGCTCGAGAGATAAACTTCGAGCACTCTCGAATACCGGTGGACAAGGCCTGGAACCTCTGCAAAGGTTCCTCGGAGAGACCAGCAGAGAACCCGGCAATCTCCTTTGCCAGGTCTCGGAGATACATGCCCATGTAGAGCTGGTATGTCTGGACACGGCAAGCAAGCATAGAGCCCTGGAAGCACTTCTTACCTAGGGCATCCAGGTTCCGGGCCTCCCGGCCGGGAGGCACCGAGGAGTGCATCTTCTGACTTTTCAGTCGATGCATGGTCGATTCCACAACCATGGAGTGGTGCGGTAATTGTGCCTTTTGGAACCCGGGGCTCTTGCGGACTCGATAGATGGGATCGTCCCACTTGCTTAACACCGGCGTCGAGGCCGGGGTCTCCCACATGCGGAAGAGCAGCCGCTCCAGCATCGGAGGAACCGGTACAGTAAAGGCCTCCTTCGGGGGAGAGTCATACTGGAGGGCCTCGAGCTCCACGGCTCGAGGCTCCTCCTCGGGATCCACGGGGAAGGCCAAGGCCTTGGCCATATCCCGCACAAAGTCCGAGAAACGGGTATCCTCCGGTGGGGATCGTCTCCGAGGTTCGGACTCCAGCGAGTCCGACGGGACACACCGAGTCCGATAGGTGTTGGGTGACCCTTCGTCCTCCGTCTCCCAGCCCGACTCCTCGGAGGAGGTGTCGAGCGGCTCCGGTCGGGCGGGCACCGATGCCCTCCGCCCCGACGCCGAGGGTGTCGGCGTCGACGACCTCGGTCCCGAATGGGAGGCCGAGGAGACCGTGGCCGAGGATCGACTCGAGCCCGCATGGACTCGAGGATCGGCTCGGCCTCTGGGGTCGACTTGGACATCGATGTCCCGGTGGTCGGGGCAATGCCCGCTGCTGTTCCATGAAGGCAGCGAGGCTGCTCTCCAAGGCCGTCAACCTGAGTCCGAGCTCAGGAGACCCAGCAGCCCCCGACGGCATCGGGCCCGACGTCGGCTCCCTTGGAGGAGAGTCCACGAGGACTACAGCACTCACGTGTCCAGGAGACTCCATCTCGAGACCAGGTTGCTTGGCAGGCCTCTCCGACTCTGAAGACCCGGGACGGCTATCGGGGCTATGCGACCTGGCACTCGAGGAACCAGGAGCGTCCACCGACACCGCCCTCGCGGGTTTCTTCTTCCTGCGCTGTTCCCGCGAAGGAGACCCCCGCTCAGAGGAACCTCGACGTTGCTCGGGGCCGGAGTCCCGAGACGTCGAGGCCTCTGACGAGGTCCGGGCCCATCCGGACGCGGAGTCAGAGAAGATCCTATCCTTCTGGTGCTCCGGACTCCTCAACGCCTTCGAGGACATTTTGCCACATGGACCACAAATCATCGGGTCATGATCGGGTCCAAGGCAGCGGAGGCAGCAGTCGTGTGTGTCGGTAAGAGACATAAGTTTCTTACACCGATCACACTTTTTAAACCCGCTGGCAGCCATCAGGGGAAAAAGGGCCCCTGCGAGGTCAAAAGACAGGGCTGCCAGTGAAAAAAGAAAAAATGGCGCGAACGCTAGTCACGAAGGACAAAACCAAAAAAGGTGAGAGTGGGCACGATACCGGCGTATCGGGCCCAGGCGGGAAAAGGATCCGGCATCGAACCGAAGGAGAAGTACAAAAAATAGGGAAATCAACTTTTTCCTCGGCGAAAAACGAACTACGTCCGTCGGACTCCGCGGAAAAAAGAAGACTGAGCAAGATGGCACCCTTGGGCGGGAAGGGGACCGCACATGCGCGCTGCAATTCCCAAAGGCTTTCTTTGAAAGCTGGGGAAATGCTCCGCACGAGGGCTCCATCGGCGCCGATGTCACCCATATGTTAGGACTGACTTCCTGCTTGGTCCTGGAGAATTAACCTTGCCCTTCCCCCACCAGAAATGACCACTGCTAAGACCACACCCCCGGGCGGGAATGAGAACTAAACTGGAGTCACTAAAGGAACCACAATTACCAGGTAAGAGTAGTTACTCACCTGTAACAGGTGTTCTCCAGGAGCAGCAGGAATCAGTCCTCACTTATGGGTGACGTCGGCGCCGACGGAGCCCTCGTGCGGAGCATTTCCCCAGCTTTCACATAAAGCCTTTGGGAATTGCAGCGCGCATGCGCGGTCCCCTTCCCGCCCAAGGGTGCCATCTTGCTCAGTCTGATGACATAGCTAAAAGACAGCAAAAACAAATTATATGACTGCAACTCCAAGGGGAGGAGGGAGGGTTGTGAGGACTGATTCCTGCTGCTCCTGGAGAACACCTGTTACAGGTGAGTAACTACTCTTTCTCCAGGACCAAGCAGGAAGTCAGTCCTCACTTATGGGACTCCCCAGCTTAAGGCTACCGGAGACCCCAAGCAGAAAAATGAGTTCCCTCTAGCTCGTCAGCACAGAAGAAAGGAATCTTCTCTGAGAACGCCCCCGACCGGTAGCCTAACACCAGGGCAGGAGGGTAGGAGTTGCCTAAACCCCAAAGAGATTATGGAGTACTGCCTGTCCGAAAGCACTGTCCCTGCGGGACTCCCTCTCAAGGCAGTAATGGGCCGAAAAGTCTGGCTTGAAGACCAAGTAGCGGCCCAGCAGATGTCTGCCAACGGAACAGAGCGGAGATGAGCCACTGACGCAGCCTTCGCCCTGACACGATGAGCCGTGACACGACCCTCCAACGAGAGGCCGGCTGCCCCATAAGCCCAGGCGATACAGTCAGCGACCCATATGGACAACGTACGCTTGGAGACAGGGAGCCCCAACTTATTGGGGTCAAAAGAAATGAAAAGCTGAACAGCCTTCCGATGCTCCCGCGTACGGTCAAGGTAGAAGGATAATGCCTTCCTACAGTCCAGAGTATGCAAGACCATCTCAGCCCAGTTGGCATGCGGCCTGAAAGAAGGTCGGAAGAACCACCTCCTGATTAAGGTGAAAGGGTGAGACAACCTTAGGAAGAAACTTAGGGTGAGTCCGTAAGACTACCCTATTCCTGTAGAACCTAGTGTAAGGAGGATCAGACACTAGAGCCTGAAGTTCACTCACTCGTCTAGCAGGGGTGAGAGCTACCAGAAATAAAGTTTTCCAGGAGAGAAAACGGAGAGGGCAGGTAGCCATAGGTTCAAAAGGCGGACAAGTAAGCCGCTGTAAAACCACATTCAGATCCCACTCAGGGGCCGGTGGACGCAAAGGAGGCTTTAAGCAGAAGAAGGCCTCTGAGGAAACGAGCCACCAAAGGGTGGTTGGAAAGAGGCCTGCCGTCCACCTGCGAGTGGTGTGCTGAGAGAGCACTAAGGTGAACTCGGACAGAGTTAGACTTATGGCCCAGATTTATTTATTTAACTGTATTTGAGAGGTAGAGCAAATATTGCAACACTACCGCTACCAAGCACGAGAAGGGATTCTCACTGTGCTGAGCACACCATGCGGAGAATCTACGCCACTTAAAAGCGTAGGACTTCCTGGTGGATGGACGCCGTGAGGACAAGACTACATCTTCCACCTCTCGAGGTAGTAGTAGGGGAGCGAGGACTACCCTTTCAGCAGCCAGGCCATCAGATGAAGGGACTGGAGGTTGGGGTGCAAGAGAGTCCCCTGATCCTGAGACAGGAGATCGTGTTGAAACCCCAGAGGAAGAGGAGTGTCCACCGCTAGCTGCAGCAGAAGCGGGAACCACGGTTGCCTCGGCCACCGGGGGGCTATGAGAATCAATGAAGCCCCGTCCCGGAGGACTTTGAAGAGCATTCTGGACACAAGTGGTGTGGGAGGAAACGCATACAGTAGGCCTGTGGACCACGAGATCAGAAACGCATCCGCAGCTACTCTGAGAGGATGCGGTTGTCTGGAGCAAAATCTCGGTAGCTGCTGGTTCAGAGGACTGGCAAAAAGATCTATGTTGGGGAGTCCCCACTTGAGAAAGACCTGCTGAACCACCGATGGGTTCAATCTCCATTCGTGTGGTTGCAGGATCCTACTCAATTTGTCTGCCAGGTAATTTTCCTGACCTGGCAGGTAGACAGCTTTGAGAAGGATTCCGTGATTGACAGCCCAAGAGCACAGCCGTTGTGCCTCCTGACAGAGAAGGAAGGAGCCTGTGCCTCCTTGTTTGTTCACATAGAACATGGCAACTTGATTGTCCGTCTGGACCAGTACAGACTGGTGAGAGGCGAGGTGGGAGAAGGCTCTCAGAGCTAGGCGTATCGCCCGTAGCTCCAGGAAGTTTATCTGTTGAGCAGCCTCCCAAGGGGTCCAGAGACCCTGAGTACATGTCCCTTGGCAATGTGCTCCCCAACCGAGAAGAGAGGCATCGGTTGTCAGCACCTGAGTATGCGGAGGGGATTGGAAAACCACTCCGAGCACCAGATTTGGACGATGAAGCCACCATTTCAGAGAGGAGACCAGGCGGTCGGAGATTCGCACTGAGTCCGCTAGGCCCCCTGAGGTTTGATGCCACTGAGTGCGAAGGCTCCACTGAGCAGGTCGCATGTGCAGGCGGGCATTGGGGGTGACATGAACTGTGGAAGCCATATGGCCAAGTAGTCTCAGGAATTGCCTGGCAGAGACCAGGGAATTGCTGCGAAACTGGCTGGCCAGATCCATTAGCCTGTGGGCCCTGTCCAGAGGCAGAAAAGTCTTTGCTTGAAGAGTGTCTAGTCTGGCCCCTATGAACTCTAAGTTCTGGGATGGGAGCAAAGTGGACTTTGCGAAGTTTATGACAAACCCCAAGTGCTGAAGCAGAGCCACAGTGCGAAGGGTGGCCTGGTTGGCCTCCAGGGAAGATTGGCCCCTTATGAGCCAGTCGTCCAGGTACAGAAACACAGAGACCCTGAAACCTCAGGTAGGCCGCCACCACTGCCAGGCACTTGGTGAACACCCTGGGAGCGGATGAGAGGCCAAAGGGAAGCACTCTGTACTGATAGTGGTTTCCTCCATCAACAAACCTGAGATATTGTCTGTGGTCTGGATGGATAAGGATGTGAGTATACGCATCCTTTAGATCCAAGGAGCATAGCCAGTCTCCCTGCTGGAGGTAGGGCAGCAGGATTCCAAGGGTAAGCATCTTGAACTTTTCCCTCTGCAGGAACTGGTTGAGGTTTCACAAGTCTAGGATGGGTCTGAGGCCTCCTGTTCTTTTTGGTACCAGAAAGTACCTGGAATAAAAGCCTTGACCTCTCAGGTGGTGGGGCACCAGTTCCACAGCCTGATCCTTTAATAGACCTGTCAACTCCTGAAGGAGTAGGTCCCTGTGCAGAGGGAGTCTTGGAGGCTCCCCTGGAAAATAGGAGGGAGGTACCTGGTGAAAATGGAGAAGATAGCCCCTTTGGACTATATGAAGAACCCAGGTATCTGATGTGACAGCTGACCACCTGTGGGCAAAGTGGGCCAGCCGGCCTCCTGTGCTGAGATAAGCCAGCTGAGGAGAAGAGGCTATGCTGTTTGAGTCAAAAAACCCCACCCTGCTGAGCAGGGGCCGGTGTTGGTGGCTTGGGGGTCTTCGGCCTACGGGGCCCTTGACCCTGCCCCTTGGCCTGCTGACCCTGTTGGGGAGCTGCAGAGGCCTGATAATGAGGGTACTGTTTGTAGGCCGATGACTTCCTCGGGTAAAAGTCTTTTTTCCTGAGCCCTTCTTTTTCTGAGAAGGGGCAGAGGTTTTCCTGGAAAGCCTAGTCTGGGTCAGAGTCTCGGTCTCGAGTTCTGCAGCCTTTTCAGCCATGGGCTTGCCAAAGAGGTTTTCACCCCGGCAGGGGACATCGACCAACTTGTCCCGGACCCATGGCTCGAGGTCGGATAACTGTAGCCAAGTCTGTCGGCGGGCACCGATGCCGGCCCCAGCTACTCGGGCCGAAGCCTCAAAGTCATCGTAGGCTGCTCGAGAGATAAACTTCGAGCACTCTCGAATACCGGTGGACAAGGCCTGGAACCTCTGCAAAGGTTCCTCGGAGAGACCAGCAGAGAACCCGGCAATCTCCTTTGCCAGGTCTCGGAGGTACATGCTCATGTAGAGCTGGTAGGTCTGGACACGGCAAGCAAGCATAGAGCCCTGGAAGCACTTCCTACCGAGGGCATCCAGGTTCCAGGCCTCCCGGCCAGGAGGCACCGAGGAGTGCATCTTCTGACTTTTCAGTCGATGCATGGCCGATTCCACAACCATGGAGTGGTGCGGTAATTGTGCCTTTTGCGGACTCGATAAATGGAATCGACCCGCTTGCTTAACACCGGCATCGAAGCCGGGGTCTCCCACATGCGGAAGAGTAGCCGCTCCAGCATCGGAGAAACCGGAACAGTAAAGGCCTCCTTCGGGGGAGAGTCATACTGGATGGCCTCGAGCTCCTCGGCTCGAGGCTCCTCCTCGGGATCCGCGGGGAAGGCCAAGGCCTTGGCCATATCCCGCACGAAGTCCGAGAACCGGGTATCCTCCGGTGGGGACCGTCTCCGAGGTTTGGACTCGGGTGAGTCCGAGGGGACACACCGAGTCCGATGGGTGTCGGGTGACTCTTCGTCCTCCGTCTCCCAGCCCGACTCCTCAGAGGAGGAATCGAGCGGCTCCGGTCGGGCGGGTGGGCACCGATGCCCTCCGCCCCGACGCCCTCGGCCCCGAACGGGAGGTCGAGGGAGACCGTGGCCGAGGATCGACTCGAGCCCGCATGGACTCGAGGATCGGCTCGGCCTCCGGGATTGACTTGGATGTCGAGGTCCCGGGGGTCGGGGCAGATGCACCGGTGAGACTGGCGATCAATGCCCGCTGCTGTTCCATGAAGGCAGCGAAGCTGCTCTCCAAGGCCGTCAACCTGAGTCCGAGCTCAGGAGACCCAGCAGCCCCCGACTCGGGCCCCAACGGCGTCGGGCCTGACGTTGGCTCCCTCGGAGGAGAGTCAACGAGGACAACAGCACTTACGTGTCCAGGAGACTCCATCTCGACACGAGGATGCTTGGCAGGCCTCTCCTACTCCGAAGACCTGGGACGGCTATCGGGGCTATGCGACCTGGCCCTCGAGAAACCAGGAGCGTCCACCGACGCCGCCCTCGTGGGTTTCTTCTTCCTGCGATGTTCCCGCGAAGGAGACCCCCGCTCAGAGGAACCGCGACACTGCTCGGGGCCAGAGTCCCGAGACGTCGAGGCCTCTGACGAGGTCCGGGCCCGGCCGGACGCGGAGTCAGAAAAAATTCTATCCCTCTGGTGCTGCCGACTCCTCAAGGCCTATGAGGACATTTTGCCACACGGACCACAGATCATCGGGTCATGGTCGGGTCCGAGGCAACAGAGGCAGCAGTCATGTGTGTCGGTAAGAGACATAAGTTTCTTACACCGATCATATTTCTTAAACCCGCTGGAAGCCATTGGGGGAAAAAGGGCCCCTGCTAGGTCAAAAGACCGGTCTGCCAGGGAAAAAGAAAAAAGGCACGAACGCCAGTCACAAAGGACAAAAACCAAAAAAAGAAAGAAAGGACTCGATACCGGCGTAACGGTCCGAGCGGGAAAAGGATCCGGCGTCGAACCGGAGGAAAAATAGAAAAATAGAGAAAATCAACTTTTTCCTCGGGGAAAAACGAACTACGTCCGTCGGGCTCCGCGGAAAAAAGAAGACTGAGCAAGATGGCACCCTTGGGCGGAAAGGGGTCCGCGCATGCGCGCTGCAATTCCCAAAGGCTTTCTGTGAAAGCTGGGGAAATGCTCCGCACGAGGGCTCCGTCGGCGCCAACGTCACCCATAAGTGAGGACTGACTTCCTGCTTGGTCCTGGAGAAAGTGTAATTCCTATTTCCTTATCGTTCCTCCAGTTTAGTCCTCAACCTCTGGGATGTATCAGAGCAGTACTCATTGGGAGGGACCTTTCTAGCCGTATCTCAACACCGCCTCCCCAAAAGCGGCATCCTTAGCCGCCAGAACATCTAGGCGGTAGTGCTTACTGAAAGTATTGAGAAACGATCAAGTGACCGCTCTACAGATGACTACTGACGGAACCAAACTGCGCTCTGCTCAGGAAGTTGCTTGCGCTCTAGAAGAGTGAACTCGTAAGGCCACTGGGACTGTACGGTCCCTTAGAGAATAAGCCGACACCATCGCCATTCTAATCCATCTCCAGATGGAATCCTTCGCCGCAGCCTCTCCTTCACGGAGCCCTCCGAACAGTCCAACAAGAGGCGACCCGCCTTGCGAAAAATTTCAGAAACCCATAATCACTGCTGCAGCGTTCTCTCGCCGTCCAAAGAGCACCAGCTATGGACCTATACGCTGTCCTCCGCCGAACCTAGCGCTGGAAAAGCAGCCATGTAATTAAGGTGAAACAGCGAAAACCACCTTTGGCAAACAACAATGGCACTGCCGGAAGGTCACCTTCTCTTTGGGGAACAAAACCAAAAATGGGTCTTGACAGGAAAACGCCTGCTACTCCGAAATTCGCCTCTCGAACAGATGGCCCCCGAACATACTGTCTTCAAGGTTAAATTCTGCAAGGGTTCACATGGTGCACTAGCGAACGCCCCTAAAAACAAATTGCGCTCCCCCGGGGGAGAGTATTCTATGAGAGAGTGCATTATGGCACCCACCAGAGATAACATACCACACTAACCTGTGTAGGAGCAGCAAGCCCCGTACATTGCTCCGATAGCAAGACAGAGCTGCTCCCTAAATTCTCAAAGAACTGGCCGCTAACCCCTTATCCAACCCATTCCATAGAGTTGGATATCCAGGTAACTGACATTGAAGGCACGCAAATGCGCCTCCACAGACACTAATCCCCAACAATGCGGCATCTACACACATGTGCAAGGGAATTAGCCTTTTTTTTTTTGTGGTAAGGTGGCGATCACTGTTGCCAAGTAACTCATCCTTAACCTTACCCTCTCCTGGCCACACTGTAAGCGAGAACTAATCCTCCTGAGGCATCAGAGGGAACTCCGGAACACAGACTCTCCAGCATCGGTAACCTCCATAGCTTCCCGTTGGGCCACCATATGAGGTCGACGTCCCACGAGCGTCTCGAGCAGCTCGAGGACCCCCAAGAACCTTTTGCTGAGATGCTTCCACATACTGAAGCACTTGCCTTGAAAGACCCCGGAGGAAAGACCTAGAGTAGAGCAGACGACGACCACCGTTGTATCAGGGCGTTGATGCCCTCCGACAGCCTTTCGCATCATCTGCGAAAGAAACGATCGGTTTTTGCCACCTAAAATGTCACCATGAGGACTATTGGCCGTTTTTTTGTTTGTTTGTTTTTTAACTCTCCGGCAAAGTAATGACTAGAATCTAATTCCTCCAACCTAGGACATTAACTAGTGCCCCTTCTAACCATCTAAGCCAAATAATAAAATTAAAGAAATCTAAAGGAAATAAAAAATACTGCCTTCATGCGCTGCATATCTGCACCAAGGCAAACGCGCGGGAAGAAAAAACCTGTCCCCACAACCGTCGTGCCGGCCCGCCACCGCCAAACCCGATGGCGAGTCCCGGATATTTATACCTGTGAGAGCTCTGCCAAACTATAAAAACAGATTGAAGAAGCCTTTGCCTTGATTAGTTTATTGTATGTATATTCAAAGGGGTCCTCCCGCTAAATTGACGGGGCCTAAGAACAAAATAACTAAATTAATTAAATTAATCAAATTAGATGAAATAAATCAAGTATATAAATTAATTAAAAGAAAAAATGCTTTCCCTCTAGAACATGAGCCTTCCCCGAACACGGGCCACTGCCAACTGCTGCTACGCAGCACCCGCAAGGGAAGAAAATGGCGCCAACCCGTGGAGGGCTCGCGTTGGCACCCAAAACTCAGCTTGTGTAAATTTGGCAAAATTCCCTTCCGTGTCCAAAGACCTTACCTGCCAAAACTGGAAGGAAACGCCGCGACTAAGGCAAAAGGAGACAGACTCCCACGCCGCGATGCCGCCCAACTCAGCCATGAGCGGCCATCGCAGCGAGAACCGGTTTGCCGACTCAAAAATTGACGGCCTTATCCCGCAGCTGCGGTAAGGTGCCGTCACTGACACCCACACAGAGTGCTGGTATGACTTGCGGAGCTCTCCCCCGTACTGTCCAGGGGGAGAGATCCAAACCGGCAAGCTCTCACAACGCTGCGGCCAAAAAGGGAAAAGCCAGCCATACAGCCCCCGGGGTAGAACTGACTAGTTCTTTTAAAGGGGCAGCTCCTCCAATTGATTGAATTACTGAAGTTAAAATATGAAACTAAATTGAAAGAAATAAGTAAAATAACTTAAATAAATTAATGAAAGTAACTTAAATAAACCAATTAAAAGAAAACTAGATGATTTAAGGTTTACAATCCTAAACCCTAAATTGCTCCTCCTCTGCTCAAGTAAGCCCAGCAGCTAGGCTCACTACGTCCTCCTGCTGCATGGAGACTGGACACACTGGGGGCTGATGGGAGAGATCGGCAATCTATATCCAGTGATGTCATGACTTTGACATGTCCAGTCTCCAAGCTGCAGAAGGAGGTTCATTACCCAGAGGTTGAGGACTAAACTGGAGGAACAATAAGGAACATAAGTTACTGTCTATGGAATCAAATTCTGAAGGCACCAAATACTTGAATTGAAGAGGAGTCTGCTCCTGCTTACTTTAAGGCCATGTGCATGTGCTGCTTATGGGGACGCCACTGAGGCACCTTGGCCACCTTCTGCTCCTCTTTTGGCTCTCCAATCTTGAGGATCTCTAACACTCCTCCCCCCTCAGCTCTGCTCTCTTGGATTTGCTGTCTAATCTTGCCTATGGGTACCAAAATCTTAGATCCAGCCCTGAGTGTTGCACTTCATGTAGAGCCCGACTTCCTGGGATTCACAGTTAAAGTTTGCCTGTGTATTTCTATTTCTAATTTGTAGTCCCTTGTTTTGTATTTGGTGTTGGGTTGCTTGTATTTTGCATGTGTGACTGAGGTATGTTATTCTGATATTACTTGCCATATAGGGATCTGTGGCAGTCCTGCTCATCCTGTTTTCACAATAGGAGGTGTATGTGTGTTCTAGAGCTCAATATAATATTTGCAGTGCTACCTTTTCATAGGTAGGATTGGTGCTGTGTGAGCCCTGAAATACCGTTACGGCATAGCAGTTCTGAATGAGTTTTTGCAGGTTTTTTTATTGCTTCGTAATTTATTTGGAAGTTGGCACTAGAAGGAAATTGTGTAGAAATCTGGTAGCCTTAATCCAACTGCACATATAAAGTGTGCCCAACTCTCATGTTATTGTTGGAGAAAAATAGAAGCATGTGAAGGACTTCAATTAAATCCAACGAGAGAGGTAGCATAATAATCATGCGCATGAGGCAGCACCAGCCCTGGCAAAAAGCACTGATAGGTGCTTGAAAACAACTGAATTTTAAATATTTAAGTTGTTGCCCATGGTACATAATAGCTGTTGCAGACTACTTGGAAATCCATTGTCAGGTGCACTTGAAGGCTCAAGAAGAGTGTGACTGCTACCGCTACTACTATTGATCATTTGTATAACGCTACAAGGTGTATGCAGTGCTGTACAGAGACATGGAAGAGAAGGTCCCTGCTCATCAGAACTTACAATCTAGTCAAGACAGACAACACAACTGCTGGGGACTAGGATATGTCTAGGGGAATGGTAGGGAAGCACATAGTTGAAGAGCGGGAGATTATTTGAATCAGGATCCAAAAGCAGCCTCGAAGAGGCGTGTTTTTAGCTTGGTTTTGAAAAGGTTCAGATCTCTGTGTCAAGTGCCCCCCCCCCCCCCCCCATCGAGTTAACCTTGGGCCTCCCCAAAAAATCTATTCAAGCTACGCAATTGGTGCAAAGTAAATATAGAAATGCCGATATTTGGCACTTCCATAAAGAATTTAGAAGTATAGTGGGATATCTACAGATAAATGTATTTTAGCAGCATATACTGTACAAATAGCGCCACTGAATATATGTTTTTATTTATTTAATATTTCTTATATACTGCACTATTTATCATCAGTGCGGTTCACAGTGTAACAATAAAACACATAGGTCAGATGACTGGCCTTCGTTTACAGATAACAGGGAGATAAAATGGAGGTAAACAGGGGAACTAATATATGAATGAGAGGTGTTTCGATTAGAATTTCAAATTATTTGTTAGACTTCCACTTAAAATTTACATCAATGACTATATAAGTGAAGACGTTTCCAGGACAGGGTATGCATGTATATATGTGCACATTTTTTAAACAAGCATGCATAAGCGCATAAAAAAGGAAAGCTGTGTATGCTTTGGAAGAGGACTAACTTAACATGGGAATTTACAAGAGATAATTTTATAAAGACAAAACATGTAGATAAGTTCTCAGTATAAAATAGGTATAACGTATGTACATATATGCCTCACAAATTAGCAGGCCTTTTATAACATTACCCTCCGGATGGGTTTGTGGAATCACAGAAGGTGCAATGAGGTGTTTCCATGCTAATGCATTTCCATCCCCTCTTTTCCTCAATTATGCTCATGGCCAACTATGCTTGATATAAACAAGCAAAGAGCTTTTTAAGAAACAGTAACGTGGAGATCACAGCACATATGTCTGTGAGTTGTTTAAAATAAATAAATAAGAATGAATTTGTCTACCCAGTCTTCCCTGTTGTTTCTCTCTCTGTGAAATTATGGTATACGGCAGTATCCTGTTGCTGTGGGCTCATATTCATGCCAGATTTTCAAAAGACAACAGAAAGACTCGCAGTAGGTTAACATGAGATATAGTGGGATAGCACAGCTAGCAAAATGTCAGAGTTCACGAGGTTTTCATCCTGCATTTGTGAGCTGCAATATATTACATCATGGCATTCATTCACCTTTGAAGGCATATGGCAAAGCCTGTTTTCTGGCTGCTAGCAGAGGAGCTTCTCGTAATTAGAATTTGAACTGTTCCACAGGCAGCCCTGTAGATAGCGGATCAGTGATTAAAGCTGAAATCACAGGGTAAGTAGTTCTGTGACACCACGAGTCACAACAATAATCAAAGACTCGACTCTCTGGTTTTCTGATGAAGTGGAGACAGTGCAGTGATTCAAGGAGAGACTGAGATTCAAGTGCCACTACTTGGAAGGAGGAAAAAGCATAGACACGTTTTTCAGGAAGACACTCAGTGCATGCTATTGACCAGCCCCAAGCAAATCTTTAACCTGAAGTCTCAGTGAAAGCATGATTGTGCATCTCATTGTGAGGGAACTCAGAGTATCACACCTGAGAATCACAGGCCCCCACTTGCATTCTCGAGTTAAACATTCTCTGCCCCTAGCTCCTTTGACTGCCTGCTTTCATTCCATAGGATAATAAATTATGGGGCAGCAAATTGTTAGGAAAGACAGGCCCTCCATGACATGACAAAGCCTTCAGTCTGCAAAACGTATCTATTTCGTAACCTAAAGAATGCTCATTAGTAGCCTGGAACGAAATCACAATCATAAGGGAAAAATGTACTTTTTATCTGGTTTTGCAATGATAATAGTCAACATCCATGTAATAAGGATAATAATAAAATAATAAAGACATGCACAAAATGCAGTAAGTGCTAAAAAAGCATATTTCTAAACGTTAGATCTTCAGAGGTATTTATGTGGTTTGCAGACCTGCAAATCACGTAAATGTTGCTCACCGGGACATTCAGAAGTACTAACCTGCTTAGTACCGCTGAATACCCCCAGTTTAGATCACTAAACACCCCGACGCTAACCGCTTAGCATTGGGGCATTTTGGGAGCAGCACCATGGGTTAAACAGGCAGTGGTGATTATCAGCCACTACCCGGTTACCCTAACTGGCTAAAGTTAGAACAGCTGAATGGCTGTCCTAACTTTAAATCACAGCAAGACTCCCAAAACAAGTCAAGAGAACAAAAAAACAAAACAAAATGTAAACCTGCACCAGAAAATCAAAACCAAAAATACCACTAGTAATAGAGGAAAAAAGACCTCAGCCAACCTCTCACCAATATGATCAGAAAGGGTGAGCACATCGAATAACACCACAACAGTGCTTTAACTCGATATATGCCCAGGTTGACATCAGCGGTCAAAAAAACCTCTAAGTTGGGGCATGCAAATAAGCCCAACCAGCCCCTACTAATGGTATAAAATATTGAATTCAAGAAAGCATGGGACAAATTCAGATCTCTAAAGGAAAAAAAGGGACTATAGTAGTTGGTATGGAAGGGCAGGCTGGGTAGGCCATATGGTCTTTTTCAATATTTTATATTTACCTCACCCAATGTTTTTTTACTGTTCATTGATTTGTATAATAGAAGTTTTAGCACCTGAAAAAAACATGGATGCAAAGACTGCTTGCAAAGCCTTACTACTCAAACTTAGAAAGAAAGAAACATGACAGCAGAAAAAGACCATATAGCCTACCCAGCCTGCCCTTCCATACCAACTACTATAGTCCCCTTTTTTTCCTTTAGAGATCTGAATTTGTCCCATGCTTTCTTGAATTCATATATAGTCCTCATTTCTACTACCTCCACTGGTAGACTATTCTATGCATCAATCACTCTTTCCATAAAGCACAGTTACTTACCTGTAACAGGTGATCTCCGGAACAGCAGGAATTAGTCTTCACATATGGGGTTCGTCGGCACCGACAGAGCCCGCACGGGAATGCTCCCCAGCATCCAATCAGAAGGCTTTTGGGAGCATCCCTCGCGCCTGCGCGGTAGCTTCCCGCCCTTCCCACTGCCTCTCCCCAGTTGCGTTTCATAGCTGAGACAGAAGGAGAGGAGAGGAAGGAAGAGAGAGAGAGAGAGAAAATTACAACTCCTAGGGGAGGTGGGTGGGTTGTGAAGACTAATTCCTGCTGTTCCGGAGATCACCTGTTACAGGTAAGTAACTGTGCCATCTCCAGGAACAAGCAGGAATGAGTCTTCACATATGGGGACTCCCTAGCTGAGGGTGCCAGAGGAGATCCCAGAATGCGCGCCCCTGGACAGGGCGGCATCGCCCAACCTGGATCCCCGGCATCCCCTGAGGGATGGAGGGTAGGAGTTGAGAAGAGTTGCCAAGGCACAGCAACCGAAGACAACAGGTGGTGTCTTCAAAACCACGTCAAACATCATTAAACCGTTAATGATCTAGCACATCTAGAGCTTACCTACTAGATTGTAGAAGGCAGAGCTGCGATGGGTACTGTAGATGCAGTAGCGAAGTCTTCAAGGGAACTTCACCGCAGAGAGGACGAAGTTCCCAGTCCGGGTGGGCTGGAGACGCAGGTGTCAACCAGCACCGGAAGGACGGCAGGTCTTCACGAGGAGATCTAAGAGAAGCTGAGAACTCCAGTAGGAGCAGAGTCCCCAATCCGGAGGACTAAGCAGAAGACTGACCGATCTGGGAGAACCCAGCCCGGAGAAGAACAGGTGTACCCCGGGATACCGAGGGGTACACTGTCTACCCTAGCCGACAAGGGATAGGAAGACATTGGGTTCGAAAACCTCCAGACAAGGAGGCGTAAACCAAGGGGCTGTTGACTTCACAGCGTTTAAGCATAACCGGTCCGAGCACCCGAGCCGCAGAACGCAGGCAAGCGGACTGGCCAGACCCCGTAAGAAATAACAAAACGTCAGTACCGACAATTGGGAGATAGTCGGTAAGACACAGGGCGCTATAACATTTCCCAAAAGCGCCCATCTGTACCGATATATATCCAATAACAGGTATAGATGCATATCGGGCTATAGGTGGGCCCGGGAACGCCCACCCAGGTTACTAAACCGGTATGCAGGGGACATACTGCCAACTCGGACCGGCCCTTGATCCACAGGAGGGCGCCCACCTGGAAGGTGGCGGGGGGGAAGGGCCATCCAAAGTGATGGGCCGATGTGCGTGGTGCAGGGCAGATCGGCGAGAGTAGCAGTATGGTTGCGTGACCGCCAGATCAGTTGGGGAGGAGCACATCAGGAGTACGTAGGCCCCTGAGGCGTCCACCTGACAGCCACGCAGAAAAACGTGTCCTCCGTACCACAGGGAAGGCAGGAGGATAGAAAACCCTATAGCCACGGTGTGACCGTGGGGGTCATCTCCGGCATATATAAAAAACCCTCGGGGGTAGGGGCCAATGCCCTCCGCCGCTCCGAAGAGTGCAGGGAGCGGAGCCGGGGATCGACATGGGTCAGTGGGACTCCTGTCCATCGCAACCTGACAGACCCAGGGGGTTTCTCTGCGAGAGCGGAGACACAGACCAGAGGGCGGGGGTGGTCCGGCCCTGTCAAGGATTAGTTCGGGCCATGCTCGGAGAGTAGCGGCCAAGGCCTACACTGGGAGAAGGAAGATTCGGTGCGTGATCCCCTCAATCCGGGGGAACCAGGCAGAGGGGAATTCGAGGGACGTACCCGAGGGCAAGTCCGAAGACGACTAGCATGGCCCTGAGGAGCCAGGCTAACCTAGTGTGGGAAGGGTCCCCCCCCCGGGGGAGGGGGCTCCATACCTCCAATCAAGCAGCCGAACCACTTGTCATACTGAAAAGAACCCCAGTGTAGAACTGGACAGTAACTTCTGGTAAGAGGAGTTAAGCGCAAACTGCAGCATACCGGAGCCTAAGGCTGCTTGGCATGGGCAGCCTGGCGCGAGCCCTGGCACTGCCGACTGGTGTGAGATGTCCCTGGCATGGGCGCACCCGGCTGGTGGGCAGAGGGATGAAACTTCCTCTTCTTCGGAAAGGAGGGTCGGGAAGGACATTTCCTACCCCTGGGAGAGGGGGAGGGCCGCGGGCGGCCAGCGCCAAACAGGTCGGCGGAGCACTGAGCAACCTGACGCAAAGCCTTGCCATTGAAGAGGTTCTCCCCGGTGCACGGGGAATTACCCAGATTATGTTGTGCCCAGCTGCACAAGTCGGAAGCCTGCAACCAGGCTGTACGACACGCCCCTATGGCGACAGCAGAGGACCTGCTAACTGACTCAAAAGAGTCCACGGCAGCACGAGAAAGAAACCAAGAGATATTCCTGCAATGGTAAAGAAGCAAGGAATAGTCAGGGGCCCGAGGGGCCGACACAAAGGGAGACAAAAGAGATAACCTCTCGGTGACCTCCCGAAGCGCCAGGCTCATATAGAAAATATATGAGAGAATCCTGGAAGCCAACATGGACGTTTGGAAGGTTCGTTGCCCAAAGTTGTCCAGAGCTTTAGACGCACGATTCGGGGGGCAGGAAGAGTGCTTCTTCTTGCTTCCGACCTTCCTCAGGGCCGATTCCACCACAATGGAATGATGGGGAAGCTGGTGCGTCTGGAAACCCGGAGAGGGGGGCACCCGATACAGGGCATGCATGGCTGTAGGCGGCGCCGATACCTGTAAGGGCGAGCGCCAAATCCCGAGTAAGAGATCCCGCAGGGAGGGATGTAGAGGAAGCATTATGGCTGCCTGTTCCGCAGGACCCGGACTTAGCGAAGGGCCTGGGATAGGTATGGCGAGCAAGTCCGCCATGTCAAGGTGGAAGTCCTGAAAAGACGGCTCTCCCAGAGGAGGCCGAGGTGGAGGGGCCCGCTTGAACACCAGGGGACCCACCGTGCTGGTGCACGGGAGGAATCGCTCTAAACAGAGGAGGGTACTGACAGTCCCAATTCGAGGCAGTTGGTACTGCATCGTCAGAGCCCGGGATTGATTCCAAGCGGGGCATCGAAGGGAGCGACGTCCCCGACGGGCCCGCGGGACTCGGCCTCGGCCCCGACTCCGGGGGCAGGGCCGCCCCCGGGGCAATCCGCAAGGGCGGCTGAAGTGGTGCCGAGGCAGCTGGAGAGCAGGCGAGCGCAGCACTGCACCGTCGGAAGAGACCGGGGTCGGATCCGAAATGCATCGGAGCCACGCTTTCCAGACTGGAGATCGATTCGAGGCTGGGCATCGAACCGAGCGACGCCTCCTTAGGGGGCCCCGGTGTCGGCGGCCGCGCCGGTGCTGCCACTCCCGAGAATCGAGTCGGGGTCGCGACGATCGGTGCCGAGGGCAACGAGGGCTTCCCAGGCCGAAACTCGGCGAAGAGGGAAACACCCGAAGTCGGCTCCGACGTCGGGAGAGAGGCCCTTCTAGACGCCGGGGTTCTTCCCGCGCCTGTTTTATTGAGCGGGAAACCCTTATGGGGCATACTACGCAGCCTCGAGGGTACCCAGGTAACCCGCCGACGAGCCCCGGCGGGGAGCGAGACGCACAGCCCCGGCTCCGCGGCCGCGGTGCTTCTTTGGGTCGACTCGACCGAAGGTCCTGGGTCCCGCGGGCAAACTCTAGTGACGAGTGGAGCACTCGACGTCCGCGTAGATGCCGGGAGGTCGGTGGTGTCCGGGGGAGGCCCCGGCCCCGCGCAAGATGGGGGTGCCGACCCGCCCGACCGGGATAGATCGATCGGCTCCGCAGGTGGAGCCCGGTGGCGACCCCTGGTGAAGAGCGGGGCCCTCGTTCCCGAGACCGCCGCCGGAGGGGCGGAGCCGCTCAAGGCCAGTACCGCCCCCGCGGAAGCCGGGGACGAGTCAATCGGCCCTGACGGAACCGAGGGCACCCGGTGCCGATCCCCGCCGGGGAGTGGAGCCACCGACTCCGACGCCGATGCCGAGGACTTGGTCCCGCTCGAAGCGGTCACCACCTCCGCGCATGGCAGGGGTGTGGGTACGCCATACCGGGTCAGGTTGGTCCGACGATCCCCGGTGAAGAGTGGAACACTCGACACCGACGCCGGGGAATCGGCACCGCCGAAAGCGGGTACCGCCCCCGCGCAGGGCCGGGATGCCATAGAGCCAGACTGGGTTGAGTCGATCGGCCCCGAAGGCACCGAGGACACCAGCTGACAGTCCCTGGCAAAGAGTGGAACACTCGACGCCGGCGCCGATGCCGAGGGATCTGCACCGCTCGGGAATGTTCTGTGAGGAGCGAACCTCAGGAACAACCCGAAACCCCGTGGAGGCTCTGGAGCCTGAAGACTCCCTCCGGGGTGTAAGGGACTGGAGGGGAAGGCCGGAGCCGTCGTCATGCAGCGCATGAGACTCACCCCTCAAGGCTCGGTTAGTATTAACAGACTGTTGTTGGGTTACCTGATCCTGGCGAGGAGAGAAAGCCGACGACCGCACCTCAGAGGGAAAGACGTCATCGAGGGACACTCGAAACAGGGAGGGTCTTCTCCCGACGCTGAAGCCCGGGGAACCGGGGGAGAAGGGGTCAGGGCCCAAACAGGAGAGACACCAGGCGTTGGAGTCGAAGAAGAAGACAACGTCTCCACAGTGGGGGCACTTCTTAGGGGAAGAAGGCTCCATGCTGGAAAGCCCGGTAGGCCTCAGAATAACACGAGGAGGATGCTCCTCGAAGGAAAATAAACAAACAAAAAAAAAAAATAAGGAAAAAGGGAGGTACCAGCGGTGCCAGAGTCAGCGGGAAAAAAAACGCGACCACAGGAAACAAGAAAAAGAAGAAAAGTTTCTGTGGTGACAGGAGGTACGTCCTGTCGGCTCCGCGGAAAAATGAAAACTGGGGAGAGGCAGTGGGAAGGGCGGGAAGCTACCGCGCAGGCACGAGGGATGCTCCCAAAAGCCTTCTGATTGGATGCTGGGGAGCATTCCCGTGCGGGCTCCGTCGGCGCCGACGAACCCCATATGTGAAGACTCATTCCTGCTTGTTCCTGGAGATATGATAATTACACTTACCTGGTAAATGTAGTTCCTTGAGTGACGACAGTTCAGTCCTCTACCTCTGGGTTGTCAATCTCCTCCTGCAGCTTGGAGACTGGTATGTCAAATTGATGACATCACTGGATATAGCCTGCTGCACTGTCTCTCTCATCCCAGTGTGAACTACTAACAAAGCAGACTCAAAGGAGCAACAAATAAGTAGCAAACAACACTGAAACTCAGGATAACTAAACCTACAATGTATTACCCCCTGAAACCAGGCTTTCTTACCCCCTTCCCTGGCACGGGGAAAGCTAACACAACCATTTTGCTTAAAAACAGACGTACCTGTAATATTCTCCATCATACAATGCCTTCTGGATCCCTTCGAAACAATGTGGGTGGGAAGGACTGAACTGTCATCACTCAAGGAACTACAATTACCAGGTAAGTGTAATTATCATTTCCTTATCGTTCCTCCAGTTCAGTCCTCTACCTCTGGGATATACCAGAGCAGTAATCATCGGGAGGGACCCTTCCAGCCGGCCGACAACACTGCCGCCCCGAAGCGGGCATCAGCAGATGCGGCTATGTCCAGCCGGTAATGTTTACTAAACGAATGCAGAGACGACCAAGTCGCCGCCCTAAAAATTTCCCCTGGCGGCACCAAACTGTGCTTCGCCCATGAACACGCCTGCGCTCTGGTGGAATGTGCCCGCAATCCTCCGGGCACAACTCGACCCTGAAGCAAATAGGCGGAAGCAATCGCCTCTTGAATCCAGCGAGCGATGGACGCTTTAGCCGCTGCCTCTCCTTTGCGCACTCCACCGAACAATATTTATTTAACACTCATTTATATACCGCATCTTCCAGAGATCAGATGCGGTCTACAGTAAACAACAATCAACAAAGCAGGGTTTGTTTTACATGGAACATCTATATCAATAAACATAGTATAAGTCAAACAGTGTATGCAAATACAGAACAGAATAAACTATGTACAGGTACAAGTATGTGGGCATTATCTAAACAGTGTATGTCAATACAGAACATAGTAAACCATATACATTTATTTACAAGTATGCGGACATTAGAGAATGGATCATCATGTATTTTCATCTATGTATATTATCTAATTTAGTGAGTGGGCTTTTATTTGAGTCAGTCACTTAACTAGTTAGCCTTTATCTAGATCGAGTGAGGGGTTATCTTTGATGTTGTAATGCTTGGTAAATAGATAGGTTTTCAATTTTTTTACGGAATTCCATTATCTCGGATAGAGTTCGTAGATCCTCTGGGAGGGAATTCCACATGGTTGGGGCTGCATGTGAAAAGGCTCTGTTATTTGTTAATTTATTTGCTTTTATGAAATCTTTCGGAATCTTTAGTTTGTTTAATTGTCCTTTTTTTGTGAGTGGGTTTTGAAGATTCTTTACCGAGTAGTTTACATAGTGTGGCAGGAGCCATGTCATTTAAAGCTTTGAATGTTGTCATCATTGTTTTATATATTAGCCTACTTTGTATTGGTAACCAGTGAAGGGAAGCCAGTATTGGAGTTATATGTTGGAGTGCATGTGCTTTCATTATAATTCTAGCTGCTGCATTTTGTGCTAGCTGGATTCTTTTAATGTTTTGCTTTGATATACCTATTAGTATTAGGTTGGCAAAATCGAGGTGAGGAGTTATGGTGGCCTGGATTATATTAATAAAGTCTTGTAAGAATACTAGAGGGCGTAGTTGTTTAAGAATTTTGAGCTTGAAATAAATTTTCTTTATGGTGTTTCTGATGTGAGTATCCATTGTAAGGTGTGTGTCTAGAATAACACCTAGATATCTTACTTCGTTTTTTATTTTAATTTCTTGGTTTTGTAGAGTTATGTGGGTTGGTATAGTATATGATTGATTTTTTGTTACTATCAGAACTTCAGTTTTAGAATGGTTTATATGGAGGTTTTGTGCTTTTAGCCAATTTGTGACTTCATCAAAGCAGTCAGATAGGAGTTGTAGCGGTAGATTAGGGATCATGAATGGGATGTACATCATGATGTCATCCGCGTATAAATGATAGTGTACTCCAAATTTTTTAAAGATATTGCAGACCGGTTTTATGTAAATATTAAATAGGAGGGCTGATAACGCTGAGCCTTGTGGTAAGCCAATTTCTTGTTTATATGTGGTGGAGGTTTGATTGCCTATTCTTACATTTTGTGTTCTATTATTTAAATAAGAAGTAAACCATTTATGTACCGTAGAGTTTATGCCTATTTGTCTCAGGTTATTAAGCATTATGGTGAGGTGTACGCTATCAAAGGCTGCTGATATATCAATAAAAAGGAGGATGAAAGCTTGTTTATGGTTGTCAATCCCTCTTAAAAGAGCATCAGTAAACACTGTTAGGAGTGTTTCAACTCCATGGCGGGGCCGAAATCCATATTGTTGTTCATCAAGAGGCTAGGATAAGTCTAAGTATTCTTGTGTCTGTATTTGTACAACTTTTTCAATTATTTTGGCCAAAAATGGTATACTTGAGATGGGTCTGTATGAACCTGGGGATGTTTTATCAAGTTTGCAGTTTTTTAGTATTGGGCAGATTTGTGCATGTTTAAGTTCCGGTGGTAAGTAGCCTTGAAGTAGCGAAAGGTTGACTATGGGAAGAATGTAAGATAATAGTATTGGAAGTGTGTTTTTTATCCAAGTTACTGGACATGGATCAAGGTAGGAAGTAGTGGTGTTGAGATTGGAGATGATATTTTTTAATGATTCTTTAGATACAGGGTGAAAATCGGACCATTCATCTAAATGTTGGTGAGGTTTGTTAAAAGGATCTAGAGGCATTGAAGGTTTTTTTTATTTGTTTTGATAGTGATTGGCTATACAAACGCTCAGACCTACGAAACGATTCCGTCACCCTCAAATACTGCCTCAATGCTCTCTTCACGTCTAGCCTGCAGAGACTGCGATCCGATGCGCCGCCCTCCAGAGACCCCAGAGCGGGTAAGCAGACCACCTGATTCAAATGAAAGGGGGATACCACCTTAGGCAAAAAGGACGGAACCGGACGGAAAACCACCTTTTCCTTAAAAAAGGACAAGAAGGGTTCTCTACACGACAAAGCCTGCAACTCCGAAATACGGCGTGCAGAGCAAATCGTCACCAAAAATACCATCTTCAGAGTCAAATCTTTCACCGACGTTCGACGCAACGGTTCAAAAGGCAGGCGAGATAACGCCACTAAGACTAGATTGAGATCCCACGGCGGGAAGCACAACCTATGCATCGGCCGCAACCGAGAAACGGCCTTCAGAAAGCGACACACATCGGGGTGAGCACCCAAGGACACTCCATTGACCTTGCCACGATAACAGGAAAGGCTCGCCAACTGGACACGCAAGGAACTAGCTGCCAGACCATTGTCAAAGCCGTCCTGCAGAAACTCCAACACCAGAGGGATAGCAACCGTAGCCGCTCGGACCTGGCGCCGAGAACACCAATCCTCAAATAACCGCCAGACCCGCACATACGCTAAGGATGTCGATTGCTTCCGTGCTCGAAGCAAGGTTGCCACGACCGCCATCGAGTAGCCTTTCTTCCTCAGCTTCGCCCTCTCAATGGCCATACCGTAAGCGAGAACCGATCCACCTGAGGCATGAAGAGCGGGCCCTGGAGCAACAGATCCGCCCTCGCTGGGAGTCGCCATGGCTCGCCGTCCAGAAGACGCACCAGGTCGGCGTACCATGGACGTCTCGGCCAGTCGGGCACTACCAGAAGCACTGTTCCCGGATGAGCCCCAATCTTTTGAACCACTGTAGTAAGGGCTTTTGAACCACTGTAGTAAGGGCTGTTAGTATAGCTGGGTTTAAAAAAGGTTTGGACAAGTTCCTGGAGGAAAGGTCCATAAACCACTATTAAAAAGGGACCCAGGATATCAATGCTTGACCCAGTACAAGCATTGTGGAACCTGTGTCTTTTGGGGATATTGCTAGGTACGTAGGACCTAGATTGGCCACTGTTGGAAACAGGATACTGGGCTTGATGGACCTCGGTCTGACCCAGTATGGCATGTCTTATGTTCTTATGTTCTTATGGCCTATCAACGCCCACGGAGGAAAGACATAAAGAAGAACGTCAGATGGCCACCGCTGCAACAGTGCGTCGATGCCCTCTGACATCCTTTCCCGTCTTCTGCTGAAGAACCGGCTTGCCTTTGCCGACTGGAATGTCGCCATTAGATCCATTATGGGAGTTCCCCAGCGAACTGGTATCTGTGCGAATACATCGGGATGCAACTCCCACTCTCCTGCATCCACCTGAACTCTGCTGAGGAAATCCGCTGTGACATTGTCCTTTCCTGCTATGTGAGCCGCCGAAATCGCGGCCAACCGCCTCTCTACCCATGCGAACAACGCGTCCGCCTCCTCTTCCATCGCGACACTCCCTGTGCCGCCTGGCGGTTAATGTAGGCTACCGTCGCCGAGTTGTCGGAGAGTACCCGGACTGGGCGACCCAGCACTAACTCCTCGAATGTCTGCAGCGCCCAGGCTACAGCTCGAAGTTCCAGATGGTTGATTGACCACGAGGCCTCCAGGGGCGACCACAGCCCCTGCGCAAACCGGTGACCGCAGTGGGCTCCCCAGCCTACCAGGCTGGCATCCGTTAGCAGCGGTAGCCACTCCGGCTGTTCCAGCGGCATGCCCGCCTCCAGGGACGACTTGCGCAGCCTCCAGCGAAGCAACTGCTTGACCGCGATCGGACACAGAAGCCTCCTGCTCAAGGAATCGTTCTGATGCGACCAGCGGCGCAGAAGAGCTTTGTAGGGGCCGCATATGAACCTTGGCCCATGGCACCGCTTCCAATGTTGACACCATTGTCCCCAGCATTCGAAGATAGTCCCACGCCGACGGTGCGGAAACTAACAAAAACGGGCGGACCAACTGCCGTAATGCTTCGGCCCTCTTGACCGGTAAAAACACTTGGCCCTTCTTCGTGTCAAACTGCACCCCGAGGTACTCGAGCGTCTGGGATGGTTCCAAGTGACTTTTTGTTGGGTTGACCACCCAACCAAGGCTCTGCAAGAACTTCACTACCCTGTCGGTCACCCGAATACTTTCCTCCGCGGAATTGGCCCGGATCAACCAATCGTCGAGATACGGGTGGACTAGAATGCCTTCTTTGCGCAACGCCGCCGCCGCCACCACCACCATGATTTTGGTGAAGGTTTGTGGTGCCGTCGCTAGACCAAAGGGCAATGCCTGGAACTGATAATGATCCCAAGGAAGCGCGAACCTCAGGAACTTCTGATGAGCCTCCCGGATAGGTATGTGTAAATAGGCTTCGGTGAGATCCAGCGACGTCAAGTACTCTCCCTGACGCACCGCCACGATAACGGATCACAAGGTCTCCATCCTGAAATGCGTTACGCGCAGGCAGCGATTTACGCCCTTCAGGTCCAGAATAGGTTGCAAAGTGCCGCCCTTCTTTGGCACCACGAAATAAATGGAGTACCGACCCTTGCCGCATTCGGCTCCCGGCACTTCCACAACCACCCCCAACTGAAGCAGTCTGTCCAAAGTGCCGCGAACTGCCGCGGTCTTCTTGGGGCCCCTGCAAGGCGACATAACGAAGGACTCCCTGACGGGTCAAGCGAACTCCAGCGCGTAGCCCTGTTGGATTATCTCTAACACCCACTGGTCAGAGGTAATGTGGGTCCAAGCGGAAAGAAACTCCCGGAGCCGACCGCCTATGGGAGACCCCTCCGCCGGGACCCACCTCGCTTCATTGCAACTTACGGGTTGCGGAGGCAGAGGTTGATGAGAAACCTCTATTTGCCCCGCGAAACCCCTGGGCATGAGTCGAAAAGCGGCCTCTTTGGAAACTCGCAAACCGTGTCGAGCGAAACCTGCGAAAATCCCGAAACTGACCCCGAAATCCTGGAGCCGACTTTCCCAGTTTCGGCTTGTCCTCTGGCAGTCTACCCGCCTTGGATTCTCCCAGGTCCTTTACTAACTTATCCAAGTCTTCACCAAAGAGCAGACCACCCTTAAAGGAAAGCTTGCTAAGCCGTGACTTAGAAGGACCGTCCGCTGCCCAATTACGTAACCACACCGACCGACCGGCAGCCATTATGGACGCCGTGCTATTGGCCAGCGCCCGGATCAAATCGTAATGTACATCCGCCAAGTATGCTGTTCCAGACTCTAAACGATCCAGCTCCTTGAACTCCTCAAGGTCCAGGTGGGAAGACTGACGCAAACGCTGGACCCATCTCAGACACGCTCTGGCCACCCGCGCCCCACAAATGGAGGCTTGCAGCGAAAGGGAATCCGCCTCAAAGGTCTGCTTCAGCAAACCGTCCACCTTACGGTCCCACGCATCCTTAAGGGCAGCGCTACCTTCCACCGGGATAGTGGTCTTCTTCGTGACCGCCGACACCACCGCGTCCACTCGCGGAGCCCGGAATCTGTCTTTATCTTTATCGGCCAGCGGATAAAGTCTATTCATGGTGCGTATACCTCGTAGGCCTGCCTCCGGCCTATCCCACTCTTCCTGTATCATCTTATCGACCACTCTGTGCACCGGAAATACCACCTGCATCTGCCGAACCGCCTGAATGACAGGATCCTCAACCTCGTCCTCCACGGCTGTTGGGGCGGCCAGGTTCAACATCTGCAATGTCTCCGTGATCAGAGCAGGAAGCTCCTCTCTGCGGAAGACCTGAATAATCTTAGCCTGATCCTCGGGTTCAGGAATCTCTCCCTCCTCCAAATCCTGCGAACCCTCTTCCTGCTCCCATTCTGGATCTTGGACTTCAGGCCACTCGCCTTCCACCGAAGGCAGATCCTTCATTCTCGCTCGCTTAGGTGCTGGCGGTTCCTCGCCTATCTCTACAGCCGCCTCTAGCCGCTGGACAGCACCTGCCAGCATCCCAGAATCCGGTCGCTTACCCTGGCGCCGCAGACAAAAAGCCTGATGCATTAGCAAAATAAAATCCGGGGAGAAATCCCTGAGGCTCGGAGTCTGCGCTGCCAGCGAAATTCCAGAGGGTCCCGACAAGTCCTCTAACGGCAGCCCTTGCGCCGGAGACTGCGGGGAGGCCACCTGCGCACTTGCCGGCACTCCCTGCGTCTCCTGGGTCTCCTTGATGTCCATCCGCTGCTCCAGCATGGAGGAGAGGGCTGAACAGCCCCGGCACACCCCTGTATCGGCCACTGTGCCCCTCCTAGCACCACACACAATACACTGTGGCCCTGTCGCCATAAAACAACCAGCAGTAGCCCCAGAGGCCCCCTGCACTGTTGTCTCTCCTTCTCTGCCTGTCTGGCTCTTTATTGTTAATTATTTTATTTTATTATTATTCTTTTTTTTTTTTCTTTTGGATTTGCAAGCCTCAATTAGTTGCCTTACAGATTGACCCCCCCCTGGGGCGAAAAGGCTACCCAAGAGAGATTGCCTCTGCAACTCAGAAATCCCCTTAAACCCAGAAGAGGAAATCAATAAAAGAAATCAACAAAAAATAAAGCAATAAGACCTAACCGCTAAACGAAAGGGGCTCCCCCCGACCTACTTGGCCACAGGCTCGAGGGCCTCCCCGGCACACACGGCTTCCCCGCGGCAGCTAAAATGGCCGCTGGGAAAGCTGACAGAACGAAAAGGGCGCCAAAACGGGCCGCGGACGGCCTGCGCCCATCAGGTTATGCTCCTATACACAAACGCCGCCTGACCCGGTGAACCACTTACCGGGCAGGACGGAAGCTCCGCTGCTGAAACAAACCCGTGCTGTGCAGCGAACGGCGGCCCCTGAGCACTACGAAATTGACCGGCAGTACCCCCCGAAGCCTCTGACGTCAGGCGCCGGCACTGAGATTACAAGAAGGGCTCTCCCCCGTAAAATCAGGGGGGAGAGAACCTCTGGGCCACCCCAGGGGAATTCAAACTTGAAGTCCTGAGTTTGTCCCCCTGTTCACGAATGGAGCATCTGGCCAGGTAGGGAGCAAGAACGCCGAACCTATCTTCTCTACTTAAGGTTTTTTTTTTTTTTTAAAGGAACAAAGACTCAAAAAATCAAAGCTAACTACAACCCCTAATAGCTCACTATCCTACAAGCTCCTTATTAGCTCCTCCAGAGAGCCCTTCCACAAGGCTCGTCAAGTCCTCCTGCTGCATGAAGACTGGTCACACTGGGATGAGAGAGACAGTGCAGCAGGCTATATCCAGTGATGTCATCAATTTGACATACCAGTCTCCAAGCTGCAGGAGGAGATTGACAACCCAGAGGTAGAGGACTGAACTGGAGGAACGATAAGGAAAGAAATATTTCTGCATATTATTCTTGGTTTGCAGCTTGTTGTGCTGTGAGGGCTTGTGTGCATCAGTGATGCTGAGAGCTAAGCTATCAGTAGCTTAGCTATCAGCATGGGCCTCCCAAGATAGACAGGTCTCAGCCGAGATGCCAGACTAAGACAAACCACCCTTCTGGGCAGCAGCAGAATGGAACGGTGTTGTAAGCGGAGGATCATATTTCTATGACAAATGCAACAACACTGGAATTAACTGCACGGAAGAAAGGCTTGGCAAATCTATTTCTGTATCTTGCCTCGAAAACCCAATGGATAGTCACAAAACAAATTGCACTATAGTGCTGGAAGATGAGACCCCCAGGTTTGAAGGCACTCAAATGGCTTACTGGGGATGAGCTGAAGACTTCTCAGAGTAAAGCCAGCATTTATGATGTGGTTGGATGTAGTTGCGCATGAAAAGAGAGTCAGAAGTTGCAAAGATATCTTACATATTTGGACATGGAACGTATAAAGCATGAACCAAGGGAAGTTGGAGGTGGACAAGAATGAAATGGAATGTGTACAACTCAATCTGTTGGGTATCAGTGAACTGAAATGGACTGGCTTTAGGCACTTTGCATCTGAAGATCAAATTATTTACTATGCTGGAAATGAAAGACAAAGAAGAAATGGTGTTGCATTTATAGTTAAGAAGAAACTTGCAAGAACTGTAATGAAATACAATGCAGTCAGTGAACGCTTAATTTCTATTCATCTATGAAGAAAGCCCATCAACACAACTATAATTCAGGTATAATGCCCCAACAACAGCTGCAGAAGAGGAAGAACAAGTATAAGCTGAAATTGACAGAACATGCAAACAGGATATTCTGATAGTTATGGGTGACTGGAACGCAAAAGTTGGCAACAAAGAAGGCAGCAAAGTGGTTGGAAAATATGGACTTGGCAACAGAAATGAAGCTGGAGAAAGACTGATAGAATTCAGCAAAATCAATGATCTATTCATCTCAAACACCTTCTTCCAGCAACACAAGCGCTGACTGTACACTGTGGTGTAGAAAGTCCCTCTGATCCCTTAGAGATAGCTGAAACGGAAGAGTTGGCTTCAGTAGCTGACAGACAACAAAAGCACATGGCTCATGGTTTCCAGGGAAACCACAAGCAGAATGAGTCACGGGAGAGGAAAACACGCCCCTGCTGCAGTTTATCTCCACAGTCAGTAGTTGAGGCAGAACACCTGCTGGGAGGAGGGGTTAAGTTAAACTCTAGAAGGCAGGGGTATACAAAATGCTCATTAGAGAGAAAGTTAGAAGGAGAAGGAGCAGGAGCAGAACAAAGACTGGAACGGAGAGGAAGACCAGAGCCAGAACAGGAGTCAAGTTCAGAAGCAGAGGAAGAACTGCTTGGGAGTGAGAACTCAGAGGAACTGACGTTGAGAGAGGATTCTCTGAGGTTTAATTCTGAGAGGGAAACCAGCAAGAGAAACAATTGGAGAACCAGTGCCAAGAAACCAGGTAGAAACAGCCCAGGTTTGGTGCTGTGTCTGAAAGGCAGCCAAAGGGAAAGAATACCAGGAAGGCTAACTTGGGAGCACTCACAAACTCCAAGGTTTGGATCTTTAACTGACCCTGAAGTACAAAGGAATCCTCCTGTAAGAAAGCCAAAAGGTAGGCTGAGGGATTGGCTCAAAGACAAAACTGTTTTTAAGAATTGGTCTTGTGCTGACCCAGAAGGGTGGGACTCTCCTCACAGTAAATACAATATATATGGTAATTCTCAACCGTGTCTGATAGAGTGCTACAAAGAGAAGCCTCGAGCAGAGAAACTGGGTGTGGGTTTAGAAACGCCGTGTAGCAAGTTTCAAACATTCCCAGCTGATAGCCATTATGAAGCAATGGAGACAGAACCGGTTGTAGAATATATGCCAGAAGAACAAATGGACTGTACATTGTCTATTTCAGATAACATAATATCTCTGTGCTAAAGCCAGGCTGTTCAGAGAGCTACATGAGTCAGCAGGAAGGGAGCACAAACGTTTTGAGCTGAGAAGTGTTAAAGTTTGATTGCTCCAAAGCAAATGTTCATGCTGATATAAGAAGCTATTTTTGTTGTGAGTTCTTATGTTGTTTTCCTGCCAGAGATGTATGGCAATATGTCTTTTGTTTCCTTTGTTTGAATCCGCCCGGAGGGGAATTAAAATCCTGTTATTTTTGCCTGAAACCATTCATGCTCAACTACTCTTTATTTGGATAGTAAAAGTACTACAACTCCCATGAGGCATTGCCTCCTCAAACCCTGCTATACTATCTGAAGAAAGGATATCAGGCCGCTTAACCCTGTATGCCCAGGCTGTGGGGTATCTAGCGTGTTACAACACGTGAACTTCACCCAATGGATTGTACAGAAATCAAATTGACTATATCTGTTGAAGACAACAATGGAAAAGCTCTATAACATCAACAAAGACAAAACCTGGAGCTGACTGTGGTACAGATCACCAATTACTAGTATGCAAACTCAAGCTAATGTTGAAAAAGAGCAAGTCATTCATGAATGTAGCAAAATGTGACCTTGAGACTATACGACTGGAATTTAAAGACTGCCTGAGAAATCGATTTGCTGCTTTAGATACAAATGACAGAGTTCCAGACGCGTTATGGGATGACATCAAGCAGGTTGTATTGGAAGAAAGCAATAAGTCTCTACATAAAGTGAAAAAGCAAAAACGGACAAAACAGATGACTGAAGAAACTCTGAAAATTCTCCAGAAACGCAGAGAAGCTAAAGCCAGAGGAGAAAAGCAATCACAGAACTCAACAGAGATTTCCAGCGTGCAGTAAGACAGGACAAGGAAAAGTACTACAATGACACATGCAAGGAAACAGAATCAGAAGCTATTAAAGGAAGAACAAGATCGTCTTTTCTAAAGCTACGAGAGTTAAAGAAAAAATTCCAGCCTCGAATTGGAATGCTACAAGATGCTCAAGGATCCATGTTGAATGATGCTTCTCAATGTATATGTTGTAAATATGGAATGTAAATAATTTTAAACCAATGTACAGGGTTTATTCCCAATTGAAATCCAAGTTAATTTTCCTGTTCACTGTAAATGCCCTTCTGGCACAATTCCGTTATATGTAAACCGTGCTAATTTTTAAGAGTGCGGTATATAAGAACAATAAAATAAATAAATAAAATAAATAAATAAGATCAAGAAAAGATGGAAAGAATATACATAGCCATTATACCATAAAGATCAAGTGGACCAACAGTCATTTCAACCTATACCTTATGATCAGGAACCATTGGTGATGAAAGAAGAAGTCGAAGCAGCATTGAAAGCCTTATCAAAGAACAAAGCACCAGGCATTGATGGCATTCCCACTGAGTTATTACAGCAATCAGATGAAGCTGTTACTATACTTACAAGGCTCTGCCAGGAAATTTGGAAGGCAAATTCATGGCCAACTGACTGGAAAAGATCTGTGTTTATACCAATACTGAAATAAGGTGACCCGACTGACTGTGGAAATTATCGCACAATCGCATGATCCCACATGCCAGCAATATTCTACTCAAGATCATTCAGCAGAGACTACAACCATACCTGGAACGAGAACTGCCTGAAGTGCAAACAGGGTTCAGGAAAGGGAGAGGAATGAGAGACATTATCGTGGATGTGAGATGGATCCTTGAAAAGACACAAGAATACCAAAAGAATATCTGTATGTGTTTTATTGGCTACAGCAAGGCTTCTGACGGTGTAAACCATGAGAAACTCTGGGCCACTTTAAGAAGCATGGATATACCAGAACACCTGATCGTTCTCTTGCACAACCTTTACATTGATCAAGAAGCAACAGTTCGAACGGAACTAGGAGAAATAGAGAAATAGAATGGTTTAAAATCAGCAAAGGTGTACAAGACTGCATACTTTCCCCCTACCTCTTTAATTTATATGCTGAACAAATCATCAGAGAAGCAGGACTGTATGAAGACAACAGAGGTGTGACGATCGGTGGAAGACTTATCAACAATCTTCGCTATGTTGATGATACCACATTACTGGCTGAAAGTGAAGACGATTTGAAACATTTGTTTCTCAAGATAAAAGAATATAGGGGTACGTTTACTAAACAGCGGTAAAGTCACTGGTGGTAAGCTCAGCACTAATGTTACCTATGCCATATAAGGCTATGGGCGGGTGTGGCGGGCCGACGTAAAGGGAGCCAGGGACCGTGTACTGCGCGGAACAAGGCACCCCTGGTCATGTACCGCGCGGAACAGGGCACTCCTGGCCACATACTGTGCGGCACAGGGCGCCCCTGGCCATGTACCATGAGGAACAGGGCGCCCTGACTATGAACTGCACAGTAACGGCATGACACACATTAAGGTAACACACTTGAAGGTGCCTGAAGGGTATAAGGTGCTGCAACCGAGGGTCAAGGTGCCTGTAGGCAAGGTGCCCTGAAGGGTCAATGCGGACAAGGTGAAAGGGCCCTGAGGGGAAGGTGCTGGATAATGGAGCATCAATAGAAGTCAATCAGAAGGTGAGGGATGAACAGACAGGTGGTAGTTTTTAGCCCAGATGATCCCTGTCCATCTGATATTGTAGCCAGTAAGTGGGATGTGGGCCACAGCTCACACTGCACACTCTGCCTGTCTGACAGGATGGATTGAAAAGGGAATGTATAAAGTAGCTCACACAGAATAGATGCAAAGGTGCCTGGGGCCGTGCCAAACCTGCACCCCTCTTGGATGGTCCTTGCACCAGCCAAGAACAAAATGAACAGAAAAACCACCAGCAGGAACTGAACTGGCCCTCTGGGGTGTCCAAACACAGTGCCACAACCATTATGCTAAACCTATGAAGCATATGGTATGGGAGGGATCACCAACAAAGGGAACATATGTATCTGGCTGCAAAGTACAAACAGGTGGAAAGATCCACATCACCCATGTAGGATGTGGCTGCATGTCCAGTATATATGTGATGAAGGCCCCCACCAGCCACCATTGGCAGCCAACCATCCCCCAAGCCTGTCCACTGTATGGGTCATGTATCAGCTGCAGACACATGACCAACACTCTCCAATGGTCCACAGCTCAGGCCGAATACCTTGCCTGTCTGACAGGATGAATTGAAAAGGGCATGCATAAAGTAGCTCACACAGAATAGATGCAAAGGTGCCTGGAGCTGTGCCGAACCTGCACCCTTCTTGGATGGTCCTTGCACCAGCCAAGAACAAAATAAACAGAAAAACCACCACTGCAAACTGAACCGGTCCTCTAGGGTGTCCAGCCACAGTGCTACAACCACTATGCTAACCTTGCATGCCAGCTGGTATGGGGAGATCTACTAATAAAGGAAATATTTGTATGTAGGTAAGTATCTGCCTGTAATGTATCAGCAGGTTGCAACTCAATCTCACCGGACATTGATTGACCTGTGTGTTCTGCACATATTGGCACGTACATACAGATGCGCAGGTTGTCTTGCATTCAATGCGGGTGAGTCAGTCGCATGTTGCATACCAACAGGTGTACCTCCCACAGGGTGGTGCTATGTACAAGGACAGTGCAGGAGCCCAGATGCTAGGCCCCCTGCAATGTGTAACTCTGGGAAATCAGCAAACAATGCAGCAGTATGTTCCTGCTTGCAATGTGTGAGCATATAGGCATCTCCCCATGTCAGCAGTTGATGGGCTGGTGTGTAGTGCAGAGATGGGAAGGACCCAAGGTCTGGTACCAATGGGTCCCATGTATATCCAGTGCTGTGTCCAAGGCTCATCCCCATGACAGATGCCGAGTAGGAGCTGCATTATGTGCATTGCACTGCATGGCCCTCATTGCAGTCCATGGTCCACAGGCCAGAATGTTCAGGGCATGTGTGTAGATATCATGTTGCCAGTTATGAGTCATCAACACTCATTATGTATGAGGTGTGACAAAAAAGAAACGAAACTGAGGCAGCCACGCCCATGACTCAATGCCAATTGGCTAACCGCTTATGTAACTGTGTTGTGCAACATCTCGCCACTATTCTGCTATAATATTTTTCATCTTTTTCTTTTTCAGGTTTTTTTGTAGCACACTCTCCATCGCTTTGCCACGCAACTGGAGGTCGCAGAAATATGGAGCAAAGAATCAACCTGAAATTTCTGGTTAAGTTGGAGAAGGGCCCAACAGTGTCTCCAACTTCTCCAAATGGCTTATGGAGAAGATGCAATGTAAAGGCCGCGAGTCTTCGAGTAGCACAGACGCTTCAAGACTGGCCACGAGGAGGTGGAGGATGACCCCAAGTCAGGACAGCCTTCCACGATAAAGACGACTGAGAACACTGACAGAGTGAACCAGCTGGTGCGGAGTGATCACAGATTGACGGTGCGGATGATAGTTGAGGAGCTCAGCCTGAACAGGGAGTCAGTGTGGACTATCTTGGTGCAGGAGCTGGGGATGCGGAAGGTGTGCGCCAAGATGGTGCCCAAGCTTTTATCGGACAACCAGAAGGAGCACCAGGTCAATGTTTTTCGAGACTTGCTAGAGAAGACTGGAGACGATCCAGAGTTCGTTGGCTAAGTTATCACAGGAGACGAGACTTGGGTCTTCCAGTACGACCCTGAAAGCAAGAGACAGCCTGCAGTGGAAGACTCAACTGTCACCCAGACCCAAGAAGGCACACATGTCCAAATCAAGGATCAAGGTCATGCTGATCGCATTCTTTGACCAGAAAGAAGTGGTCCATCATGAGTTTGTGCCTGAGGGTCAGACAGTCAACCGGCACTTCTACCAGCAGGTCCTCAATCACCTCCATGACCGGGTTCGGCGCAGCAGGCGGGCTATGTGGAGAGACAAGTCGTGGCTGCTCCACCACGACAACACGCCCGCACACACCGCGCACAGTGTGAGGCAGCTCTCGGCCACCCTCCTTATTCCCCAGATCTTACACCGTGCAACTTCTGGCTCTTACCTAGGCTGAAGACTGTGCTCAAAGGAACTCATTTTGCCTCTGTAGAAGAGATCAAGGCCACTGTAACAAGGGAGCTGAGGAACCTCAAGGAGGAGGACTATACCGAGTGCTTCCGTACCTGGCAGAAGTGAATGCAGAAGTGCATTAACTCTGGGGGGGGATTACTTTGAAGGAGACAATGATTAATTTCTCTGTAGATTTTGTAATAACACATTTATGGGACAGTCTTGTTTCTTTTTTGTCACACCTCGTATGTCACGCACTATATAACATTCATGCCTGTCATGTTACCCAAGACAATCCAGCACATGCATACCCTGTAACAACATTGGGGGTGTATGTAGAGCCTCAGATGTGTTAGGGATGGTGTGTGTACCAGAAGGTGCAAGTGGGGGCTCTTTGTTGCTTTTCAACCTGGATAGCCAGTGCTAAATATGTCATAGGCCAACTATGTTCCTAATGGGCCAGTCAGATGGGGATGTTAACTTACCAAGTTGGCCCTAGTCATCCTGTTTGGGGGGAAATACATGTGGACAAATTTAAAACAAGGCAGGAAGAGATGCAGGAGCTGACGTGCAGCTGAACACTTTATGGACCAGCATATTGTGGCTCTGGCAGCAGGGCACTAACAATGTTGTTAGTTGGCCTGGATAAGAGCATCATAATGGTGCTACACAGAAATGGAGACAGAACCAGATGCAATTTCCTTGGACATTATGGGGCCCTGCTGCATCAGCCATGAAATAGCTTGCTATGGACTTCATGAAGATTGTGCCTGTTGAGTTGGTAAGGCAACATACTGTACATGTACACCCAAACCACACCTGTTGTACCACTATTGTATCTCTTGCAGTGTTGCCCAATGAAGAGCGGCTGTACAAGGTCTGGATGTGTAGCATGCACTGAGTAGCTATGTGCAAACACAACACAGTATGAGGGCAGCTGGAATAACTAATGTGTACAGTCATGTTATCTTTATCTTTATTAGCAACATTTGATATACCGCCTACTACCGAGGTGTTAAGGCAGTGTACAACAAAGGTTTGTCTGAAGGAAAAAATGATAATTACGCGTACCTGGTAATTGTAGTTCCTTGAGTGACGACAGTTCAGTCCTCTACCTCTGGGTTGTCAACCTCCTCCTGCAGCTTGGAGATTGGCATGTCAGAATTCTGACATTACTGGATATAGCCTGCTAGATACGCCCATCAGTCCCAGTGTGAACTATTAACAAAGCAGACTCAAAGGAGCAACATATAAGTATCTTAATCAATATCTTAAGAACATTCGCAATTTAAACTGAAACCTCACTGCAACGAATAAGGCAAACCTTTCTTACCTTCTACCCTGCGACCCCCCGCAGAAAATAGTAGACTAAGATAAAACAATCTATTGTAATGACAGACTCACCTGTAATCCGTTCCTTCACCCTGCCGGGCAAAAGCTTCCAATGAAAAATCCCCCGGATGGGAATGAGGACTGAACTGTCGTCACTCAAGGAACTACAATTACTAGGTAAGTGTAATTATCTTTTCCTTATCATTCCTCCAGTTCAGTCCTCTACCTCTGGGACGTACCAGAGCAGTAATCAGTGGGAGGGTCCCTTCAAGCCGGCACGCAGCACCGCCGACCCAAAACAGGCATCATTCGCAGCTGCCACATCCAAACGGTAATGCTTGCTGAAGGTATGTAGCGATGACTTAGTAGCTGCCCTGAAAATGTCTCCCGGTGGAACTAAACCGTACTCCGCCCATGAAGAAGCCTGCGCTCTGGTGGAATGCGCTCGCAACCCTTCCGGTACCCGCTGTCCATGAAGAAGATAAGCGGAAGCAATCACCGCCCGAATCCATCTAGCAAAGGAGGCCTTAGCCACCACTTCCCCCTTGCGAGCACCTCCGAACAATACAAACAACCGGTCTGATTTGCGAACAGTTGAGAGACCTTCAAGTACTGCCACAACGCCCTCTTCACATCCAAACAACGTAACCTGCGCTATTGATCGGAACCGTCCAGAGCACCCAAAACTGGCAAAGAAACAGTCTGATTGAGGTGAAAGGGAGAGACCACTTTCGGCAAGAAAGAAGGAACTGGCCGCAACATCACCTTTTCCCTAGAAAAAAACTAGGAACGGCTCTCTACAAGACAACGCCTGCAGCTCCGAAACACGTCTCGCTGAACAAATCACCACCAGAAACACCGTTTTTAACGTCAGGTCCTTCAACGACGCTCGATGTAACGGCTCAAAAGGCGGCTTGGACAAGGCTGCTAACACCAAATTAAGATCCCAAGGCGGAACACTCTACGCGACGGACGCAACCTCGAAAATGCCTTGAGAAAATGTAAAATGTCCGCATGGGCACCTAGAGTGATGCCCTGCACTTTTCCCCGATAACACGAGAGAGCTGCCAATTGGATGCGGACAGAACTGGCCGCCAGACCTTTATCAAAACCATCCTGTAGAAAACTTAAAATCGAGGAAATGGAGCCCGTAGCCGCTCGTATCTGCCTCCTTGTACACCAATCTTCAAAAATCTGCCAAATACGAACATACGCCAGTGACGTGGATCATTTTCTGACCCTAAGCATTGTAGCAATAACGGCTGACGAATAACCCTTCTTCATCAACCGGGCCCTTTCAATGGCCATACCGTAAGCTCTTGCTGGCAACCGCAAGGGAGTGCCGTCCAGCAGACACACTAGGTCCGCGTACCAAGGACGCCTCGGCCAATCTGGTGCCACCAGGAGAACCCAACCCGGATGAGCACCGATTCTCTGAACTACTCTGCCAATCAACGCCCACGGCGGGAAGACATACAGCAGACCCGCGGAAGGCCATCGTTGCAACAACGCGTCTATGCCTTCCGACATCCTTTCCCTCCTTCTGCTGAAGAAATGGTTGGCTTTCGCCGATTGAAAGGTCGTCATGAGATCCATGATAGGTGCCCCCCAGCGGCCCACTATCTGAGCAAACACGTCCGGGTGCAGCTCCCACTCTCCCGCATCCACTCGGACTCTGCTGAGGAAGTTGGCCCTTACATTGTCCTTTCCTGCAATGTGTGCCGCCGAAATTGCTGTCAACAGGTCTTCTACCCAAGTGAACAACGTGTCCGCCTCGTCCTCCATGGCTGCACTCCCCGTGCCGCCCTGACAATTGATGTAGGCGACCACCGCCGAGTTGTCGGACAGAACCCGAACAGCCCGACCCAGTACCGCCGCCTCAAACGCCTGCAGTGCCCGCAAAACTGCGCGAAGCTCCAGACGATTGATCGACCAGGAGCTCTCTAAAGGAGACCAAGTCCCCTGCGTCAACGTGCTTTCACAGTGGGCTCCCCAACCGCCTAGGCTGGCATCCGTTAACACTGGGATCCAGTTCGGCTGCTCCAGAGGCATCCCAGTCGCTAGTGAAGTCGGAAGCAACCACCGCAGCGACTGTCTGACCTTGGCTGGGCACGGAAGCCGCTTGCTCAACGAATCCATTTGATGCGACCACCGCCGGAGGAGTGCCCTCTGCAGAGGGCGCATATGCACTCTGGCCCAGGGCACTGACTCCAGAGTCGCCGCCATGGTCCCCAGCACTGAGATAATCCCACGCTGAGGGACCCACCGTGATCTTGAACTTGCGAACCAGACTCCGGAGCCCCTGGGCTCTGCTTTCTGGTAAAAACACCTACCCGATCTTGGTGTTGAACCGCACTCCCAGGTACTCGAGGTCCTGGGATGGCTTCAACCGGCTCTTGACCAGGTTGACTACCCAACCAAGACTTTGTAGAAACTCTACCACTCTGCTTGTTACCTGGACGCTCTCCGTCTCGGACTTGGCCCTGATCAACCAGTTGTCGAGGTAAGGATGCACCAAGATCCCTTCTTTGCGCAGCGCAGCCGCTACCACCACCATGATCTTGGTGAACGTTCGAGGCACCGTCGCTAGCCCGAAGGGCAACGCCTGGAACTGATAGTGCCCCCAAGGGAAGGCAAACCTCAGAAACTTTTGATGAGACGCCTGACTGGGGATGTGCAAGTACGCTACGGTGAGGTCCTGGGACGTCAAATACTCTCCTTACCGCACTGCCACAATAACCGACCGGAGGGTCTCCATCTGAAAATGTGGAACCTGCAAACAACGGTTTACGGCTTTTAGATCCAAAATAGGTCGCAACGCTCTGCACTTCTTGGGCACCATGAAAAAAATGGAGTACCGACCCACGCCGTACTCTGCTTTTGGCACCTCTACAACAGCCCCTAATTGCAGAAGGCGTCGTAAAGTACTTTGAATTGCTAACGTCTTCTTCTGTCCTCTGCAGGGAGATATGACAAAGGAGTCCTGCACCGGACGAGCCAACTCCAGCGCATATCCCTGATGAATAACCTCCAACACCCACTGATCGGAGGTGATGTGGGTCCAAGCAGAAAGAAACTCCCATAGCCTCCCGCCTATCGGAGGTTCTTCTGCCGGGACCCACCACGTTTCATTGCAGCTTTCGGGATGATGCCGAGCCAGTCGAGGAGAAACCCCTATTTGCTCCCCGAAACCCTCGGAATCCCTGGCCTCGCGATGTATAACGACCCCTCTGCGAGCTCCCAAAACACGCAGAACGAAACCTCCGGAAGTCTCGGGACTGACTCCGAAAGTTCTGACTGGCTTTTCCCTGCTTCGGCTTATCTTCCGGAAGCCTGCCACTCTTGGACTCTCTGAGATCCTTTACCAGTTTATCCAGATCCTCCCCAAACAGCAATTTACCCTTAAAAGGTAACTTGCCTAGACAGGATTTGGAGGAACCATCGGCCGACCAATTTCATAACCACACAGACCTGCGAGCGGCCACTACTGAGGCAGTGCTATTCGCGAGAGCTCTAATGAAGTCGTAATGCACGTCTGCTAAATATGCCGACCCGGACTCTAAACGATCCAGCTCCTTACGCTCCTCCTGGTCCAGGCGCGGCGAAAGACGAAGTCGTTGAACCCAGCGCAAACAGGCCTTCGCTATCCAAGCCCCACAGATAGAGGCCTGCAAGGACAGCGCATCTGCATCAAAAACCTGTTTTAGCAGGCTGTCCACCTTGTGGTCCTGCGTATCTTTTAAGGCTGCACCGCCTTCCACTGGGATAGTGGTCTTCTTCGTAACCGCTGCCACCGCCGCATCTACCCGAGGTGAGCGGAACCTCTCCTTATCCTTATCAGCTAAGGGGTAAAGCCTATTCATTGTGTGCATCCCTCTCAGTCTCGCTTCTGGGTGATCCCATTCCTCTTGGATCATCTTATCGACCACTCTGTGTACCGGAAACACCACCTGCGTTTGCCTCACAGCTTGGATTACCGGATCCTCCACCTCTTCTTCACTAACAGAATTTGTCGCAAGATTCAACATCTGCATAGCCTCCGTGATCAGAGCTGCCAGCTCCTCCTTACGGAAGACCCTTATTATCTTCGCCTGATCTTCGGGTTCTTGAATCTTCCCCTCTTCTAGATCCTCAAACCCTTCCTGACGGTCCCAGTCTGGTTCCTCCACGTCCGGCCAATCGCTCTCCACGGAAGATAGAGCCCGTGTCCAATGGCCCCCCGCCCCTTTCCTCCAAGTGCTGAGGTGGGACAGAAAACGGCCCCACTGCAGGTGACTTTCCCTGCCACTGCAAGCAGAAGGCCTGATGCATCATCAAAATAAAGTCAGGGCAAAAGTCCCCCAGATCCGAGGGTCCTGGTATCGAGGGCACTCCTGAAAGTCCTGTCGCCTCCTCCAGAGCGTACCCCTGTACAGTCGACTGCACTGCATCCGACACTGCTCCAGTCGACGCTTCTTACGCCTCCGGCCCCTCCTTGGACTCCATCTGGGACTCTACTACGGAGGATAGTGAAGCACAGCCACGGCAAATACCCAAATCGGCAACCGTGCCTCTTTGGGTGCCGCAAACTACACACTGAGGCCTTGATGCCATAAGGCTGCAAGCAATACTGCCTTCTCTTCTTCAACTAAACAGCTGTACCTGCTATTTAATTATTTATGTTTGTTGTTTTTTTTTAATGCCACCTATGCTTTAACACCTTACAGCCACCAACGAAGTTCTGAACTGAATGACACCCCGGCAAGATCCTTTCCTTCCCGGGGATTTCCCGCTAAAAATTAACACAAACAACACACCTAGCCGCAAATAACACGAAAGGTAGAATAGAAAGCAAAGTAGAGGAAGAGACACCCCTCGTCGGCGAACGCCACCGACACCAACTGAAAGGCAAAATAAAAGCGCTACACCGGGCCCTCACACGCTGTTCTCCCACTCGGCAGCCACGCGCTTCCCTTCAAAATGGCCACTGCCCACTCGGGGAATGAAGAAACAAAGGGCGCCAAACCAGTTTGCTCTGTTACCTGTCCTGCAACGCTGCTCCCTTAATGACTCAGACTCCGCAGCTCGACAAACTGAACCTGGTGTACTGCTTACCGGTCAGAGGTACCAACAAAAAAGCACAACTGCCACGTGCTACAAGAGTCCCAGTAAGGAGAACGTGGATAGCGTATATTGTTAAAAAAAGCCTATGGCCTGACACAGGCCGTGTTTCGTTGCCTTCTTCAGGGGCAGGCTTCATAAGCAATCAGGCTTCCATATTGCTCTATGAGCGTGATGTTTGTTCATTCAGAAGTGATATCTTCAAAGAAAAAGAACAGCGACCCGACGTTTTGAAAAAGGTTAAACACTTAAACGCCTCAGTCGGAGATCCTTGCCGAATCTGCCAAAGTGAAACTAAAAACAGAGCCGGTGAGAGGGCTAAACAAGAGTCACTCCACCGGAAATTCTGGGAGGAGAGCACACCCGATTCCACACTTTCTTTTTTTTTTTTTTAAAGTGAAATACCAAAATTAAATCAAACTAAATGAAAGCCAGGGAGCTGGTAAGAAAATTTTCCTTCTAGGCTGCTTCTCTTTTTTTTTTTAAAGGTAGAGTACTCAAATTAAGCAAGCTAAATCAAATTAAAATAAACCCCAAATCCAATTAAACCATACTACAGATTCCTTATGTGTCACTCAAGTGAGCTCAGCCCAGGCCCACAATGTCCTCCTGCTGCATGGAGACTGGTCACACTGGGACTGACGGGCGTATCCAGCAGGCTATATCCAGTGATGTCAGAATTCTGACAAGCCAATCTCCAAGCTGGAGGAGGTTGACAACCCAGAGGTAGAGGACTGAACTGGAGGAACGATAAGGAATAGAGAGAGAAGGGAACGCCATTGAGTTGATAGGAAAGAATTAGAAAGAAAAGGAAGAAAGTCAGCAAAGGACAGGTGACAACAAAAATGAAGACACCGGGATAAAGAATACATGAAGGGAGTGGGTGGGCCAATGGGGGAGGGCGGGATTATGATGAAGGACAGGATACCTGGGCTGCTAGGCGGTTATTGACGGAGAGTGTATTTGACAGATTATGACTGGATGGAAGGGGGGGGGAGGTCAAAAGCCTGACAAAAAAGATGAGACGAGCCTTAAACCGAGAAAAAGATGCTTCCGTACGGAGGGAGTGCGGGAGAGAGTTCCATAGGGCGGGACTTGCAAAAAAAAAAAGGCAGCGTGACAAGTGGATTCAAGGTGGGCCTGGGTGGGGGATGGCAGGAAGAGGCGATTGCCGTGTGCAGAACGGAGCAAGCGGGGAGTAGGTTGAAGATAGATAAGATCCGCTAGATACTGGGGAGTGTTGGTGTGGAGAGCCTTGTGGGTAATGGTAAGGAGCTTGTAAAGATAACGGACCTTGATAGGGAGCCAGTGGAGGGACAGAAGGCATGGGGTGACATGATCTCTGGGGGAGGAAAAGGTAAGAAGACGGGCAGCTGTGTTTTGGATTAGTTGCAGCTGTTGTTAAGCAATCATGTAGATGATGCCTCGAATGCCCCTCCATGATATCTGGGATATTACACAAAGGTCTATTGTATGGGCACAGTTAATGTATGTACATATGCAGTGGCCATCTGAAAAGGGCTGCTGCTGACAATCGCCCATGTGTCACAGGGGCTATGGACCATGTGAAAGAAACGATAGGCACAGCCAAATATGAGCATACTGTACACATGTTGCCCATGCCTCGGACACTGTTACTTAACTGGCAACATTTGCCATTAAGCATGGGATGTCTCAGTGAACCAGAAGTCTGATAGCAGTAATCAAGGCCATATTAGAGTATGATGTGTCCAGATATATATGAACTTCAAAGCTATCTCTGAGAGATGACCAGCTGAAAGAGAAATGGTGTACCCCAGCAATGGCTGTGATGTGTGAACTGACACATTGTGCACACATCTGAACATTAGAGGTGTGCACTTTTATACATATGTGCTGTCTCACAGAGATCTGAGCCATGCATAGCACATTTGGAAAACTGTGCTTTCACATATATGTATGTTATATATCTCCACAGTGGCCAGTGAGGACATTGTTACACTAGGGATATCAGTGTGGTGAGTGAGTTGGAGGGCATGCAATGATGTGTCCTGCACTATCCCTGAAACTTTCATGGGACATGGCTGATGTTTCCACATAGTTGTTATGAATGTGTGCGCATGTATGAATGCCATGTGCAAAAATACATGGTTCACAGATTCTCATCTGGGTGGTGCACAGTGATGTGTCGGTGCATTGCATGACTGCCATCTGGCTAACCTTGATGTGAATGATGTGGTCATATGTGGCCTGCCTAATGAAAACCAGGGTCCATACACACAAATGAGAGGGAGCAGGATCTAGCCAGGTATCACACAATTGACACACCACAGAGACCCTAGTCTGGAAAGTTAGTTCCGGAGAATCAATGCCAAGGGGTCATGCACAGATGGATATGTGTGTTGCCTAGAAAAGCATACCCACCTGTCAACCATGTTTATCTGCTCATGTGGTGCCACACAATCACCCTAACATACCCTGATACCACTCACACAGCATATGGGTGTGTTCAGGAGCCACATAGCATCTCAGAGGGCCAACACCTGAATTGGTGCTGTGCCAAAACTACCCAGAAGTCATGTACACAGGTAAGTATGGCAGGCACATCTGTAAATGCCTTCCGTCATCTGGGCTATGATCCGAAATGTTGAGCTGGAGCCAGTTATGATAACCACATGTGCTGACACATTAGAAACCATGTCCCACACAGGTGCAGACTCAGCAAAAGAAATAGCTTTGGGATGTCACTGTATTCTCCTATTTCCATGAGGTGAACAGGTCTGAGAATGTGCATGCAATACACAATGTAAGCCATGTGAGAGAATACAGATAAGCAGATCAGTAAATGCGCCATGCCATGTGTGTGGCACATCATCATGAGAAAAACAGGATGAAGCATACATGTGACTGTATAAGCTGTAAACATATCAAGACGTTCCAAGCTTTATTAGGAAATAAAAGGTCAACATGGTATGTTACCCGGCCAAGCATTAAAACCATGTACAGCAACCTTCTCATAACAAACATTATCTGATGTCACTGTGTCACAACATATTCATGCACACACATACGCACACTGTAAATCCCCAAATGTCACCGAGACACCCTGTAGGCAGAGTAGCACACCTGAATATGCCCAAACAGACATGACACCTGTTGTAGTGGTGCACCTTGTGGGGGATGTGCAACAGCCTGCCATGGTAAAAATGGCCAGCGCAAGGGTCACAAAGACATAACACATCCCATATGCAATGTGCCTTTGCTTTTACACAACCACTGTGAAGCTGTGTCCTGCAAAAACAAATGTTGTCAGTCATAGGGCCATGGCAGTGATATGTTAAGACAAGCAAAATGTAAATGACAGTCAGAAGTGCCAGCCTGCAGTTATCAGTGCTGCTGCTGCTGGATTGGGTCCTGCAGATAGTCTGTATCTCTGGCTGTAATGTTGTATTGAGTAGCACAGCTATCTTCAAGTCATGTCCTGCAGCCATGGGTGTTGACAGTGAGGTTCAAGGTTTGACAATGATGACGGCAGAATCCATAGTAAGGGACTGTAACAACTAGGGTGTGCCAAGGAGCACTCAGCACAAGCAGTGGACTGTCTTGCCAGCCCAGTGTGCATCCTCTGAATGCACCTCTCCACCATTTGGATAGCAACGTCCAGCATTGGCATGTGCTCCACAACAAAAGCTCCTTTACTGTATGCCACTCCTTCTCAGCCATCATCTCCTGTTGTTTTGCTGTCTCATCCAACCTGTGGGCGGTGTTGACTGCAGATGCACCGATGGGCCCATCTGCTGTGGGAGGTTCATGCTCTGTAAAAAAAGATAATAGGAAGGCTGGTATGTCTGTCATCACATGTCACGAGTTACCATTCCAGTGTTTGCTACTTTTACAAGTCAGTATGGAAAATTGTAAACATGAAACAAGCACATTGCCATGACACAGCTACCACTGAAGGCATAGGACATTCAAACGGAACAGTACAGATCATGTTCACATCTGCCCAGCTACATAGACATATCCATGGCCATGTGGAATGTGTGTGCAATAGGTCCCCATCATATCTATTAGTGCAGCATGACAATGACATCTCAATGGTGTCTGAGTACCAAACCAGCCAATGAATAAGGGATATATGATGATACTAGGCAAACAGTTTCTAATGTGGAGGACATCTTGTGTGTGCTGTGTGTGCTGAACAGGGATTGTCTAGAGATGATACTGTGTGCAGCCTGTCATCCCTGTCCCAGAGGTGTCAGTTGCAAGGTGTGAGAGTAGTCAGTGTGGATGTTAAAACATCATTGCCTGTTGTCAAAAGTATCACATGACAAATGTGAATGGTGAAACATGTACATATGACAGCATGGTGGCATTTGAATGTCAGCATCAGTACTGCTGTGATATGTACAGGGCCAATCACACCTCTCACCAGGAACCAATAGATAACATATGACTGTACAGTGTATCTGTACAATGGTGATAGCTCTGCACACACACTGCAATATACAACATATGTGCACCTGATCCCAGGTCCCCAGTCTGGTTACAAGGCCCTAAGGGGAGCAATGTCATGAGCCTATCCAAGGTCACAGTCATGCTGAGTGTGTGGACAATGGTAGGAAATGGTCAAATGAAATGTGCAACTCACCCACTCTTATCACATGTGTACACACATCACGGTCAGCAATGTCCTCAACACTATGGTGTGAAATAACCATCTGCTGAAATCCTGACACATAAATGGTAAATTACAGACATGGGGCACATGTAGGCATACAAGACAGGTCCATAGTACGCTATGTAGGAGCACAAGGGAATATCACCCATGTCATATGTTGTCCTGTGCTCTCAATGCAGGCAGGGTAAGTGGCACAACAGCATCAGCACATGAGAGATAGCTTAGTGAAACATATGCAGGTATGTGATATAAAACGCATACCTCTGATGCCTCTGTGTATGATGCACCAGTCCCAAATCACTGCCATGTTGTCATGTGTATGGAGCTGTACCACAGTCGGCTGCATGTCGATCCTCTTGGGCCAATGAGGTACCTCACCAGTCTCCAAGCCCTCTTATTCCCTAACACCAGCAAAAGACCAAGAAGGAAAACCACAGCTGACACCCTCAGCACCCCAAGTAACTACACTAAAGTTTGTAAACTCACCTCACAAAGAGCACTTTCCTTATCGGCCCCTCTAATATGGAACTCTCTCCCCCCCGACCTACGATCAATTGAGGAACTGAAGGAATTCCGAAAACAACTAAAGTTTGTTCTTTTCATTGAGCACTACGGCTATGACACCTAACTAACTCATATTAATTGTAACATCTCAGTATTGTGTTTTTGTAATAGTTCACCATGTTATGTATCCCATCTTTCACTTCCCTTGCCTATGTTTAGCCTTTGTATGTCTTTGTAACCGCTTTGATTGAAGGAAAAGGCGGTATAAAAAACCTGTTAAATAAATAAATAAATAACAGCAGGAGTGTTAGCCTGCCAAATATATTCTGAAGAGCCACAAACACATATATGTGAGGGTGTAGTCGTGATTGGTAGAAGACTCATTAACAAACTTCGCTATGCTGATGATACCACATTACTGGCTGAAAGTGAAGACAATTTGAAACATTTGCTTCTCAAGATCAAGAAATATAGCCTTAAAATGGGTCTGCACCTTAATGTTAAGAAGACAAAGATCCCGACAACTTGATTTCAGCATGGCCTCCCTTCACACAACAGCATGCTTTTACAGTTTCATCACACATAGGGCTACAGAGACCTTTACCTACCATTTGCAAAGATCACCATAATTTGGAAGTGGATCACACAGTAACTGGTCCACAGGGTCAATACAGCCAAAGATCTACAAAACAGCTATTGAGCTGCATATGTAGTCGGTATTGCATGCTGTTGTGCGCAATAGGGGCATGTCCAGTCCAATATTGGTATGACCTGGGCTCTCTTGTTGGTGGACCCATTTGTCTCCAGGACTTGGAAAAACGTCAGGTATCCCATTACACACAGCCGGGTTTCAGCAATAGGGTCACCTATGGTGTGCACTGCCATTGAAGATGCTGGGGGAAAAGGTGTGGGGGGCTCCATAATGGCAGACAGAGGAAATCCAGACACCCACGGCAGCACAGGCTTCAATCTATCACTGAAGGTGGCATGTGGTCCCTAACACTGCTGCACAGTCGGTTCACACCCATTACTACAGCTATGGCTGTTATTACTCTAATCGGACACAACTGGGACTGTCACTCTGCATCTTTCAGCAGACCCAGGGACATTAGTTGTGTGCACACCCAAGCTGTCACAAAGCTTTCTGCACACAGAATATATATGCTCTATCCAGTCATATGCACCCTGTTTGTCTGAAATGCTCAACGACCTCAGACAGCAGGTGCATGACCCAAGCTATTAGGGAGACAACTGTGTGTGGTGTACCATGCCATATCGTTGCTACCATCCATGGTGATTGCATGCTTCTCATCAGATGGACCTTGGCAGATATTGTATTGCTTATGGCACACTGGATGTGGCCATGGCTTTTGTCAGCTGCACGGAGGTGACACTCCCTCCCGCCTTACCCCCCAAGCCATGCTGACATGCCCAAATGCCATTGGTGTTGGTGGTGCCCGGTCCCAGGCCTGCCAACTTGCAGATAGGCAAGTAGCTAGGGTGTGGGCTCCATGTGGGGCAAAGGCATACCTGGATAGACACACATCTCTCCCCCCCCCCCCAATCTGTCTCTCCAGGGTCCCCATCACCACATGGCAATATTATGTCTCTTTGACTTGGGGATAGGACAGCTGTGTGGTGTTGGGTTTGAGATATTGGGAATATTGTCTGCAGTGGCTGAGGTAGTCATTGTTCAACTGTCTATACCATCTGACTGCTGTGGGACTAGGGGACATGTACTGCAGCTGCTGTGTTGGCCATTCTGAACCACTATGTAAACATATGTTGTCCTTTCACCCATCGTCACACCCTGCACTCCATTACCAGAGGATGTAGTAAAGACTGCCAGTGTACTGGTTTTCATGTATGTTTGGGCAGGTTCCTGTTGAGGGTCCCTAAAGCACTGTTAGTGAGGACCACAAATTTTCACTGCATACCCCATTGCAGGCATTGTGGATCATGTGTGTTTTTTGGGGTACCTACTAGGTACCTGTGCCATAGTTCGTACACTGTCGGTCACAGAATCCTGGGCAAGATGGACCTTGGTCAGACATAGTCTTGCATATTTACCGATCTTCTGTTCGTATGCGCCACCTAGGCAGCCGCCTGGTCCGCCCTATGCCCCCAAAGCCCCCACTGCATGTTCCACATGCACCCTCCTATCCCCCATTTGCACCATCAACAAAGTGCGCTTTCATATCTGGGCACTATGCTGTTTCTACAAATAGTGCACTACTATCACTTTCTTGGGCTCACCTGTTTGTGCAGCACATTGCAGACATTTAAATAGGCTCTCTCTCCTCAAAGTGCACCCTTCCGACAAGTTTTCACTTGCGGTAATGTTCCTGGTGTTAAGGTGCCAGTGGTCATGTAGCACGGTCTTGTTCCCGCCCATTGACCCCCTACTCTCCGTCTTCTTTCCGCCCATAGTGTGCTTAATCTGATTGATTTCTTTGACTGGGTGACCAAGGAGTTGGACTGAGGGAGAGCCCTAGATGTGGTGTATTTAGATTTCAGTAAAGCCTTTGACACTGTTCCTCACAGGCAACTTATAAACAAACTGAGCACCCTAGGGATGGATCCTAGTTACTGCTTGGGTTAGAAATTGGTTGGGTGGGAGGCGACAAAGAGTACAGGTAAATGGAGCTAACTCTGAGGAGAAGGATGTTACCAGTGGTGTGCCCCAGGGATCTGTCCTTGGTCCAATTCTTTTTAACATCTTTGTTAGTGATATAGTGGAAGGGCTGTTGGGTAAAGTTTGCCTCTTTGCGGATGATACCAAAATCTGCAATAGAGTAGACACCCTGGAAGTTGTAGATAACATGAGGAGGGATCTAGCTAAGCTTGAAGAATAGTCTAGAATTTGGTAGCTGGGATTTAATGTTAATAAATGTAAGGTCATGCATTAGGGCTGCAGCAATCCAAGGGAGCAATATAGTACAGGGGGTGAAGTACTTTTGTCCACTAAAGAAGAGCGGGACCTAGGCGTGGTTGTGTCTGATGATCTTAAAGTAGCTAAACAGGTAGAAAAAGCGACGGCAAAAGCTAGAAGGATGCTTGGGTGCATATGGAGAAGAATGGTTAGCAGAAAAAAGGAGGTGATAGCGCCTCTGTATAAGTCTTTGGTGCGACCTCATTTGGAGTATAGTGTGCAATTCTGGAGACCGCACCTTCAAAAGGATATAAACAGGATGGAGTCAGTACAGAGGGTGGCTACTAAAATGGTTAGTGGTCTTCATTATAAAGCATATGAGGACAGACTTAAGGATCTTAATATGTACACACCTTAGAGGAAAGGCGGGATAGAGGTGATATGATTGAGATGTTTAAATACCTCCGTGGCATAAATGTACAGGGAGAGAGCCTCTTTCAATTGAAAGCAAGTTCTGCTACGAGGGGACATGGGATGAGAGTGAAGGGGGATAGATTCATGGAGTGATATGTGGAAATATTTCTTGACAGAAAGAGTGGTGGATCCGTGGAACTCTCTCCCAGTGGAGGTGGTAGAGATGAGGATAGTATCTGAATTTAAAAAAGCATGGGACAAACACAAAGGATCTCTAAAGGAAAAAACGGAACTGTTGTAGTTGCTGATATGGAAGGACAGACTAGATAGGCCATGTGGCCTTTTTCTGTCGCCATATTTCTATATTTCTTTGTTTCTTAATGCTGTGGGTAACGTTAGAGCGTGCTAATGTGCCGTTTACTGCGCAATAATGTCACATATGTAACGTTAGCACATGCTAATGTTACATTTGCTACTTTACCGCTGTTTAGTAAACATACCCCATAGACTTAAAATGGGTCTGCACCTTAACGTTAAGAAGACAAAGATTTTGACAAATGGCAAAATAAGTAAGTTCATCGTTGATGGAGAAGAAATTGAAATAGTTGACAACTTTAACCTACTTGGATCAACTATCAATAAAGAAGTCAAGAAATCCGACGATGCATTGCTCTTGGCAGAATGGCTATGAAGGACCAAGACAAGATTCTCAAGAGCAGAGATGCTTCTCTCCATACAAAGATTTGACTTGTTCAAGCCATGACACTTTCAATAATATCATATGGATGTGAAAGTTGGACAGTGAAAAAGATAGACAGGAAGAAAATTGATGCCTTTGAATTATGGCGCTGGCGACGAATATTGTGTATACCATGGATACTAGAGGAGATCAAACCTAAGCTTTCTTTAGAAGCTCAAATAACAAGACTTCGACTTTCATACATTGGACACATCATGTGAAGAGAGAGATCATTAGAGAAAGACATCATGCTTGGCAAGGCAGAAGGTCAGCACAAAAGAGGAAGGCCAGCAATGAGATGGATCGATACAATAACAGCAGCTATGGATGCCAGTCTGTCAACAATGAGCTGCCTGACTGAAGACTGACCACAATTTAGGACAACTATCCAGAGGGTCGCCATGAGTCGACACTGATTTGATGGCACTTAATAACAACAACATTATTCTTGAGCCTATATATTTTTCACCTTCAACCTATACCCCCTTGTTACAGAGCTTTCTTTCAACTGAAAGAGGCGCTCCTGTGCATTTATGCTGTGGAGGTATTTAAATGTCTCTATCTTATCTCCTCTCTCCCGCCTATCCTCCAAAGTATACATACTGAGATCTTTAAGACTGTCCCATACGCTTGTGATGAAGATCACTGATCATTTTATCTACATATATTAGATTTCATTCCTCCTTCTCCCCCCCCCCCCCCACCCCCAGGCCCAAGTCTTCAGTCTCCCTATTTTCACCTTTCAGCTACTTACTAGCTTTCCATTTCCTACTCTTACTTCCTTAGTCCTCCCATTCTCCACCTCTGTCTCATTCCTTTTCAAGCCTCCTATTCCTCCTCTCTCAAACTCACTTTTTAGTCCACAATTTCCATCCTTTGTATTCATCCCCTCCCCATCCTCATCTATCTTATGACTCTCATCCCCTCACCAACCTCAATTCATTTCTTGTCACTCCTCCACTCTCCATCTCCAGCCCCTATCTTACCCGCTATTAGGCTCCCATTCTCTCTTCTACCTCTCCCATCTCTACCTTCTCTCACTTCTTTCAAAGGCATTTCTTCTTCCTTTGTCGCTTTATCTGCCTTGTCCCTTTCAACTGCATTCTAAAACCATCCAGGTCCTTCAAACCATTCCCCTCACCATATTTCTGCACTCAGTCTCACAGCCCTATTCATAGTCCTCACTCAATCACCTAGTCCCTACTGCTCTCCTAAATCCATGCTGAATTTCTTAATATCCACTATACCTCTACCTAATCCCCAAGTCACAACTTTTCCACCCTATCAAATACCTGAGTCCTCACTCACAATCTCACCCAAGTTCTAAGGCCCCAATTCATTCTATCTCCTCACTAGCTTTCCTCTCTTCTCTCTCCCCACACCCCTCCTCGTGAACTCCACTCTTCCTCTGGCTTGTTTCTCTCTATGCCCTTCTCTTCAACAGCCAATTCCAGACTTTGATCCTTTCACCTTGCTGCTCCTTATGCCTGGAACAAACTACCTGTATCTTTACGTCAGGTTTCATCTCTCCCCCTTTTCAAATCCATGCTAAAGGCTCACCTCTTTCAAGCCGCCTTTGGATCTTAATCCTTTATTCTCCGGTCTCACTTCCCTTTCCTAGTGTACCCTTGTTCTCATCTATTGTACTGTCTGTCTTGATTAGACTGTAAGCTCTGATGAGCAGGGACCATCTTTTATGTGTCTGTACAGCACTGCATATGCCTTATAGCGCTAAATAAATGATTAATAGTAGTAGTAATTTTACTCACAATACTTAGCCATCTAAAAGCATCTTCTTCTAGTCTCCCAATTAATCCTAAAGTCGCCGCTTAAGCCTAAATCTCTAATTCTCTGCATTCCCATGTCCCCAGTATCTGCTCTCTTGCCTCTTTTTTGCCTTCCCCCAGTATCCATTGCCCCTGCAGCTACCCATCCCTTCCCCAACATCCACTTTCTCTAATATTCAGTTATCTGCCTTTCTTCCTTTTACCTCAATATCCATTCCTCTGCCTCTCCCTCTACCCCTTCCCTGTATATGCCCTTGCTTTCCCTCTTGCTGTACTCCTCTCCCTTCTCATTCACCTAGCATTTTCCTGTCAGCCCCCTTCTCCAATCTCCCCCAAAGCATCTGCCAGTATCAGCCCCTTCTCTCAGCCCCAGCTCTCTTCTACCTCCATCCTCAGTATTAGCCCTTCTCCATTCCCCCATCTCCAACCTCAGCATCAGCCTTACTTCTCCCTTCTCCTATTCCCAGCATCAACTTCAGCCACCTTCTTCTATCAGTAGCAGCTTCAGTCCCCACTCCCTTCTCTCAGTGCCAGCATGTTTCAGGCCCTCCTCCTCCCAGCTCCAACAGCAGCGAACAGAGTAAAGGCATAAGTTGCTGCCACTGAAAAAGGCAGAGGTAGGCTTCTGGTGCTCATAAGACTGGGTGTCCTGACCCTCTCTGGCTCAACCCATTAGCCACACTGAACTGAGAATTTTAATATATTGTCCACAGTGAGGGTAATTTTATAACAGGACACTTAGGTTTAGAGGGCAACAAAGTGTCTATTTTCACCCAATGTTATAAAGACAGATAGGTACCTATGTGTTTTTATGAAATACTAGACCAAATATAGCACCTACTTTGAAGGTGTGGACCTTAAGCCTGCTTGAGAGCAGAGGGTAAATATTTAGTTGTAGAGTTCATAAGTATGTATGTAGATTAGCAAATTTTATAATCAACAGCATACTTCATGACTTGGCTATGCTCCACCTCAGGGGCGGCTCTATAATGAGGCCGAGTGGGGTGGTGGCCTCAGGCGGCAATTTTTTGGGGGCGGCAAAAAATGCCCCCAAAAAGATCGCCTCGCTCGGCCTTCAAAATTTAAACAAAAGGCTGTTGAAGCTAAGCGTCCCGTAGCCTCCCCCCCTGCCCCGGAAGAGCCCTGCCATTGTTTTACCGGCACAGGCTCAGCTTTGCAAAGCCATGAAGGAAGAGCGTTTCCCTTCTTTCCCCCGGCTCTGTTGAGTCCGCCGGCACTGATGGTAAACAGGCATTTCCTGCTTCGCTCAAGACAGGAATTGCCTGTTTATCATCAGTGCCGGCGAGCTCGACTTTAACAAAGCCGTAGGAAAGAAGACAAATGCTCTCCCTTCGTGGCTGTGCAAAGCTGAGCTGGCGCCAGTAAAACAATGGTAGGGCTTTTCCCCAGGGTGTCTTGGACTGGAAATCAGCTGAGAAGGTCTGGGACGAGGCTGGGCTGGGGGAGTAGCATTGGAAATAGTCTGAGGAGGTTAGGACTTCTAATGGGCTGGGGGGGTTAAGAATGGAAATAGGCTGAACGGGGGGGGGACTAGGACTGGTAATGGGCTGATCAGGTGAGGTTAGGACTGAAAATGGGCTACTACTGGAAATAGGTTGATGGGGGAGGCTAGGACAGGAAATGGGCTGATTGTGGGGGCTAGGACTGGAAATGGATTTATCGGGGTGTTAGGACTGTAATGGGCTGATGGGGGGCTAGCACTGGAAATGAGCTAGGACTGGTAATTGGCTGATTGGGGGCCTAGGACTGGAGTGGGCTGATAAGGGGAATAGGACTAGAAATGTGCTGGGACTGGAAATGGGCTAATGGGGGGAGGGGAGGGGAGTGCTGCTGGCCCTGGAAGAAAACTAGGGGCTAGGGCTACAAATGGGCTGATGCAGTGGATGGGAGAATAGGACTGGAAGGGAGAAGATACTGAGAAGGTCTGCCAGGGGAAGGAGGGGGCAGGAAGGGAGCTGACACAGGGGGGAGGTAGGGCAGGAAGGGAGCTGACATAGGGGAAGGAGGGGCTGGAAAGGAGCTGACATGGGGGGGGAGGGGGCTGGAAGGGAGCTGACACCTGGGGATGTACTGAAGGGGGACTGGAAGTGAGTTGACACTTGGGGATGGAGTAGTAGTTGGCTAGGTAATAGGGAGGAGGCTGGAAGGGAGCTGACATGTGGGGATGGCACTGGAGGGGGGATGGTCAGAGGGTAGGGTGACTGGAAGGGAGCTGACTGGGGGGTCACTGAGAGTGGACGTGAGCTGATACCTGCAATGGTATTTGGACTAGAAGGGGCTAGACAGTGGGGAAGGAGGGGGACTGGAAGGGAATGGCCACCAGAGGCAGTCCTAGGAATGCAATGTGGTTGACATTACTGGGAAGGAAGGACTGGAAAGGGGGCTGATACTGAGGAGGGGTACTGGGACTGGAAATAGGCTGATGGAAGGAAGTGAAGAAAACAAAAGAAGAGATAAGAAATGGCAGATGGACCATAGATCACAGAAAGAGAGCTAAGAGAAGACAGGAAAGCAGAAGCCTCAGATCAGGACCAGCATGATCAGAGAATAAAATGGTCAGACAACAAAGGTAGAGAAAATAATTTTATTTCATTTTAATGATTGGACTTTGAGCTATCTTTATATTTTACACAGTATGGGGGAACTGCATCTCATTTATCTGATGCTGCACAGCATGAGGAGTCTGGCTTCTTGGGGTTTCACTTTAAATTTTGTCTACATATTTTTATTTTTACTTTAGATTGTAGTCACTTATTCTGTACTTGATGAGGGTCTGTGTTCTGAGTGTGTGACTGAGACCAGGCGTTCTGTTAACATGGAGCTTGTACATAAAGATCTACACTGTACTGTAGTAATTTGACTTTTTCAGCTTTTCAAATAGGTGTATGGATATTCCAGGACCCACTGTAGTATTTAGTGACGCTTTTTTTGGATGGACTCCTTATGTGAGCTTTGGAAGTTGGTGCTGATATGGTATGGTAGATTTGCTCTATAGATCCTCAGTGACTTTGTTGTAGGGTTTTGTATTAGTTCACAATATGCCTGGTTCTGGAGAATGTTTGTTGTTAGTGAGATGATCAGAATCAGATTTTTTTTTTAAGATATTGAGTTCTGTGGGTGAATGTCCTGGTTCTGCTCTGTACCCACTGTTGAAGGGGGTTCTGTGGATGCAAAATATATGTTGAAAACACAGTTTATAACAAAAAAATAAAAATGAGTTTTATAAACTGCGCTGTGGTTCTTGCTCTCTTTTCGTTCCTTGGTGTGCAAACATCTTGCATTTCCTCCATATAATCTAATTGGCTTTTTATTTAGACAGTTTTGTATACCACCTTATCCTTCAATCAAAGTGGTCACAACACAATTGGGGATACTTTTTTTTTTTTTTAACATGAGGGGATATGAGACACATACACTAATACTTACAGGGAACATGGGCAATGGAGGGTTAAGTGGCTTGCCCAAGACCACAAGGAGAACCTGTGGGACTAGACCCAGTCTTTCTAGCCCAGGGTTGCTGTCCCCTGGTGGGATTTGAACCACCGACCTTCTGGCCTGTGGTACCTTGCCCCAACCACTAGGCCACTCCTCCCTATGGTTTTTGGTTTCGTTCAGTCCCTGATTGGAGTTTTGAAAAAAAACACCCCCCTCTAAGGGGGAGGGGGCGCCATCTCATCATTTGCCTTAGGCAGCAGATTGCCTTGAGCCGCCCCTGCTCCACCTAGACCATGCCCACAGCAACACCTACAGTAAAAGGATGCACATTCATACTTTTATCAAAGCCATTTTATTTACTTATATTTAGTTCACACCTTTCCAGTAATAGTTCAAGGTGCATTACATTCAGAATCAGTAGGTACTGTATTTCCCTGTCCCTAGAAAGTTTACAATCTAAGTTCGTACCTCAGACAATAAAAGGTAAAGTAACTTGCCCAAGCCCACAAGAAGTGCCAGTGGGATTCAAACCCTAGTCTCAAAGTCATTGGTCTAAACACTAGGCTACTCTTCACTCTACTGCATGTAAATAGCCACAAATGCGCTAAAATGACTATTAAAGTACATCCAGTGACTCCAACATTATTTTCCTGTGTTGTGGCTCCTAATACGAAACAATGTTGTGTATAGTGCTGTGTATCTATAGATAGGATTGTTTTTCACCTTTGCACTTATCCACATGAAATTTCATCTGACATTTATTTGTTTTATTTATGAAGCATCCATACCATGGATCCATCTTGACCTCCACAGTTTACAAATAATATAAGTCGTAATCATAAACAAATAAGCATAAATCACCGATACAAGTAACATAAGGCTCAATATTTAAAGGCATTTACATGGTTTACAGACTTTTAAACCATGTAAATGCCGCTTAGAGGGATATTCAGCGGCAATAATACGGTTAGTGCCGTGGAATATCTACGAGTTCTGCTCCTACATGCCCAATGATAAGCATGTAGCATCAGGACATGTCATGGGCATTCCAGGGCGGAGCGGAGGCAGCACCTGTCGCTAACCGGGCAGCATCGATATTGAACACGGTTAAGATATGTGCCGTGTGGCAGACCTAGATATACAATGCTAGTGGACGAATATGGCCCTGGCACTGAATATTCTAGGATAACATTCAGCGACAACGGCTATGCACTTTAGAAGCACTACCTGCCGCCGCTGAATACTGAATACCTTGATCCCAAACAGAAACCAATTCTTATTTTTTGTCGGGCATAAACCTCAAGAGAAAGAGGGAAACTCCTCTCACTCCCACGCAGTACATGCCCCTTTTAATCATTTTTATTCAAAACTTCATTCAATACGTTCCTCTATTTCTCAAAATGAAAAGCCACACTTAGCTGATCGATCACACAAGACGTGCACGTTTCGAAGCTGAAGCCTCTGTCTCAAGTGCACCCGATGTAGAGAAGTGCGTCTATCCTTTCAGCCAAACCGACAGAAAACGCCTTGAAGTTTTGAATAAAAATGATTAAAAGGGGCATGTACTGCGTGGGAGTGAGAGGAGTTTCCCTCTTTCTCTTGAGGTTTATGCCCGACAAAAAATAAGAATTGGTTTCTGTTTGGGATCAAGGTATTCATTACTGTTTGGACTGTGCTTTGTTGGAATACCAGTATGCTGGGTTTTGTATTTTGATTGGCCACTGAATACTGAGCACATAATATTTCTATGCCCAGTTCTCCAGTCTATACATACAATCAGTATTAATGGTCACTTCCAGAGTGCCAATTGATTGCTCAGCACATATGTTATAGCACTCCACTTATTTTCACCACACCTTATAGCAGAAAATTACAAAAACACAAAAAAGATGAAAAAAAAAGGAGACAAACAGGTCTCAGAACCAGCGGAGTTTATTTGAACATAAGATATGCCATACTGCGTCAGACCAAGGTCCATCAAGCCCAGTATCCTGTTTCCAACAGTGGTCAATCTAGGTCATACGTACCTAGCAGTTTCCCCAAAAGACACAGGTTACACAATGCTTGTATTGGGTCAAGCAGTGATATCCTGGGTCCCTTTTTAATAATGGTTTATGGACCTTTACTCTAGGAACTTGTCCAAACCTTTTTTAAACCCAACTACACTAACAGCTTTTACTACATCCTCCGGTAACCTATTCCAGAGTTTGATTACACATTGAGTGAAAAAAATATTTTCTCTTATTTGTCTTGAATAGTTTACCCTGTAGCTTCATTGCATGTCCCCTAGTCTTTCTATATTCTCATAATGTAAACAATAGATCTACATCTACCTGTTCTATTCCGTTCATTAATTTATAGACTTCTATCATATCTCCCCTCAGCTGTCTCTTTTCCAGGTTAAAGAGCCATAACCTTTTTAGCCTTTCTTCATAGGGATATCCTTCCATCCCCTTTACCATTTTGGTGGCTCTTCTCTGAACCATTTCTAATAACGCTATATCCTTTTAAAGATATGGCGACAAGAATTGCACAGAATATTCAAGGTGCGGTCTCACCATGGAACGATATAGGGGCATTATAATATCTTTTGTTTTATTTTCCATTCCTTTCCTTATGATACCTAGCATTCTATTTGATCTCTTGGCCGCCACTGCACACTGGGCGGAGGGTTTTAACATGTTATCCACAATGACGCCTAAATCTTTTTCCTGGATGGTGGTTCCTAATGTAGAACCTTGCATCGTGTAACCATAGTTTTGGTTGTTCTTCCCTAGGTGCATAACTTTGCACTTGTCCACATTAAATTTCATCTGCCATTTTGAAGCCCACTATTCTAATTTATCAAGATCCTTTTCCAATTTTCCACAATCCTCATAGGTTTTAACAACTTTAAATAGCTTTGTGTCATCGGCAAATTTGATAACCTCACTTGTTATTCCCTTTTCCAGGTCATTTATGAATATGTCAAAAAACAGCAGACCCAGCACAGATCTCTGGGGTACACCACTATTCACCTTTCTCCATTGGGAAAATTGGCCATTTAGTCCTACCCTCTGCTTTCTATCTTTTAAACAGTTCCAGATCCACAGTAGTACACTGCCTCCTATCCCATGACTTTTTAGTTTTGCCAAAAGTCTCTGATGAGAGACCTTGTCAAAGGCTTTCTCAAAGTCCAGATAAACTATATCAACCGACTCACCTTTGTCTACCTGTTTATTCACACCTTCAAAAAAACATAACAGATTAGTAAGACAAGATCTTCCTTGTCTAAAGCCATGTTGGCTGTCTCCCATTAAGCCATGACTATCTACATGTTCAGTAATTTTGTTCTTTATGATGGTTTCTAAAATTTTTCCCAGTATTGACATCAGGCTCACCGGTCTGTAGTTTCCCAGATCACCCCTGGAACCCTTTTTAAAAATTGGCGTTACATTGGTCATCCTCCAATCTTCAGGTATTGCAGATGATTTCAATGATAGCTCACAGATTACTAATAGCAAGTCTGCAATCTCATATTTCAGTTCTTTCAACACCCTTGGATGTATACCATCCGGTCCAGGTGATTTGCAGTTTATCAAATAGTTGTAATACATCTTCCCGATGTACTGATATTTCCTTCAATTCTTCCGCATCTTTAAATACCACTTCAGTCATGGGTAACATCCCTACATCTTCCTCAGTAAAGTCAAAGCAAAGAATTCATTCAGTCTCTCCGCTATTGCCTTGTCGCCTCTTAGTGCCCCTTTAACCCCTCTATCATCTAATGGACCAACTGACTCTCTCACAGGTTTTTTGCTATGAATGTATTTGAAAATTTCATTAATATGCATTTTGCTTCCTCAGTAAGCTTCTTCTCAAATTCTCCCTTTGCCTGCCTTATCTATGCCTTGCATTTAACTTGCTAGTACTTGTGCTATTTCCAGTTTTCATCATTAGGCTCTTTTTTCCATTTCCTGAAAGATGCTTTTTTGGCAACAACAGCCTCTCTGACCTCACTTTTAAACCATGCTGGCAGTTTTTTGGACTTCCTTCCACTTTTCTGAAAGCGTGGCATACAGCTGGTCTGGGCTTCCAAGATAGTATTTTTCAACAACACCCAAGCTTGATGTAAGCCTTTAACATTTGCAACTGCTCCTTTTAGTTTTTTCTTAACCATTTTCCTCATTTTATCATAGTCTTCCTTTCAAAAGTTAAAAGGTAGTACTGTGGATTTCTTTACCATCCTTCCTCCACTAATTAAATCAAACACAACCATGCTATGATCACTATTGCCAAGTGGCCCCAACACCCTTATCTCTTGCACCAAATATGGTGTTCCACTAAGGACTAGGTCCAATATGGCTTCCCCTCTGGTCGGTTCATGAACCAGCTGCTCCAAGAAGCAGTCATTTATTTCATCTAGGAACTTTATCTCCCTAGCATGTCCTGCCGTGACACTGACCCAGTCAATACCGGGGTAATTAACATCACCCATTATTATTACTGTGCTGTAACTTTTGTTAGCTTCCTTGATTACTTTGAGCATTTCATCATCTATTTGTTCATTCTGGCCAGGCGGTCGATAGTACACCCCCACTGCCATCGCTTTCCCCTTTTTAAATGGAATTTCAATCCATAGAGATATTACAGCAAATTTTGTTTCCTGCAAAACTTTAATCCTTTCTGACTCAATACCCTCTCTAACATAGAGCGCAACCCCTCCACCAATTTTATCAGCTCTATCATTATGATATAGTTTGTACCCAGATATCACAGTGTCCCACTGGTTGTCCTCCTTCCACCATGTCTCTGAGATTCCAATCATATCTAACATCTCATTTAGTGCTATATATTCTAACTCTCCCATCTTATTTTTTGACTTCTAGCATTTGCATACAAGCATTTTAGAGACTATATTTTATTCATATTAATCTTGATATTGGTAGGCATGGATAATTTGGAATCTTTAAGCTCTCTCTGCTGCATACTCAAGGGCATTTGGGCTACTTTACTCTTTTTTGGAACCTCTCTTCTTTTGGTAGTATCCTTCAAGGATACATTCTTCCGAACCATGCGCTCTTGGGCGACTGTCAGCTTTCCCCTATTATCTAGCTTAAAAGCTGCTCTATCTCCTTTTTAAAGGTTAATGCCAGCAGCCTGGTTCCATCCCAGTTAAGGTGAAGCCCATCCCTTCAGAAGAGCCCCTCCTTTCCCCAGAATGTTCCCCAGTTCCTAACAAATCCAAAACCCTCATCCTTGCACCATCGTCTCATCCACGCATTGAGACGCCGGAGCTATGCCTGCCTTTTGGGTCCTCCACATGGAACGGCAAGCATTTTGGAGAACCCTACCCTGGAAGTTCTGGATTTCAACTTCCTACCTAAAAGCCTAAATTTAGCCTCCAGAACCTCCCTACCACATTTTCCTATATCATTGGTACCGACATGTACCAAGACAGCAGACTCCTCCCCAGCACTATCTAAGACCTTATCTAGGTGGCACATGTGGTCCGCTACCTTCGCACCAGGCAGGCATGTTACCAGGCGATCCTTACATCCACCAGCCACCCAGCTATCTACATGCCTAATGATCGAATCACCAACTATAACGGCTGTCCTAACCCTTCCTTCATGGGCACATGGCCCTAGAGAAACTTCCTCGGTGTGAGAGGGTTTTACATCACCTGGAGGACAGGTCCTAGTTACAGGATCACTTCCTGCCACACTAGGGTGATGCTCTCCTGTCACGTAACTCTCTCCTCCATGGCAACAGGGGTACTGCCAGACTGGAGATGGGACTTCAGGACTATATCCCTGTAGGTCTTGTCTATGTACCTCTCTGTCTTTCTTATGTCTTCCAAGTCTGCTACTCTAGCCTCTAGAGAACGGACTTGTTCCCTGAGAGCAAAGAGCTCCTTGCACCTAGTGCACACATAAGACCTCTCACCAACTGGGAGAAAATCATACATGTGACACTCAATGCAAAAGACTGGAAAGTCCCTATCTCACTGCTGGACTGCTGTCTGCACTTAGCTTTAAGCTTGTGTTTAGATCTTTAAGTTCCTTACTTACTAAGTGTTGCTGTGGATACTTACACTAATAAAAGTGTACCTAATACATTTAATATACCTTGTTCACCTGAAGCTTAATTAATCACAGGTCCTTAATGTATGACTGATTTGGATAAAGAGCTGCACCTGAGAGCAGCTTCTTTCCTAGCATTGGAAATATCTCTGCTATCTCACATCCCCAGAACATCAACGACACCAACAGGAACTTCTCCTTTTCAAAATTAATCATTTATCTTCTCCACAGCATAACTACATGATACTTTCTCACCCAAAAAGAAATAGCTACGTGATACTTAACTCAATTCATTTGCTTATGAGTGGTCGCAATCCCTCTGGTGCTCCCAAGCCCCAGGTTTACATCCTGCTTCACTTCACTTTTAAAATCAGGATAGGGGAGCACAAAAGTAGACTAAAATGTATGCGTAGAGAAGCCCCAATTGCGCAACATTGTCTGGAGCTGGGCCATCTATTTACAGTGTTTCTGCATTGATATGATAACTAACGGAAGAGGTGGTTTGAGTAAAGAACAACATTTAATTATATGAGAGCAGAGATGGATTTTTAAACTTGGGACGGTTTTTCCTGGAGGGTTATATTCCCAAATAGATTGGAGTATGTATATGTGAGGAACATTAGCTTTCTTCTCTCCTCTGAGTGTGGTTTGTAGTAGTGATATACCGAGTACGGTTCCCTTTAAGGGGATCGGAAAAGATCTGATATAAAACCGCAGGCGTGGTGTTTTTTGGCACATTTTGATGAAGATTTGTGACATGGATGGGTGCTGTTTGGAGCATGGAGTACAGGTAATGTGGGTTTTTATATATGGTTTGATTAGGTTGCCAAAGGTCTTTCAAATATGCTTGCCTAGATGCCTTTTTAGCTGAGAGTATTTTATAAACTTTATTTCTGTTATCTTCATAGCGTGTTGTTTAAATATATCATCTCCTGACAAAGCCATTGGCAAAATGCTATTTGGACGTCCTGAGGGGGCGTTGGGATGTGAAATGCTACCGATGATAATATAAATACTGCTGAAGTGAAGCGGGATGCAAACGGTCGCAACGGATGCAAGCGGTCGCAATCCCTCTGGCTTGGGAGCGCCAGAGGGATTGCGACCACTCGTAAGCAAATTAATTCAGTTAAGTATCGCGTAGCTATTTCTTTTTGAGTGAGAAAGTATCACGTAGTTATGCTGTGGAGAAGATAAATGATGATTATTTTTGAAAAGGAAAAGTTCATGTTGGGTCGTTGATGTTCTGGGGATGTGAGATAGTAGAGATATTTCCAATCCTATTCACAAATAAGCCCCACTGGTTCTGAGACCCATTTTTCTCCTTTTGTTTTTTTGTAATTTTCTGCTATAAGCTGTGGTGAAAATAAGTGGAGTGCTATAACATATGTGCTGAGCAGTTCTCCACTCTGGCAAGTCTTTTTACAGTTCTTCTTGAGCACCACACCAATTCTTTCTCACCAGATCTTTCTGCCCTTAACCTCTGTCTCACCCGTATTGCTACATGGATCAACAATAACTTTCTCCACATTAACCCTTCTAAATCAGCCGCGCTTTGGCTTTCCTTTAGCACACCCCCACCTACTTGTTCTTCTCTCTTTCTTTCCACTCCTATTCCTATAGTCTCTTCCCTCCAATACCTTGGAGTCACCCTTGATGTCTCCCTCTCGTTCCACCTTCATAATTCCTCACTCACTCGTCGCTCCTTCTTTTTTCTACGTCAGATCCGAGCTGTCTGCCCTTTCCTCCCTCCCTCCTCTCTCACCTCTTTAGTCATTTCTCTAGTACTCTCGAGGTTGGACTATTGCAATACCGTTTTAGCAGGTCTTCAACTGGTTCAGAATACAGCCGCACGTTTGCTCACCTATTCTTCCCCCCGTGATCACATCACCCCCCTCCTTCTCGGTTTACACTAGCTTCCACTCAGGTTCCGTTTCCATTAAAAAATTCTCATACTCACTCAAAGCACTAGACACCGGCTCTCCCCAGTATTTAGCCGATTCCATCCGTCTGCAGCCTTCCCCCGTCTCCTTCGTTCAGCACATGGTTATCGTCTTTTTCTTCCCGCCCCATCCTCAGCTCACCTAGAAACAACAACCAATCTTAATCACTACCCAAACTAAGAACAAATCCTGTAATGTATACTTGTAAATACTCTTGTAAATACTCTTGTAAATACTCTTGTAAATAGTTGCAGTAATGACGTTCCATGTTTTATTCCAAGTTCTCTGACCTTGTTCTCTGTAAAACCTAACAGTTTGTTGTTATGGTATGTTGTTATATTGTGAACCGCGCTGATTCTGAATAGAGCGGTATATAAGAGCCTGTAATAAATAAATAAATAAATAAATAACACATCATTCCGCTTTTTACTTTCTAGCCCCAGCCCTCTGGAACTCACTTCCGGTTGCTCTCCGTACTGAGCTATCTTTTCAAAGATTTAAGTGCTCAATCAAAACCCATCTTTTCCAGCAGGCCTTCGACCTCCCAGACCCCTAAGACTGGTTTCTCTATCAATATCTCTTTTGACTTATTTCTTTCCTGCTCATTTGTCTTTCTCCACCTCTCTCTGTCCTGTCTGAATAATGGCGTTCTTTTCCTTTTCTGTTTTTATTGATTGTATTGTACACGGCCCTGACGCGCTTGCCTGGGCGGTATATCAAGCAACGATTAAAGATAAAAATAAAGATTCACGGTCTGTTCATAGTAACATAGTAAATGACGGCAGATAAAGCATAGTTAATCACCTGTAACAGGTGATCTCCGGGAACAGCAGGAATTTAGTCTTCACATATGGGTATCATCGGTACCGACAGAGCCTGTGCAGAAACGCTCCCCAGCGTCCAATAGGAAAGCTTTTGGGAGCATCCCACAGCGCCTGCATGCTGCCTTCTCGCCTTTCCCAACTGTCCCTCTCCAGTGGAGTTTAAAGCTGAGACAAAAGAGAGAGGGAAAGAGAGAAAGAGAGAGGGAGAGACAGAAAGATACAACTCCTAGGGGAGGTGGGTGGGTTGTGAAGACTAAATTCCTGCTGTTCCCGGAGATCACCTGTTACAGGTGAGTAACTATGCTATCTCCAGGAACAAGCAGGAATGTAGTCTTCACATATGGAGACTCCCTAGCTGCAGATGCCAGGGAGATGGCCCCAGAGTTGTGTGCCCTTGTGAAAGGGCTCCACTTCCCCCCATGGATCTCTGGCATCCTACCAGGGATGATGGGTAGGAGTTGATTAAGTCTGGAACAGGCGTTGAAGAACAGCCTGACCAAACAAGGCATCCCAGCGGGAGTCCTTGTCTATGCAGTAATGGGCTGTGAAGGTATGTACCGAAGCCCAAGTAGCTGCTCGATAGATGTCGTCGATAGACACAGAGTGAAGATGAGCCATTGAGGGTGCCATGGCTCTCATATTGTGAGCAGTGACATGGCCTTCAAGAGGAAGGTTCTTACTCTCATAGGCAAAAGATATGCACTGTGCAATACAGCTGGACAGTGTCCTTTTGGAGACTGGAAGTCTCAAATGACTAGGATCAAAAGCAACAAAGAGTTGAGAGGATTTTCTATGTTGCTGTGTCCTTTGCAAGTAAAAGGCCAAAGCTCTTTTACAGTCCAAAGTGTGAAGGTTCCTTTCTGCATTTGAGGCATGAGGCCTTGGAAAGAATACAGGAAGGTAAACTGCTTGGTTTAAATGAAAGGGCAAAACCACCTTTGGCATAAAGTGTGGATGAGTCCTAAGGACTACCTTATCATGATGGAACCTTGTATAAGGAGGATCAGCCACCAACACTTGCAATTCACTGATGCGACGTGCTGATGTGATTGCAATGAAAAAGATAACCTTCCAGAAAAGGAATTTCAAAGAGGTACTGGCTAATGGTTCAAAGTTTGGTTTCATGAGCTGCCCAAGTACCAGATTCAAGTCCCATGTCACCGGTGGTTGCTTAATGGGAGGCTTCGTTAAAAGAAGGCCTCTCATAAATCTCGCTACGAGAGGATGAGAGGAAATAGTTGTCCATTTAGAGGCTTGAAAGAAGCTGCAATAGCACTCAAATGGACTCTCACTGAATTGGTCTTAAGCCCTGCATTTGATAAATGAAGGAGGTACTCCAGTAATGATTCCAGAGGTATCACAAGAGGGTTAATACCTTTCTGCGAGCATCATATGGTAAACCTTTTCCATTTAAATGCATAAGAGCGTCTTGTGGAAGGTTTCCTGGAAGCAAGAAGAATATCCCTTACCTGCTGGGAAAGGTTAAGACCGTGAAGTTCTAGGCTTTCAGCAACCAGGCCCTGAGATGCAGAGACTGGGGATTGGGATGCCACAGCATCTCGTCCTCTTCAGAAAGAAGATCTGGAGCAGATCCTAACTCCAGAGGCGGAGCTTGAACGAGATGTAGGAGCAGAGGGTACCACATTTGCCGTGGCCAACGTGGAGCTATGAGAATCATATGACCTCTGTCTCTCTGAAGCTTGAACAGGGTTTTGGGAATTAGGGGAATGGGTAGAAAGGTATACAGGAAGTCCTGACCCCAATGAAGGAGGAAAGCATCCCTGGCCTGACAACCTCGAGCTGGAATTCTGGAACAGAACCGGGGAAGTTTGGCATTCAGCAGACTTGCAAAGAGGTCTATGTCCGGGGTTCCCCAAATTTGAAAAATTTGGGCCACCTAGTCTGTATGGAGAGACCATTCGTATGGAAGCAGAACTCGACTGAGTCTGTCTGCCCAAGAGTTTTGAATGCCTGGAAGATACACCGCAAGGAGATGAATCTGATTCTCTCTGGCGAGGGCCCATAGTCGCAAAGCTCTGTTGCACAGCGACAGAGAGCCTGTTCCGCCCTGCTTGTTCACATAGAACATGGCTACCTGATTGTCCGTTTGAACTAGGACTGTCTTGTAGCTGAGCTGGGTGTGAAATACTCAAAGAGCAAGGAAGATTGCTCTGAGCTCCAGGAGTTTGATATGGAGATAGGCCTCCTGTGGAGTCCAGGTACCCTGGGTAGAGAAGCCTTGCAGGTAGGCTCCCCAACCCACCTGTGAAGCATCTGCTGTTAGAGTGGCTTTGGGTGGGGGTTGCTGAAAAGGAGACCCCACCAGAAGGTTTTTGGGTGACTGCCACCATTGGAGGGACAAAATAAGGTGATCTGAGTTTGCTATTTTGTCTGACAGGCAACCTGACGCCTGAGTCCACTGAGTGGATAAGGTCCACTGGGCTGCCCTCATATGGAGGCGAGCATAAGGAACCACATGCACGGTGGATGCCATGTGGCCTAGCAACTTGTCGCCCCCGCCTGGCCAGGTAGGTAACTGGTAGCAGGTGAGGTCGCCTTTTGGCTTTAAAATAAGTTTCCCTCAAAATGGCTGCCAGGAGGGCTGCTGGGAATTGTAGTCCTATATTAAAGCAAGGAGTTGTGACTCAAGGGTTCAGGCGTAAGACAGAGAATTTTATTCAATGTATTCAGGGGTTCCTTCATACACAGGACGCGAGGGGTAAATTATATAAAGGAGGTTTTTAATCCACAGTACAGCTTCAAAAAGAAACAGGAATAACTTTGCTTTATATTCCAAACTTCAAAGAAACAGGCACAATCTTGCTTGTAAATCAGAATTGTCACTTTCCAAAACTTTTAAACTCTTAAAGGTTTTCTCCTTTGCAGGAACAAACTTCTGGCAGCAAAATAAACTTTTAAATGTCCCTTGAACATTTACATCCAGCTCTTAACCTTATCAGTTGAACACAGCTGTTTCTTTCAGTTGTGACGTCTTCAGAATTAGGCTGCTTCCTAAGCACGGCATACATACAATTGTTCTCTAGGACTCTTCCACATCAGAGACCTGACATATAGCACATTGTAAATCCATGGTACTGTTCTCCACATTTGTTATGTCCATTTCCTCTACACTATCTCTCTCACTTACATCAAAAGGTAACTGAACAGAGAGCTGGCTATTTTCTTTCTCTATTAGTTCATTTAACTTCTTAAGTAGAGCCTGCTTTTGCAGTAGCTCTTCTGTTAAGTGAGCTACTTGGTGCTTGGATAAACTTTCTCCCTTTATCCTGGTACTTTGTCTATAACTAGAATTAGCTTTCCCTTCTAGAGCTAATTCTCGTGGGCATTTCTTGTCTAGGAATTGAGAAGGACACACTTGCCTTGATTCTGAGGTATTTAGAAACTCTCTCTGTTCTGCAAGCCAGTCATGCTGTCTCTCAGCTGCAGCACCTTCGTTTGCTTGCACCAGCCTCTCGTTCCTTGCTTCCTCAGCTGTGCTTGGCAATCTCTCATCAAGCTTCTCTCTTCGGCTCCCAGTGTTTCTTACACTCTGCCTTTCATGCTCTGCAAGCACTCTCTCACTTGCTCTCCATGCTCCTTGTCTTTCTCCTTGTCCTTCTCTTCCCTTGCTGCTTCTCCGTCTCCAGAGTGGCACCTTCTTACCACTTCTCATTCCTCTATCTGTGTTACTGCATATCAGCTTTTTAAACTTTCCTTCCTCCTGAGCCACACCTTGCTCCCAGCACATGTGACTAGGGTCAAGCTTCTCCCTGACGTGCTGCTGTGGGCGGGGCTTAGGGATGACTATTCTCTGAGTCACAGACTCTTGGTTACTAGGGAAACCCTTGATACATTCTGCCTTAAAGTGACAGGACTCCTTTTCCTGTGTATTTCTAGGTTCAGCAGTGGTTTCCTCACCACAAACTGTAACATTTCCCGAGCAGTGAGGTGAGGTTTTAGCACTGCTTGGGAAGCTAACTGCACAATGCGAAGGCAGCGGGGCTGTGGAAGGAAGGCCCTTGTCTGTCTGGTATCCAGAAGAGCTCCTATAAACTCTAGGGATTGAGTGGGAGCAAGGTTGGATTTTGGGAAGTTTATGACAAGTCCCAAATACTGAAGGATGCGCATTGTGCGAGACAGAGCAACCCTGGCCTCTGGCTCTGAAGGGGTTCAAATGAGCCAGTCGTCTAAGTAAGGGAAGACAAATATTCCCAGGGTGCGGAGAAATGCTGCTACCACAGCCATGCATTTTGTGAACACCCTTGGTGCAGAAGCCAGGCCAAAAGGAAGAACCCTGTATTTCTAGTGCTTCCCTTGAAACAGGAATCGAAGGAACTTTCGGTGAGTTGGATGGATGAGAACATGAGTGTACGTATTCTTGAGATCTAGAGAACAAAGCCAATCCTGACTCCTGTCACCCACCTACATACCCCCCAAAGGCAAAGGACCTGGGGGTTTCAGTGAGGCATCTTCTTAGGTAGCAGGGACAAGTAGTGCCCCCTGGGAGTTGAAGTCCCACTAGCTATTCAATAAAAAGAGTGTAGTCGTGGACGAGTAGCTAGGCTGATAAAGAGGTATTTTATTTCCCTTCCCAGGAGAACTTCTGCAGTCAGGAATCACAAAGGAAAATAAACCATGCTTCTGGCATAACACAAAATGGAACTACAAAAGTTACAGAGGAATGCTTCTTTTCAGCTTAAGGCAAAACAAAAAGTGCAAAACAAGCCTTGTATCTTACAACAGCTGTGGATTGAAATCTGTTCCTTTAAACAGATTTCCCTTCTACACATTTCAACAGAAAGAGGTCACATTATCCGCAAATACAAGTGTACAATCCCTCTGGAAATCCTCTGAGTTTTCCACACAGTAATCACAGTCCATGGCCTCATGAGCTTCCCTGCAATTCTCTTCTGTGGGATTGGAACTTACACCAGTATTCAAAAATCCCTCCTCTCTCTGGTAAGGGCTTCTCTCTTCCTCACTAGTAAAGTGGAAGGGAAAGTTACCATGCAGTGTAGACTTTCCCTCTAAAGGGCCATACACTTCAGGACAAGCGTATGTAAAATCCTGCTTTTCAAGTGCCCCTCTACTCCAGGGAATTGGCCTTTCTTCAGGCTGGCCTCTGCCGGAACCTTTGTAGCTGGGAAGCTGAAAATAGCCTTTCTCCCTTGAAAGCTTTTCACTTCCCCTTACAGGACGTGTTTCTTTGAGCCTGGAAATCTCCTTTGGACCAGAGCTTCTATTCCCCAGGTACCTGCTCTCATGGAAGTTCCCTCTCACAGCTTCTCTCCGTTTGCCGGTAGGAATCCCTCTGTGTCCCCAACGACCAGACTCTGGTTCAGTGCAGCCCAACTCTCTGGCACTAACCTCAGGTATTCCCTCTTGGGCAAACTCCTCTGAGACGCTGCTGGAATCCCCGTCTGAAGTTCTCAGGTATGTATCCTGGTTAGCGTTCCTGTTAGCTCTCTCGTGTGTTCTGCTCTTTCTCAAGACTGACTCATTTTTAAGTGCGTCACTCTTTGAGTTTTTCATAAGCTCAAGTCTCTGCAGCTGTTCCTGATCCTCTAATGAGCTATGAGGTAATGCTTTGCTGGGGCGTTTACCTACACCCGGTGCTAGTGTTTTTGTTGGTTGCCTATAGCAACCCTCAGCCATGTGCTTTGAGCTGCCCATTTTAAAACTGCTCTGCACATTTTCTTCTGTCTCCATAGGCACTATTTGCCCTACGCCATGACACTCCGAAGGTATGGCAGCAGAGTTCCTAGAGAAATCATTTTGAACTTCTCTCTGAACAGGAATTTGTTCAATTCTCTGAGGTCTAGAATGTGTCTGTGTCCTCCTGTTTTCTTTAGAATAAGGAAATAGGGGGAGTGAAACCCTGTACCCCATTGGGGAATGGGAACCTCTTCTATTGCTCCTTGAGCAAGGAGCATTGTGACTTCTTGACCTAACCGGTCGTTGGGAGAGGTCTGAGAATTGAACTGTCTTACTATTGTAGGAGGGGGCATGCTGAGGAAATGAAGCTTGTACCCCTCTCGTACAATAGACAAGAGTCCAATTTTCTGCTGTTATCTGACACCATCTGGGGGGAAAATGACATAACCTTCCTGGGATGGTGGAGGGTTCTGGGCCGTTCAGGGCCAAGAAGGCAAAGTTCTCTAGATAGGAGTCAAAGCCCCTGTGGAGGCTGAGTCTGCTGAGCCGGTTGAGGCTTAGCTGCTTTTGGCTTCCTTTGTTGCCTAAGTTGTTGCTGCTGTCCCTTTTGGGCAGACTGACCTGAACCATGTCCCTGCTGAGTATAGGAGGGATAAAACGTCTTCTTACTGAAGAATGGTTTCTTTGAGGATCTTTTCCTCGCAGGATCAGCTGTAGATTTGGACAATCTATCCAAAGTGATATTGTCAGCATCTATCTCATTAGCTTTTTCCTGCCAATTCTTGCCAAAGAGATTCTCTCCTGTGCAAGGTATATTCCCCAGTTTGTCCTGTACCCAGATTTCTAAGTCAGATGCCTGGAGTCAGATGCCTGGAGTCAGGCAATTCTACGTGCACCTATGGCAATAGCAAAGGTTCTGCTTATGCATTCAAAGCAGTCAAAGGCTGCACGATTCACAAACTTGGAAACATCCTGAGCATGTTTAACAAGAGTAAGATAATCTTGCCTTTTATCATCAGGAAGGAGAGGGCTCATAAGCTCTAAGTCTCCTGTGACTTCCTTAAGGAACATTCCCATATACAAGATATAGGAACTGATCTTAGCAGAAAGCATGGAAGCCTGGACAGATCGACGTCCAAAGGCGTCAAGAGTCCTACACTCACATCCTGGAGGATTAGATGCATGCCTTTTTGCACTCTTCATCCGTCTCATGGCTGATTCCACCACCATGGAATGGTGTGGTAATTGAGTCTTCTGAAACCCAGGACAAGGAGGAAATCGATACATGGTGTTGAGTCTTCAAGAATGAGGAGATGTGGTTAGAGGTGCTTCCCACATCCTTAACATAAGATCATGCAAGATCTCATGAATAGGTAAGGTAACTGCCTCCTTGGGAGCTTCAGGGTATTGTAGGATTTCTAATTCCTTTGCCCTAGGCTCTTTTTCAGGAGCCACTGTGATCGAAAGACCTCGGGCCACATCTCGGATAAAATCCTGAAAGGACATATCCTCTGGTGGAGACATCCTAAGCTGAGGAGAAGAGGAATCCTCGGGAAGAAGTACTCTGGTATCGGCAGAGCCTTCGGAGTCTTCAGACTCATCTGAGGATTCGAAGTATCTCCGATCCGGGTGATCGTGCAAGGCACGGTACTGGTACCGATCGAAGTCGGCATCGAAGTGGTCCGGTACCGACTTGTCGATGCTGGATAGAGACGCATGATTTGGTCCTGGTAGAATACCTGCCAATGTCGATGCAGTCGGTGCTGGTACCGGAGTCGGTGCCGGTACCGGTTGAATTGTCTGAAGCGGTTTCAGGGGCATCAAGGCCGTGAGAAGAGCCGCCAGACTTCATTCAATAGCCAAGAATCTCTGGTCTATCGACGCTGCCGATGCTTGGGTATCGGTGCCGGTTAAAGCGGCCAGAACCCCAGAGCATGGCACCAGTAGTTCTGCCGAGGTTGAAGCCTCGAGAACATCCTGGAACCCCGTTAGTGCTTTGGAAGCCGAAGCCTCCCGCCCGGGGCAATTTTACAGAGGGAAAGTCCCTCAAGGGCAACACCAGAGGCATCTCGATGTTTAGAAAGAGATCTACCCTTTGAGGACCGGCTAGATTTATGTTCAGTTACCTGAGATCCATGGGAGGAGCATGAAGCCCTGGAGGACGTTGATGCCACAGAGGCTACATCGGAGGGAAAAAGGGTGCTGAGCTTAGCAGCTCGGTTTTACCGGCCCCTTTTTAACATCATTCCACAGGCAACACACTCTGAAATAGAGTGGTCAGGACCTAAACATTTGAGGCACCACTCATGGGTGTCGGTGACGGAGATGGTACCGCCACATTTAGAACACTTCTTAAAACCCAAAGCGGGTTTGTCCATTATGAGGGAAAAAGTTGGGCCTAGTGCCCAAAATGGCGTGTGGCACCCGAGAAGAAAATTACTGGAAAAGAAGAACCGGCGGTACCGGTATAGCGTCGAGGGAAGGCAGACGCGACCACAAAAAAGAAGTATAAGAAGGGAATTTTCTGCAGTGACAGGATGTGCGACCTTTCGGCTCAGCAGAAAACGAAGAACTGGAGAGGGACAGTTGGGAAAGGCGGGAAGACAGCACACAGGCACTGTGGGATGCTTCCAAAAGCTTTCCTATTGGATGCTGGGGAGCGTTCCCGCGCAGGCTCTGTCGGTACCGACAATACCCATATGTGAAGACTACATTTCTGCTTGTTCCTGGAGACTGTTTTATCAACTTTGAATAATTTTGTCTCATCTACAAATGTGTTCACCTCGCTTTTAGTGTCCTTTTCCAGATCTTTTTTGTAAATGTTAAAGAACACTGGTCCCATTAAAAATCCCAAAGATACTCCACTATTCACCTCTCACCAATGGGAAACATAGAAACATATAACTTGACAGTAGACAAAGACCATATGACCTATTCAGACTGCCCATCAAAACCTACGGCTGAGCTCTACAGTCCATTCCTGTGCTTCAAAGATCCTCGGTTCTTCTCCCAAGCTATCTTGAATTCAGGTACTGTTCATTTTTCCACCACCTCCATTATGAGGCTGTTTCATAAATCTACCATACTTTCTATTAAGAAGTATTTCCTTACATTACTCCTGAGTTTACATTATTTCACCAACATCTTATGACCTTTCGTTCCAGAGCCTCTTTTGCACTGAAAGAGGCCCACCTCCTGTGCATTTATACCTTGCAGGTATTTAAATGTCTTTAGCATATCTCCCCTTTTTCACCATGGATACATATTTAGATCTTTAAATCTGTCTCCACGTGTTTTATGACGAAGACTATTGACCATTTTAGTAATCACCCTCTAGATAGACTCCATCTGGTTTATATCTTTTTGATTTATATCTTTTTGAAACTGCAATCTCCAGAATAGCATACAGTACGCCAAAGGGGTTTCGCCAAAGACTAATAAATACGGAGGTGGGGGAGATGTGAACAAAATATATATTGATCAAATTGATTTTCAACAAATGGTCCAGTGACTGCTACATATTTTGGGCAATATGTTAGATTAAATATTTGCTCCTAAATAGTTAGTTCCTAATTGGTTGGTGAATCAACCTTTTTACAGTATTTTGTATTCATTCCGTTTTTAAAACATCTAAAATTATGAGATAACATTCTGGAAGATCTCCTGCTTTTAAGTGTTTAAAAAAACCTTACTGATGGATCAGCTGTATGCTATTGTTGAATCTCTGATTCCTGAATATACCCATTTAGATATTCTTAATTAAACAGATCAGTAATATTGCTAACAAGATCATGTGAAAGGTAAGATTTCCTCTGCTTCAGGGGTCACTTCTGGTTGGTTTCACTATGGTCTGTTTCTTTTATGTCAACAGCTACAATAACTAGAGCATCCATGGAGAAAATCAAAATTAGAAGAGGATAAAATTTGTTGTCAATCTCATATCAAAATTAGAAGAGGATAAAATTTGTTATCAATCTCATGCAGCGTTTTACTATCAAGAGATTATTAAAAGTACAATTATTTAAATGAGAAGTTAGCGCAAGTTTATAATAGCTCACAAAAGTTATTTCAGCTGACTAATGAGCTTGTTGATAGAGGTCACCAGTTGCCAATTTTTGGTGGTTCTTTATCATGTGATCAGTTTTTAATGTTTTTTTCAGAATGTGAGCTTTTAAACTGAGGCTGTTGATTTAAGTGTTGGAAGCCCTTCTTGCACTGTTACTGGACAGGATTCTGCAAGCAAAGGATCAGTTGTGTTACAAGACCCTTGCATCGTCATTATGAATAAAGTAGTTTGCTCATCTTTTGGTGACATAACAGCTGATTTTAATGTAGTTATAAATGCTACACCATGCTTTTTATCCGGTTACAACTTTAAAGGTTAATAGTTCAATAAAGTCATCTGCCATTTTCTTTGACAAGGTTCCTGTTATCTGTTTGTGTTAAAGGTGTGATCCTATTATCTCCCTTCTTACCCATTTGGTAAATCCCTCTCTTGCCCAGGGAATTGTTCTCAGTGTGCTTAAGAGAACTGAAATTGCATCAGTTTTTAAAAAAAGTATATCTTGCAACTTCGATTATTCAAACTACCATCTCATTTTGAATCTTTCCTTTTTTGCTAAGGTGTTGGAAAAAGAGTTTTTTTTAACAAGTTGGCAGGTAGATGCAAGTTGACCAGCTCCTGAGTCCTTTTCAATCAGGATACTGGTTATTTCATAGTACAAAAACAATTTTACTTGCTACTGTAGATAGTATCAGAGTGAAAGCTGATCAGGATTATAATGCCCTATAGGTGCAACTTGACTTATCAGCTGCATTTGACACAGTTCATCATACACTGTTGTTGTCCTCTCTGCAAAAGATAGGGCTTGAAGCAGTTGCTTTAGTCCAGTTCAAATCATATCTTGAGGAATGATCTCAGAGAGTCTATTGAGACCATACTATGTCAATTTTATTTATCCTTGAGGGTTTTTGTTATTGCTGTTTTGATTTTATGAAAATTTGATTTATTAATATGTTATTTTATATTTTCTTTGTAAATTGTTTTTATACTTAGTGGCAAGGCGGTATATTAAGTCAATCAATCACTTATTTTTTCCTGTTAGCGATTCCTATCCCAATGTGCCCAAGCATCCTTATGTTTTTTTGTCTGTTTTGCTACCTAAAGATCATCAGCTATGACCACCCCAGATCCTGCTCCTGTTCTCTAAATAACTAATAATTTAGTCTTACTCTCTGTTTCCAACCCACTGTAGGGCATTCTTTCTATCTCAAGACTTTTAATTTCCTGAGGAGCCTCTCATGAGGGACTTTATGAAATACCTTCTGAAAATCCAGATACACCATATTGATCAGATCATCCTCATCTGTATGTTCATTTACACCTTCAAAAAATTCTAATAGATTGGACGACTTTCCTTACATATATACATGTTGACTATTTCTTATTAAATTTTGACTATTCATATGTTTAATAATTCTGTTCTTCTTTCCTAGAAATCCAATAACGCATTACTCTTGGCAGAACGGTGATGAAAGACTCAGTGCAGAGATATATGTCTGCATACAAAGATCAACTTATTCAAGCCATGGTATTTTCAATAATGTCATATGGATGTGAAGGTTGAACAGTGAAGAAGAAAGGCAGGAAGAAAATCACTGCCTTTGAATTACAGTGCTGGTGAAGAATACTGTGTATACCATGGATTGCCCAAAGAACAAATTAATCGGTACTAGAAGAGATCAAACCCATGCTTTCTTTAGAAGCTAAAATGACAAGACTTCGACTTTCATACTTTGGACACATCATGAGAAGAGAAAAATCATTAGAGAAAGACATCATGCTTGGCCAGGTTGAAAGTCAGTGCAAAAGAGGAAGGCCAGCAATGTGATCTATACAATAATAGCAGCTATGGGTGCCATTCTATCAATAATTAGCTGTCTGACTGAAGACCAAATACAGTTCAGGACAACTATCCAGAAAGTCACCAGGAGTCGACATTGACTCAATGGCACTTAACAACATAGTCTACCATCCCTAATCACTAGTATGGCCACTACCTATATCTAGTCCTTTTCACCAACTCTTCACCATTTCAGTGCTTTCCCTCTCTGACCATCATCTAATAACTTTTACATTTAACCATCCTTCCCACAGTTTCATCCAGTCAACACCAACACTTCTATTAATCTCCAGGCTATAGACCCTGACACTCTCCCTATCACTGTTTCCTCTCTCCTCTCATCCACTATCAGAATCTGTCAGTGAGAAAGTCTCCACCTGTAACATTATGCTCCTTTCTGCATTGAACATTCTTGCTCCTCCCCCTTCCCTGTAATGTAAGTTGTAATAAATACCAGCATTGACTTACTTCCATAATTGTTCCCTATGTTCTTGTACCCTCTTTGCAGAGTGTCTTTGGCTAAAATCCTATGCCCATATTGACTTTACATTAAAATTCACGCTGGCCTCTTCTCAGTCTGCTATCGCATTAACCAAGAAAGACTACTGGGGGGCATATTCAAAAATGATTCATGTAGTTAGCAGGCCTGCTAACTGCCTTAATCACAGTGAGCAGTATATTCAGAGGCACATAGCTGTTTTGTGCAGCTGAATATTCCCTCCTAACCCTGCTGCATTCCAGGGTGTTCCGGAGGCAGTGCTGAAGTTAACTGACCAGCAACGATATTCATAGAAACATAGAAAAATGACGACAGAAAAAGACCACATGGCCTATCCAGTCTGTCCTTCCATATCAACAACTACAACGGTCCCCTTTTTTCCTTTAGAGATCCTCTGTGTTTGTCCCATGCTTTTTTGAATTCAGATACTGTTCTCATCGCTACCACCTCCACTGGGAGACTATTCCACGGATCCACCACTTTTTCCGTAAAGAAATATTTCTGTATATCAATCCTGAATCTATCCCCTTTCACCCTCATCCCATGTCCCCTTGTAGCAGAACTTGCTTTTAATCGAAAGAGGCTCTCCCCCTGTGCATTTATGCCACGGAGGTATTTAAACGTCTCAATCATATCACCTCTATCCCGCCTTTCCTCTAAGGTATACATATTAAGATCCTTAAGTCTGTCCTCATATACTTTATAATGAAGACCATTAACCATTTTAGTAGCCACCCTCTGTACTGACTCCATCCTGTTTATATCCTTTTGAAGGTGCAGTCTCCAGAATTGCACACAATACTCCAAATAAGGTCGCACCAAAGACTTATACAGAGGCACTATCACCTCCTTTTTTCTGCTAGCCATTCCTCTCCGTATGCACCCAAGCATCTTTCCAGCCTCTGCCGTTGCCCTCTCCACCTGTTTAGCCACTCTGATCATCAGATAGGTATTTTCCTGTCCCCAGAGCTTACAATATAACTTTTTACCTAAGACAATGGAGGGTTCAGTGACTTGCCCAAGGACACAAGACCTTCGATCCCTGCCACTTTTTTTTCCTTTTCTAAAATCACAGAAAGGAAACAGTGTATCTCCTCTCCTCCTCTAAACTCACTATATGTTTTTCTGTTCCTATTCCTATCCAACTCATCCTCTCTACCTGCTCTCCTGTCATCCCATCTGTCATATTTTCGCTCTGACACTTTCTATTCCAACTGTTCCTGCTGTCTTCAAACATGCTGTGATCATATCACACCTCAAAAAAGCTTCACTGGACCTTAGTTGCCCTGCTAACTATTTGTCCTCTCTCTCTTCCCTGTTACATTCAAACTTCTTGAATGTGCTATTCACCTATAGTGTCTTGATTTTCTTTCATTCTAAGCCATTGTTGGTTCACTTCAATCAGGTTTTTGCTCTCTACATTCTCCAAAAACAGTCCTTGTCAAAGTCTCCAGTGTCCTGCTCCTAGCCAAATCCAAGAGTCTTCACTCAATCATCACCCTCCTTGACTTATCTGCTGCCTTCAATACTGCTGATCACTATCTCCTCCTTGATACTCTGTCTTCCCATGGATTTCAGGACTCTATTCTGTCTTTTCTTTCTTCTTATCTCTCCTATCACACTTTTAGTATATGCTCTGGTTGATCTTCCACTATCAATCAGTGTACCTCATGGCTCTGTATTGGGATTTCTCTTCTCTATACCTACTCTTTTGGTGCTCTGATCTCCTCACACTGCTTTAAATGCCAACTCCCAGATCTACCTTTCTAAACCAAAAATGTCACTAGGAACCCAATCCCAATTCTCAGCCTTCTTGACAGACACTGCTATCTGGATGTCCCAACTGAAATTTAACATGGCCAAAACAGAGCTTCCTACCTTTCCCCCTAAACCCATATTCCCCTTCTTTCTTTGTTTCTGTGGATAAAATGTAGTTACTCACCTGTAACAGATGATCTCCGGGAACAGCAGGAATTTAGTCTTCACAAATGGGTGACATCAGTACTGATGGAGCCCATGCAGGAATGCTCCCCAGCGTCCAATAGGAAACTCTTTGGGAGCACTTCACTGTGCCCACATAGCTGCCTTCCCACCTTCCCAACTCCCTCTCTTCAGTTGAGTTTGTAACTGAGAAAAGGAGAGTAAGAGAGCAAACCTTTCAACTCCTAGAGGAGGAGGGCGGGATGTGAAGACTAAATTCCTACTGTTCCCAGAGATCACCTGTTACAGGTGAATAACTAAGCTATCTCCAAGAACAAGCAGAAATGTAGTTTTCACATATGGGACTCCCTAGCTCTCAGATGCCAGATGAAGTGACCTCAGAAACAGTGGAAGTTCACCTCGGACTAGGCCTCAAGAGGTCATGGATCCCTCATGGATGTCTGGTATTGTTAAAGTCCAGGATAGAGGGTAGGAGCTGCCCCTAAGTCTGAAAGAAGTGCTGGAGAACAGCCTGACCAAACATAGCATCCCAGCAGGAGTCCTTGACCAGACAATAGTGGGCAGCAAAAGTATGGACAGAAGACCAAGTTGCTGCCTTGCAAATTTTGTCAATGGCTACAGAGCATAAGTTTCTCATTGAGGTAGCCATGGCACAAACACTATGAGCAGTGACATGCCCTTCCAGGGAGAGTCTGCTTTGTCATAAGTGAATGAATTGAAGTCCGCTATCCATCTGGAGAGCGTACATTTAGATACCAGGAGACCCAGGTGACTAGAGTCAAAGTAAATGAACAACTGCGAGGCTTTACAGTGATCCAGAGTTCTCTGGAGATAACAAGCCAATGCCCGCTTGCAGTCAAGTGTATGCAGGGTTGCTTCTGCTGTAGACGCATGCGGTTAGGGAAGAATACAGGAAGGAAAATACAGGAAGGTAAACTGACTGATTCAATGAAAAGGAGACACCACCTTTGGCATGAAATGTAGGTGAGTAGTAAGGACAACCTTGTCATGGTGGAACCTGGTGTAGGGTGGGTCTGCCACCAAAGCCTGAAACTCACTAATGCATCTAGCTGAAGTGAGGGCAATAAGGAAGATAACCTTCCATGAAAGGAACTTTAGTGGGGTCATAGCCAATGGTAAAGGGCGGCTTAAGAAGTTGCGCTAGAACGACATTGAGATCTCAAGCCACCAGAGGTGACTTAATGGGTGGATTGGTTAGCAGGAGCCCCCTCGAAGCGCGCTACTAGCAGTTGTGAGGAGATGGGCTGTCCATTCAAGAGATGAGAGGATGCGATGGTACTGAGGTGAACTCTCACCAACTTGGTCTTGAGACCTGTTGAGGACAGGTGGAGGAGATACTGGAGAAGTGCCTCCATGGGAGCAGAGAAGGGATTGAGATCCTTCTGGGAACACCAAACCGAGAATCTGCACCAATTGAAAGCATAGGAATGTCTGGAGGAGGGCTTCCTGGAAGCCAATAGGATCTACTTAACCTCCTGAGTGAGGTTAAAGTCTTGTAATGTTATGCTCTCAACAGCCAAGCTGTGAGACAGAGAGACTGGGGATTGAGATGGAGAAGTGTCCAGTCTTCCTGGGAGAGGAGATCGGATGCAGATCCCAATCATAAAGGCTGAGTCAGAGTCAGAGATAGCAGCAGAGGGAACCACAGTTGGCGTGGCCAGTGAGAGGCTATGAGAATCATGAAGCCCTTGTCGATTTGTAGCTTCAAAAACATCTTGGGAATGAGGGGTATGGGAGGGAAAGTGTAAAGGAGACCCTGACCCCAATGTAGGTGGAAGGCTGCTGTTTGCTGGACGTCAGAGTCCTGGTGCAGAATTTATTTATTCATTCATTTATATATTTCTTCTATACCGCCCCTTCCAGAGATCAAGGGCGGTTTACAGTTAACAATTGAACAACTTTTACATGGAACAGTGGTATTAACTATTTACAGGGAACATATTGTACAAACAAACTTGTGTGTCAACTTTCTATTTACATATATACAGGAGTCAGCCTATTCTAAACTTAGCTTTTTCTTCGGATGGGTGGGGCAAGGCTCTGGGGTTGTTTAAGTACGGGGTGAGGGAGGGGGGAAGTTAGTAGGTTGATTCTGTATTTGTTGAGAGATTGTTCATGGGAGGTGAGGGGTTTCAGTTGGCTTTCCAAGTGTTCAGTGAAATGGAGTGTTTTGAGTCCTTTTCTGAATAGTTGGAGATCTTTTGTCATGCGGAGAGTTAGTGGAAGTTCATTCCAGAGGGTGGGGGCAGCAAAAGAAAAGGCTCTGGAGCTTGTGGTTTTCTTTGTCCTGCAGATGGTTTGGGGTATGACAAGTGAGTGACTTGCATTTTGTCTGCGTGATCTGGATTCTGGTGGGGAGTGTAGGAAGGTGGTTAGGTAGGAGGGGGAGATGTCGTTGAGCAGTTTGAATGTTGTAAGGAGTATTTTATATTTTATCCGGCTGTTTATTGGGAGCCAGTGTAGTTCATGTAAAATGGGGGTTATGTGATCAGCTAGGTGAGATTTTGCAACCACCCTGGCAGTGATGTTCTGGGCTCTTTGTAGTATATTTGTGTTTTTAAGTGGCAGGCCATCCAGTAGACTATTACAATAGTTGAAGTGGGGGGTAATTAATGAGTTGATTACAGACTTGAAATCATGGGTATCAAGAAGGGGTCTTAGGTGCTGTACGGTTTTTAGTTTAAAGAATGCAGTTTTTACTGTTTGCTTTATGTGGGGGAGCATACTGAGTGTGTGATCTAATATTATCCCTAGGTATTTTACCTCTTGTTTAACAGGGATGGCTGTGTTGTTGATTATGATGGTTTTTGGATGGATTGCATCGTGGTTTCTCGATACAAACATAGCTTCAGTTTTTTTAAAGTTAATGCTGAGGTAGTTGGTCCCTAGCCAGGATTCAGCCTCTCTGATGCATTCAGATAGATTGTGGTATGAGGGGTTGCTCGTGTTTATGGGGATAGAGAGCATGATATCGTTGGCATAAATGTAATGGTTAATTTTGAATTTTCTAAATATATTCGTGATGGGCTGTAGGTATAGGTTAAAAAGAAGGGCTGAGAGGGCTGAGCCTTGTGGGATTCCCTGTCCTTGGGGGAATGTTTCTGAGGTGTCTTGGCCTAATTGGACACGTAGCATACGGCGTGATATATATGACAAACTATTTAAGGACAGTGCCTCCTATTCCCATATTTGCCAGCTTTTCGATTAGTGTGTTATGGTTGATGTTATCGAATGCAGAGGCTATATCTATGAAAAGTAGGATGAATCCTTGTTTATTGTCATCTGTACCTCTAATGAGGTTGTCCATCAGTGTTATTAACAAGGTTTTAACCCCGTGGAAGGGGCGGATCCCGAATTGGTGGGAGTCTAGAGGGGCGTGGAGGTCAATATAGTCTTGCAATTGGAGTTGGATGATTTTTTCTATTAACTTAGCAATGAACAGTATACTGGCTATGGGCCTGTATGAGTTTGGGTCTTTTGGATCCAGTGTATTATTTTTTAGGATGGGCCGGATGGACGTGAGTTTGAGGGCATCTGGCATGATGCCTTGTGAGAGTGATTGATTAATTATGTGTAGGATGTTTGTGGAGAGTTCAGCTTTAGTGGACTTGATCCATGATACTGGGCATGGGTCAAGGGGGGAGGTTGTGGTGTTGATCATTGTTATGATCTTAAGGAGGTGCTTTTGATCAACTATGTGAAAGCTTTCCCATTTGTTGGGGTTTTTTGAGCCTACATGTATTGCAGTGATAGTGTTGGAGGACTTGTTTTTTAGTTTCTCTGCAAAATGTGTAGCTAAGGTTTGTACACATATTGTGGAGTGTTCTGGTTCTGGTTTTTGTGTTTTTGTTAGTGCTCTTACAATTGCAAATAATTCCCTGGGTCGGTTAATGGCCATGTTTATTATTTTTGTGTAATAGTCTCATTTTGAGTTGTTGATTGCGTCTTTATATGTGTTGAGTAGTAGGTTGAGGTATTGGGATTTGTTTTCGCTCGATTTAGTTTTTCTCTCATGATGAGGGCCCCTCCCCCTCTTTTGGAGTCCCTGTGGCAGATGAATAAGTCATATTGTTGTGTTTGCAGTTGATTTAGTAGGATTGTGTCCATGGGTGCAAGCCATGTCTCCGTGTTGAAGAGTAGGTCAGGTTTCTCATCTATAATCAAGTCGTTGACAATTGGTATTTTGTTTCTTATTGAATATATGTTTATGAGGATATATTTTTGAGGGGTAAGTGTGTTGGAGGAGTCGTGTGTAATAGTTGGTTGGTGATGGTGTATCTGGATTAGTCTAGGGCAGGATCTATGGGTATTTTGGTGTGGATTTTGGTTATGGGAGTAGAGAAGTGGTTGGGAGTATAATTTCTGTACGGGTTGTGAATAATGGGAATGATATTATAGGGGGTTTTGTCTGGTTTGTGTGTGGAAATGTTTTGTATTAGGAGAGCTATTAGGAGGAGGAGGAGGATAGGGAGGGTTTGGAGTTTTGTGGGGGTCATTGTGGGTTGGAGGGGGGTGCTGTATGGTTATTAGGTTGGTGTGTGACAGAGGTGAAATGTGAACACTTGGTCTGCAGATGCGACACAGGGATTGTTAGATGAGACACAGAGGACTGCTCTAGCAAGATAGTACAATTATAGCAAATAGCACGAATTATCACAGTGTTATCTTAGTATTATCAGCAGACAGGAGAATATTGAGCTTTTCTCCATACATGAAAATAATTTGTTGTTGTGGTAAGCAATGCAACAGTTACGCGAATAATATATTATTGCTAGAACAATTTAAAGGCTAAACTTACGGCACTATCTGTGAGTCTTTCGATTTGATAGTTGTGATAGTTGGACGGTCTTTTGGTGTCTCTGGTCTTCGCCAAAGGGCCCTCTGGCGGGGCCCTCAGGCGCGGGCCCGACAGGCACGGGTGCCTGTGGTGTGCCGGTTCTTTTCTGGGAAGGCCCCTGGTGAGTGATGAAGCCTCGAAGGGGGCAGAGCAATCAGCCGCATGGAGCAGGAAAGCTGGAGGTTAGTTTACAGGCTGAGATGTGCTTGCAGAATCCTCCAATCATGCTGGCTTTGCTGCAGAGAGGTAGTACAGCTGGCTGCTGCTGCCTGATGATCAGGAGGAGAGAAGGATTCCCTCAGTGCGCCGGTTCTTTAATGGGGAGGCCCCTGGTGAGTGATGATGCCTAGAAGGGGGTGGAGCAATCAGCCACGTGGAGCAGGAAAGCTGGAGGTTAGTTTACAGGCTGGGATGTGCTTGCCGAATCCTCCGATCTTGTTGGCTTTGCTGCAGAAAGGTAGTACAGCTGGCTGCTGCTGCCCGATGAGCAAGAGGAGAGAAGGATTCCAATACCCCCATCCCTTCTCCCGCCATTCCTCATACCTCTGCCACACTTCCAAATGCTTTTCCCTTTTGTTATACTGATATGCCCCCACCAAACTCATATGCCAAACATACTCCAATTTCCCTATAACCTCCCATATAGAGGGAGCCTCTATATCTTTCCATTTCTGTAGTATTGCCAAGCGGGCTGCTACCACAGTGACTTAAGACGATGCCCAATGGTATATTCCCTCCTTCCTCCCCCTCATTTAATACTATCATTGCCACAGTGAGCTGTATCTGCACCTGCGTAATCTCCTTATAGAACCTCACCACCTCTTCCCACAATCTCTGTATTTTAGGACATCCCCAAATCAGATGCAGCAAATCTCCCCTTCCCTCACAACCTTTCCAATACTCCCCCGCTCTTGCTTTATAAATGGCCTGTATTTTAACCGGCATCCATACCATTCTCAAACAAATATTTAGGCAGTTCTCTACCAGAGGTGTCCCTCATGCCATTTTTCATTCCCATTTATATATTCCTCTCCATCTACCCTCATCCCACGGGCCTGCAATTTCCTTCTCCCACCACCGAGCTTTGCATTAATATTTATTTATTTATTTATTTACATTCTCTTATATACCACGCTATTCTGCATCAGTGCGGTTTACATTGAACAAACTGAAATTACATTGAACAGGGCATTATAACTTGGAGATAACTATTTTACAGGGAACATGGGCTATGGAGGGTTAAGTGGCTTGCCCAAGACCACAAGGAGCACCTGTGGGACTAGAAACCCCAGTCCTTCCGGCCCAAGGTTGTTGTCCTCTAGTGGGATTTGAACCCCCGACCTTCCGGCCTGAAGTACCTTGCCCCAACCACTAGGCCACTCCTCCACTCCGATAATCTTATAAAGCTGGGAAACCAGCCCCTTTACTGTTTCTGTCCTCTCCATTAAATCCTCAAATGCTGTTGATCTACTTTGCAACTCCCTCCTTACCCTTTCTTGCTGTAAAATATACCATAATTGCATGTATGCATACTGATCAGTCTCTTTCACCCCATATGTGCCTGTGATATCCATAAAGGATTTAACCTTCCCTCTCTTGTCTGCCACCTGTCCCACCCTTACCAACCCTTTGGCTGCCCATTCTTTAAACACCCCTCCTGCCCTCCCTGGTTCAAAGCCCCCCATCTGCTGAATATGAGTCTCCCGTGACAGATATTTTCCATCTATCAAGTACCTCCTCCACATCCCCAGACCCTCAAGGTTAATTCCTTCTAGGGATTCCTTACCTTCTCTCCCTGCCCCTCCCCTAAGCTATCACATTGTCGCCTCAAAGTTTTCACCCCGCTCTTTCTCCATATATACCCATTGAGGCATCTCACCCCTCTCCCTCCATGCAAACAGAGTTCGTAATTGCGCTGCCTCAAAATTATTTGCCACATTCGGCACCCCTAGCCCCCCTTCCTCCTTAGCCTTATACATCATTGCTCTCCCCACCCTTGGTTCCTTCCCATCCCAAATAAACGTCATAATCATAGCCTGGAGCCGTCTTAGAATTGCCTTTGGGACTCAATGGGCTTAGAGAGAAACAATGATGTTTTAATATGATATGATTTTTTTATCAAGGTACAAAAAGAATGAGGAAAATTGGAGAATATACTATAATAAGTATAGTCTACTAGAGCACAGAGACAAGTCTGTAGAATTTTATGCATTCATAAGTTGAGAAGAGGGGCATTTAATCTAGGATAACCAAAAGTGAGGGTATCGCTGCAATTTGAAGAAGAAATACAAAGTGTATAATGGGCGTGAAAGTTTGTGTATCATAGGTGTGGTTTCAATGTTATGTGATGTATATTATGATATCTGCTAATACAAAAATTTAAATTGCAAAAAAAAAAGAACTTTGCTCTTCTATCTGAATAACCACCATTCACTCTGATCCTAGCCCTGGGATTAGCATACAGTGCCTTGACCCAACTCACAAACTTTTTTTTTTATACCATGCTCTTTAGAATCAGTGCGGTTTACATGTATACTAACAGGTACTTTTTATTCCCTTGTTCCCGAAGGGCTCACAATCTAAGTGTACCTGAGGCAATGAAGGGTTAAGTGGCTTGCCCAAGACCACAAGGAGCAGCCATGAGACTAGAGACCCCAGTCCCTCCAGCCTGAAGTTGCTTGTCCCCATGCGGGAATTGAACCCCCAGACTTCCGGCCTGAGGTAACCTGTCCCAACCACTGAGCCACTCCTCCCTCCTAACTTCTCCCCCAACCCCATTCTGTGAAGTACCTGTATCGTGAACTGCCACTCAACTCTATCAAACGCCTTTTCAGCATCTAACGTTACGAACAAAGCCTCTTTCGCCATCTCCTGCAAGGACCAGATAATATTCAGGATTTTCCTTATATTGTCCCCAACCTGCCGCCCCTTTATACGAGGGGGTACCCAAAAAAAACAGGAATAACATTGCCGTGGGCGGAGCTTGTGTAGTACACACTTCTGTCACTAGGCGTGTATAGTGCAACTCATTGTCAGTTCGGTGCCGCCTGTGTTGTCGACCTGGCTTGTTCTGTTCATCTGCAGTGATTGTTTTTGCTAGCGCTGTTTTGTTCTTGTTTCTTTTTTTATGATGACAAGTTTAAGTGAACAACGTGCAGCTGTGAAATTTTGTTTTCTACTCGGTAAAAATGCTGCTGAAACTGTTTTAATGTTGAAACCAGCTTATCAAGATGAAGCTATGGGAAAAAGTCAAGTGTACCAGTGGTTTGCTCGGTTTAAAAATGGCGACATGTCGATTGATGACAAACCTCGTTCTGGGCGTCCATCAACTGCCCGAATAGACGAAAATATTGAAAAAATTAGAGAACTTGTGCTCACAGACCGTCGACAGACAATTGATCAACTGTCAGAGATTAGTGGGTTATCTTGGAGCTCGGTTCAGCGAATTTTAACAGAAGATTTGGGAATGAAAAAGGGTTGTTGCCAAGTTTGTTCCTCGGGTTCTGACAGACAATCAAAAGGAACATCGAGTTGAAACATGTCGTGTTTTGAAACAACAGCTTGAAACTGATCCAGATTTTCTGTCAAAGGTCATTACAGGTGATGAGTCATGGTGCTATGGTTACGACCCAGAAACAAAGCAACAGTCAAGCCAATGGAAGACGTCGTCACCCCGTCCAAAAAAGTGTCGTCAAGTCAAATCAAACATCAAAACAATGCTGATTTGCTTTTTTGATGCCAAGGGGGTAGGTAGTTCATTCAGAGTTTGTTCCCCCAGGTCAGACCGTCAATCAAACCTTTTATTTGGAAGTTTTAAGAAGATTGCGCAACCGTGTTCGTCAAAAAAGACCCGATTTGTGGCAGACAGGAGACTGGTTCTTCCACCACGACAACGCACCTGCACACACAGCCATCTCTGTAGACAGTTTTTGGCTAAAAATGGCATGGTTCCGCTGCCCCACGCACCTTACTCGCCTGACCTGGCTCCGTGCGACTTTTTCTTATTTCCACGCATGAAAAGGGGCATGAAAGGACACCGATTTGACAACATTGAAGAAGTCAAGAAAAAAACGAGGGAGGAGCTGTCAGCCGTTTCTAAAGATGACTACAAAAAATGTTTCGAACAGTGGAAGCACCGGTGGGACAAATGTATCAGTTGTAATGGAGAGTATTTTGAAGGGAATAAGGTTTTGTAAAGAATTTGAATTTAAATAGCCTTTAAAAAATAATTCCTGGTTTTTTTGGGTACTCCCTCGTAAAACCCGTCTGGTCTTTATGCACTAGTTTTGGCATCACTCTCAAAATCTTAGCTAAAAGCTTAGTGTCCAAGTTAATTAGTGATATAGGCCTATATGCCCCACAGGTGGTATGATCCTTGCCCGGTTTTGGCAGGATTGTAATGCCTGCTTCCGCCATTGTGCTTGGCAACGCATTACTCTGTAAGATCTCATTGAACACCATCATTAATAGCCCTACAATAGACTCCTGGAGTAGTTTATAGAACTTGGCAGTATAGCCATCCAGTCCAGGTGCTTTCCCCTCCTTGAGGGTCCTAATTGCTACTCACACCTCCTCCTCACTTACCTGCCTCCCCAACTCCTCTGCCTCCTCCACTGTTAATCTCTGTAACTTATAACCCTCAATAAATTCCTCTCCCTTCTGTTCCTCCTCTTTTACTTCGCTCCTATATAACTTCTCGTAGTATTCCACAAAAACTCTCCTAATCTCTGCTGACCTATACACCATTTTCCCCTGTTGATTGCGTATTCCAATACTAGATTTCTGTTGCTTTGCTTTCAGCCTACTTGCTAGGAACCTCCCCATTCTGTTACCCCTTCAAAGTGTGCCTGCTTTAATACTGCCAATGCGTATGCAATTTCTGATGCCCTTAACTGGCTCAACTCCCCTCTTTCTTTGAAGTTCCGCTATCACCCGTGGGTCATGTGTGATACAATGGCCAGCACAGAACCCATGGATACAGGAGAAAAGGAAGAGCTTACCTTGCAGTCACCTGGGCAGAAAGCATATTCAGGTTATGAGAAGCCAGAGAATGGTGGAACAAGCTTTCCCTGCAATGGGTGTGACGCAGCAGAAAGCCAGAAAGCATATTCAGGTTGTAAGGTTCCAGAAAATGGTAGAACAAACTTTCCCTACATTGGCTGTGACGCAGTAGAAAGCCAGGAAGCTAATCACATCCACCTGGGTCAGGAAGCACGTACAACATGCCAGGAGGATAAAAGTGGCTGGGAAATCCCAGTAGGGGGAGATGCATTGGAAGGTGCATTGGGAGGTGCTCGTGCACAGGTCTCCCAAGCCAGAGGGGGCATCGTCCCAAGGAGAGTGAGTAAGCAGCTGGAGGGCAGAGGTCACAAGCAGGAGAGCTTGCTGGGACCGGGAAGCATCGGGTGTGTCCCTGCAGTAAGGAACAGCAGAAGGGAAGCCTTTCCTGGAGGTTACCACAGCCCAGACCAGACCAGACAATTGCTGAGGGGAACTTTCATGGCAAAGCAGGCTACAGCCCAAGTAAAGGTGCCTGGTTAAGAGAGGAAGGAGTGGAAGCTGGTTATCCAAGAAACAAAGCTAAGTACACCATTTTCTCCAAAGGGCAAGAGGTGGGATCGGCTAGAAAAGGAAAGGCTCATTGTTGGAAGGAAAACCCTTGGTGGAGGGAAAAGGGAAGCCTCAAAGAGATAGGCTCCAGTACAGGTCCCCTGGACTTCCCTTATACAGAACGGTTCCTTGCCCCAAGAGCTGCTGCCTCACGAGAGAGTTCTGTAAATGATAACTGTGGAAAGTGTTACCGACTTACAAGTTTAGACGCTGAGCATATGCAATGGGAGAGCACTAATCAGGACATTGATTATAGCCCTATGGAATGCACGCACTGTATCTTGGATGAGATTACCTCTTTATGTTAATCAAGAAGCAAGAGCATTGTTATACCTGTTTTTGAAAGAAGGTGCATTTTTGGTTATTTTGCTGTGAAGAAACAGTTTCTTTAATCCTTTGTTGCTGTATGAGAAAAACAGAAATCCACAAGGGAAAGGGAATAAATCCTCATTATAATTTTGCCTTAAACATGGCTACAGAGTATTCTTTACAAAGGCAGCTTGCACCACACGCCCTAGGCGACCACCTAACAAGGACAAGGATAGCAAGCGTCTGACACATGATCACATTGATGCCTCCTTTCCAAGATCTCTATTCTCTGTATTAACTGCCTTTCCACTTCCCCCTTTTTCCTCTTCTCCTGAGCCGCAATACTTATCATGTGTCTCCTCACCACCGCTTTCAATCCATCCCAAACTGTCCCTAGTGTTACCTCCCTGTTCAGATTATGCTTCAAATAATCTTGTATGACCATCCGTATTCGGTCCACATACTTCCTCTCCTTCAAGAGCGCATCATTTAAACACCAAAATTTGACCCCTTCATCTTTCTCCCCCACTCCGAAGATGATATGTACTGGAGCATGATCCGTCCATGTTATACTCCCCATTTCTACCTGCTGGGTCTTGGACACCCACTGACAGCTCACCCAGATCATATCTAACCAATAAGTTCCATGCATCTGGGAGTAAAATGTATACTTCTTTTCCCCCGGATGACGACACCTCCACATATTCACTATCCACAGGCATTCCTTCAAAGACTATGCCGTTCTTTCTGCCCTCCTCCCCCCCCTCCCCCATTATTATCCAACCTCGGATTAACAGTTAGATTGAAATCACCCCCCCCCCTCCAATATAATTGAGGAACCCCCTAGACCCTCTAGCTTGCATAACAACCTCTCATAGAACTCTTCTCTCTGCGTATTGGGGGCATACACACTAAAGAGCCAGACCTCCTCTCCTTTAATCTTCAACTTAACTCCCGCCCATCTTCCTTTTTTATCTCTCCATTCCTCCACTACCGCATCCTGATACTTTGCACTTATTAGGACTCCCACTCCCCCTTTCCTTGGATGTTCCCTTTGCCCAGCCAACAGTGCCCTTGGGTATTTTTTTGAGTATATCAACCTTTCTTGTCCCTGTATACACAGGATGTCCGCCTTTAATCTAGTGTCCTCCCGTTCCAAAAGATGGCATTTACGCCAGGATGGCAACCCTTTAGTGTTCACTGTGACCACTATAAACTGCTCTCTATCCCCACTCTTCCCCTCGTTCCTCTCCCTCACACCCTTCCCTTCTTCCCTACCCTCTCCACCTACTCCCCCCCCTCCCTTTTCCCCCCTCCCCCTTCCCCCAGGCTTTTCTACAACAGAGGCCATTTTGGAGTCGTGCACCACCCGCCACCCCTTTACCCCTCTCCCCACCACCCCCTATGCCCCTCTGCCCCCCACCAAACTCTCCTCATACCCTCTTCCTTCCGCCTCCCTCCCACCCATCAACTAAACACAGCCTTCACCCAAAATTCAGACCTCCATTTTTCTCGCCCTTCCCCTACCCCTTCCCCCCGATCCCACTAATTCAAAACATTACCTTAACACAGGGCCTATTCCCCCCATCCCTTAGCAATATCTGCCAACTTTATGCACCACATACAATACACAACTTTATACAACTGTATACAACTTTTCACCCCTCTTTGCCCAACTTTTAAGTATTGACCCTCGGGTCCATTTGCAGCAAGCCTTGCTCCTCTCCAGGCCAAATCCTCGTGCCAAGTCGCCATCCTTCACCGCTTAGTTCCTCTGCGCTGCGACCGTCTGTTAACCTCCTCCTTCTCTGACCTATGCTCTCGTGGATGCCACCCCTGCTGTTTCCGCTGCTCACCACCTTGCTCCCTCCGATTCCATTCAGCACGTGCCTCCTCTGCCTGCACCTCCAAACCAGCTTCTTTCATTGCTTCACATGCTGCCTCCAGAGCAATGTTCCCTCTAATTTTCTGTAGGCTGTGTGCGCATAAAATATCAGCTGTGCAGCTTTTGAAGGAAGGTTAAACTTTTGTGCGCCACATAACGACACTGAGTTATATACTTTAAAATTTGACTACACGCCAGAATACAGTATGTACACCACAGTGATTGCACTAGAAAATATTGTAGAACTTCTGAAAACCGTAAATATACAACTTTTAAATTTTAAGATGTCTGTATTGTTTTCTATCAGAATCAGAACCATGTTTGTGCGCTCTGTTGTAAAGTATGTGCGCTCACTCAGCGAGGTGTGTGCGCGCGCACACGCGCACAGCTTAGAGGGAACAGTGCTCCAGAGTCTGCACTCTCTATGTTCTCTCCCCCTTGGTAAACACCAACCTAAAGGGATGTAAAGAGTAGTTACTCACCTGTAATAGGTGTTCTCCAGGAGCAGCAGGAATCAGTCCAGGTCACGATGGTTGCACAATGCTCGCTTATACGCCCGCTGTATCACCGACTTTAACCTTTAAAGCTTTGACGACTTTAACCCTTTTTCATAATTTTTTTGAATTTCAAGGGGTTCTCTATCATCAAATCTCAGGGGTGGCCATGGGTGCTACCTGTGCCCCGTCAATTGCCAACCTGTATATGGGAATGTTTGAAAGAAATTGTTTTTCTCACTCACCATATACTGTTAATATCAAAGCTTGGCATCGTTTTATTGACGACGTGTTTATGTTGTGGCAAGGCACAGAACATTCATTATGTTCTTTCCTCCAATGGTTGAATGCACAAGATATCAACATCAATTTCACTTGTGTATCACATAAAAGCTGCATTGCATATTTGGACGTACAGGTCACGCGAGGTGATACTGGCTGGGACACTTCAGTATATCGAAAAGCTATAGATCGCAACATTTTTCTTCATCATGATAGCGCTTACCCTCCTCAGTTAAAAAATAGTCTCCCTCTGTCACAGTTCTTAAGATATCGTAGGAACTGTTCGGATGTGGGTACTTTTAAGAAGTTATCAAAAGATTTGAAAGCTAATTTTCGTGACAGAGGGTATCCAAAGTCGGTGATACAGCGGGCGTATAAGCGAGCATTGTGCAACCATCGTGACCTGTTGTTAGAACCAAAGAAACAACAAGGGGTTCCCAATGAGTCACATACTGTGAATTTTATTACACGCTATTCTCCTGTGAGTCACAGTTTACAACGAATCTTCACAAAATACAGCACAGTGCTTCGCGTAGTGCCAGGTTTACAAGACAAAGCAATTCGATGTGTGTGGAAACGCAGTCGTAATTTAAAGGAACATCTTAGTCCCTCAAGATTGCGAGACATTAATGTTACAGTTGCACGCGATCTTAGACTGGGTCATTATAGATGTGGGCAATGTGAAATTTGCAACATTATGGTAGAACTAACAAAGTTCACTCACAGGGACATCACTTATACATTGAAACAAGCGACTTCATCCGCATCCACCTCTGTGGTTTATGCTGTGCAATGTCCGTGCGGCTTGCTTTACGTGGGCAAAACCATACGCTCTTTTAAGATTCGCATGAAAGAACATGAGAGTCGATTGCGATGTGGTCGGAGAGAAGCTCCCTTAGTTCAACACTGTTTACAATTTCATCATATATTTGCCCAGCTTCGCTGTTGGTGCATTGAGAGAGTAACAGCTGCAGCAAAAGGAAAATCTCAAGAACAATTTTTACTCTATAGGGAACAAAGGTGGATACATACTTTGGCCACGGTGCAACCTGATGGACTCAACGCATGCATTGATTGGGCAGTTTGCATCTAGATTCTGACCAATGAAGGACGGGTTTTTACCATAGTCTCGGTTCCTTAGAGCATTTAAAAATGGCCGTTCAAGTTGACAGACCGCATGCGCGGCGTTCTTTTTGAGGGATTCCCCAGTGAGCCAAAGGGGAACCTTGTTTTTGAGACGAGCGTCTGATTACACAGGTACACTAAAAAAAAATTTTTTAAACTGCCTCTAATGTTTCGATTGATTTTTACGTTTTTTGGTGCGCTGAATCCAAATCTGGTAACCAATTTGCTCCATCACGTACAGATTTTTTGCTACATTGGGTTAGCAGTTTGAGGTGAACGTTTCAGATTGAGTGCGATCGAGATAAACGCTTCTTGGATGAATTCTTTATACTAATTGTTTAGTAGTTATTCAAATAAGAATAAAGAAAATTGTAACAAGGCAGCACATAAGAATAGAGTAATGTCAACAAAACACACTGTGATGGTAGCAAAATTGTCTGCACTTAAAACAGCCACATACATGTGCACAAACATTGACCATATAAGAGCGAGGTTAGACACAAAGCAAAGCAAAGAAATGTGCAAAAAATGTTGTACAGGTATGTATGTAAGAATAGAAAACACAAACCGCACCATTGCAATACATGAAGACAAACACCCGATGGTGTGAAAATAAAATTCTAATAAATGAGATCCGACACTGTGGTAATAACTAGCAAATTTTTATTTCAAAGTTTAGTAAAAACACGATATTTGTCAACACAGTTTAGATTTTAAAAGTCATTCTTGGGTCAATCAATCTCCTGGTGGGCCCGTTTCTTCTTCCCCCGAATGCTTCTCTTGGTGCGCTGCTTGGCGTATTTTTCATCTGGGGTTTCCCGCAGCAGCAACCAGCAGAAATCAGCCATCATAGTGGTGTTCCATCTTCCTTGGTACCTTCTCTCTGCGTCCTTGATGTCCTGGTGAAACCTTTCACCTTGTTCTTCACTGTACGCCCCCAAGTTTTCGGGAAAGTAGTTCACATGGGAGTGCAAGAAATGGACTTTCAGGCTCATGTTACAGCCTTGTTCTTTGAAGGCATTGAGCATCCTGGCAACAATATCCTTATAGTTCTCATCCCGCCTGTTCCCCAAGAATTTGAGAACATCATCCTTGAAGGAATCCCAGGCTTCTTTTTCCTTCTCAGACATCATTTCAGCGAATGCTCCATCTGAAATGAGTTTCCTTATATCAGGGCCAACAAACACTCCTTCCTTTAGCTTTGCTTCAGAAAGTCGGGGGAACTTTGAGCAAAGGTACCGAAAGCACTCGCCATCTTTTGGAAGGGACTTGATGAATTGCTTAATGAGACCCAACTTAATGTGGAGAGGTGGTAATAGAATTTTATCACGAGGTACCAAGCTCTCATGAAGAACATTTTTCTCACCGGGTCTCAAATACTCCAGAATTGGCCAGTCTTTTTTCCCCCAGTGTAGGTCGCGGACCCGGCTATCCCACAAGCAAAGGAAGCAGGGATATTTGGTGAAACCGGATTGCTGCCCTAATAGCATGGATAGAATTTTAAAGTCTCCACAATTCATCCACTTATGCTCATCATAACGAATCTTCTGAAGAATCAGGGCCAAATTCTCGTATTTTTCTTGGAGAATAACAGAGTGAGCAATAGGAACTGAAGCGAATGTGTTGCCATTATGAAGAACACCTTTTATGCTGTCTTTTGACGAATCAATGAACAGCCGCCATTCAGCAGGATCATACTTGAGTTTAAACTTTTCCATCACTCCGTATATATCGTTGCAAAATACCAAATCTTCCTCTTTGCTGAAATACTTCAAAAATTGTGTCTCGCGGTTGCGGTACCAATAAAAAGTTGTTCCTGGTGACAATAGATTTTTCTGTTTAAGCCGAGAACCTAGCAGTTCGGCAGCATCTTTTGGGAGTCCTAAATCCCGGACTAAATCATTCAATTCAGCTTGAGAGAAAAGTTCAGGTTTCGGATCTGGTTCAGTTTCAAACTCGGAAGTACTGGACTCATCGGGAAAAGCCATCTGATGAGTCTCATCATGATCAGAACCGTCCACACAAATATGATCCAAAGATTTTGGTGGTTCAGGCACAGGTACTTCGTTGCTATGAGGCATAGGCCTAATTGCTGAGGGAAGGTTGGGGTAACTTATTACGTTCTTATTTTTTAAGTTGTATCCCTTCACAATGCAAGAGCAAAAATAGCAGTCACTGCTGTGGTCTCTTTGTTCATGCCACATCATAGGTATTCCGAAACGAAATGCTTGTTTTTTACCTTTCATCCATAAGCGTAGATCTTCCTCACATGTCTTGCACACTTTGTGAGGAGCCCACGGTTTGTCTTGATCGCCTAACTTCAAACCGAAATAGGCGAAATATACTTTTTTAATAAATGCAGAAATGTTCCTCTGCCGCTTTTTCACGGTATATTCCCCACAAATAAAACAAAAACTGTCCGGAGAGTTGACGCAACCTCTGGCTCTGTGAGCCATCACAAATACACAGCACTGCAAACTACAACTGTAGTGAACCACTTCGGAATAAAGCTGGATTATGACTGAGCAAACAAAAGGTAATAATGAACTTGCAAGAAACTGAAATTTGACAGGAACGTTCATGTCGCAACCACCGTGTTTGAGCGAGCGAACGAGGCGAGGCGAACAGGAAAGAACATGCGCCAGCGCGAGTACTGGATTTAGCCCCCCGCCTCCCAATTGTCCTGTTAATGTATAAAATGAATACAAAACACTCTAAAATATCATGAGGGAGTGTTTCTAGTTAGTTAACCATTACAACCTCTATTTTGGGCCAAGAAAATAAACTGCAGTTGGCTAAAAAGAAATTATGTGAACATTCCTTATATGGGTAAGAAATCTAATTTTGCAAGAAAACGTGACGTGATGGAACATTTTGGCTATTTTTCCTGGATTCAGCACCCCAAAATCTATAGGAATCAGTTGCAAAACTGGAGGCAGTTTTTTGGTAGTGTACCTGTGTTATCATCATGGTAGGAACGTTTTTTATCTTCTTTTACATGCTTTATTGTGATATACATTTGTAGTGTGTGTATTTTTCAAGTTTAAGATTACAGTTCAGTGATTTTGAACATGTTTTTTACAGAAAATTATGCTGTACACAATAGTCCCTTGAAAAACCTTTAATGGAGAAACGCATGGGCGCCTATAAGGTTGGCGTCGGGATACATTTCAAGAGCTGCGTTTGAGAAGAAAGAATATTATTTGCACAGAAAATTTGAAAACACAAGAAAATAAGAAAAATTTATGTGCTGTGAAGTATTCTACAATTGATTCAGCTAAGTACTTTTAGCGCTAACAATAATGAAGATCTAGATAGTGAAGTTATATCACGTCAATTTTTGAGAAAAGCTTTTTTGTTAGCACATATGAACAGCAGATACAACACAGTTTTAATCAACTTCAGCCGTTGATGTTACACCAGCACACTTCTGGAAGGAATGTGAATTCCGGTATTTTCAGTGCTAGCGGTTGTTTCTGAGGCTGTCGTTGTGAGAAAACTGAATCTGTAGAAATTGTTGGATGAAGTTTATTTGTATTATGCTATAACAATCGTCCACAGAGATAGACCTTTTTATTTATTTACTTTGTAAGTAAAAGGCAAGAGCTCTCTTACAGTATGAAGATTCCTCTCTGCACTTGATGCATGAGGAGCTGGAAAAAAGACAGGTAAATATACCTCTTGATTAAGATGAAAAGGTGAGACCACTTTAGGCATAAAGTGTGGATTGGTCCTAAGGACTACGTTATCATGATGGAATCTTGTATAAGGTGGATTAGCCACTAAGGCCTGCAGTTCACTGATGCAGCGAGCTGAGGTGACTGCAATGAGGAAAATAACCTTCCAGGAAAGAAATTTCAGGGAGGTGGAGGCTAAGGGTTCAAAAGGTGGCTGCATAAGCTGACCAAGAACTAGATTTAAGTCCCATGCCACCGGAGGAGGTCTAATGGGAGGTTTAGTTAAAGTTAGGCCTCTCATGAATCTTGCAATAAGAGGATGAGAGGAAATTGGGTGTCCATTGATAGGCTAAAGGGATGCTGCAATAGCACTCAAATGGACCCTTACTGAATTCGTCTTAAGGCCTGCATTGGAAAGATGCAGGAGATATTCCAACAGAGAATTCAAAGGTAGTGCTAGAGGGTCAAGACCCTTCTCAGTACACCAAATGGAAAACCTTTTCCATTTAAAAGCATAGGAACGTCTAGTAGAAGGTTTCCTGGAAGCATGAAGGATATCCTTCACCTGCTGAGAAAGATTCCAATCCTGAAGGTCTAGGCCTTCAGCAACCAAGCTCTGAGGTGAAGGGACTTGGGGTTTGGGTGCCACAAAGTCCCCTCCTCCTGAGACAGAAGGTCTGGAGCAGCTCCCAAGTCTAGGGAGGGAGCTTGAGAGAGATGTAGAAGTAGAGGGTACCACACTTGGCGTGGCCAGCGTGGAGCTATGAGGATCATAGATCCTTGATCCCTCTGGAACTTGAACAGAGTCTTGGGAATTAAAGGAATGGGTGGAAAGGCATACAGGAAGTCTTGACCCCAGTGAAGGAGGAAGGCATCCTTGGCCTGAACTCCCTGACATGGAATTCTGGAACAGAACAGGGGAAGTTTGGCATTCCACGGACTTCAAAGTGGTCTATGTCCGGGGTTCCCCACTCTTGAAAGATTCTGAGTACTTGGTCCATGTGCAGGGACCATTCGTGTGGAAGCAGAACTCGACTGAGTCTGTCTGCCCAAGAGTTTTGGATTCCTGGAAGGTATACGGCCAGGAGATGGATTTGATGCTCTCTGGCAAAGGCCCACAATCTTAAAGCTTCGTTGCAAAGCGACAGAGAGCCAGTTCCTCCTTCCTTTTTTATGTAAAACATTGCTACTTGATTGTCCGTATGAATGAGGACTGTCTTGTAGCTGAGCAGGGTATGGAAGACCTTGAGAGCTAGAAAAACTGCTCGGAGCTCCAAGTGGTTGATATGGAGATAGGTCTCCTGTGGAGACCAAGTGCCTTGAGTGGAGAGGTCTTGCAGATGAGCTCCCCAATGGGAGGCATCTGTTGTGAGGATTGCCTGGGGTAACAACTGCTGGAAGGGGGACCCCAGCAACAGATTTTGGGTGGATTTCCACCACTGGAGAGACCAAAAGAGGCGCCTGGAGGTTGCTATTTTGTCTGACAGAGCACCTGATGCTTGAGTCCACTGGGTGGACAAATTCCATTGAGCTGCTCTCATGTGAAGGCGAGCATAGGGGACCACATGCACTGTGGATGCCATGTGGTCTAGCAGTTGCAGCATCTCTTGGGCAGTTAAATGGCTCTTTGACTGAATCTGGGAGGCTAACTGCACCAGGCGTAGGCAACGGGTCTGAGGAAGATAGGCCCTTGCAGTGGTAGTACCTAACCAGGCCCCTATGAACTCTAGGGACTGAGTAGGGGTGAGCTGAGACTTTGGGATGTTTACCACAAGTCCCAGATACTGGAGAATGCGCCTTGTGCAGTCTAGGGAAATCTGGGCCTCTGACTGGGATGGAGCTCGGATGAGCCAGTCGTCCAGGTATGGGAATACGAATATTCCCAGAGTGCGTAGAAATGCAGCTACTACTGCCATGCATTTGGTGAACACTCTTGGATGCAGAGGCCAGACCGAAAGGAAGCACCCTGTATTGGTAATGCTTTCCTTGGAAAAGAAAACGGAGGAACCTTCTGTGAGAAGGATGGATGAGGACATGTGTGTACGCATCCTTGAGATCTAGAGAACAAAGCCAATCCTGACTCTGAAGGTATGGAAGGAGAGTGCCCAGAGAAAGCATCTTGAATTTTTCCTTGTATAGGAATTTGTTCAATTCTCTGAGATCTAATATGGGTCTGTGGCCCCCTGTTTTCTTTGGGATGAGAAAATAGGGGGAGTAAAACCCTGACCCTTGTTGAAGAAGAGGTACTTCTTCTATTGCCCCTTGGGCAAGAAGGGTAGCCACCTCCTGACCTAGAAGGTCGAGAAGAGATGTTGGAGAATTGAAGTGTCTCACCATGGTGTGAGGAGGAAGGTTTGAGAAATGAAGTTTGTAGCCCTCCCTTATGATGGAGAGGGTCCACTGCTCTGTTGTAATTTGCTCCCATCTGGGAACAAAATGAGCCAACCTTCCTGGAATGGTGAGAGGCTCTGGCTGTTTTAGAGCCAGAAAGGCTAAGTTCTCTAGCATCAAGTCAAAAACCCTGAGGAGGTTGGGACTGCTGAGTTGCAGCAGCCCCTGTAGACTTAGGCCTGGCCTGTTTAGGTTGCTGACGCTTAGTAGCAAAGCGACCTGTAGATGATTGTTGGCCAGAAGTAGAAGGGAATCTTCCCTTTTTGAAAAAAGACTTCTTGAAAGGTTTTTTCTTGGCAGGAATGGAGGTTGACTTTGAAAGTCTATCCAGAGCAGAATTTTCTGCATCCATTTGAGTGGCCTTTATTTGCCACTCTTTGCCAAACAGATTTTCACCTGTACAGGGGAGATTTCCTAAACCATCCTGGACCCAAGGTTCTAAATCAGAAGCTTGGAGCCAAGCAATTCTGCGAGCAGCTATGGCAATGGCCGAAGCTCTGCTGGCACCTTCAAAGGAGTCAAAAGCTGCACGGTTGGAAAACTTTGAAATGTCTTGAGTATGCTTGAGCCAAAGAAGGAATTCTTCCCTTTTATCCTCTGGAAGAAAAGGGAGTTAAGTGTGCAGCTTATCTGCAACTTCTTTTAGAAACATACCCATGTAAAGACTATAGGAGCTGATTCTGGCAATGAGCATACTGGCTTGGAAGATTTTCCTACCAAAAGCATCCAAGGTCCTGCATTCTCTTCTTGGAGGGGCAGAGGAGTGTCTTTTTGCAGTCTTTATCCTTTTCATAGATGACTGCACCACAATAGAATGGTGGGGAAGCTGTGTTTTATGAAAACCAGGACAAGGAGGGACACGGTACATAGTGTCCAATCTTCGAGAATGAGGAGAGATAGTGAGAGGAGTCTCCCATAAGTCAATCATGTTCTCATAAAGAATCTCATGAATTGGCAAGGTGACTGCCTCCTTAGGAGCCTTAGAATAACCTAAAATATCCAATTTTTTAGCTCTAGGCTCTGATTCAGAGATTACTGAAATAGAAAGTCCTTTAGCCACTTCTCTTATGAAGTCTTGAAAGGATAAGTCCTCTGGAGGAGACATTCTTCTTTTTGGAGAAGACGACTCTTCAGGAAGGGCTATGGATACTTCAGCAGACTCCTCTGATGTATCAGAATCAGCAGAGGAATCAAAATATCACCTGTCAGGGTGGTCTTCTAAAGCTCGGTGCGCGTATCGAGCGGTATCAACATCGGGCGTCATCGGTACCGGTTCGGTACCGACGAGCATCCCTGGACAGGGAACCGCTGCAGTCGGCATCCTGGTCGATGTCGATGCAGTCAGTACCGGTACTGGCGCTGGTGCCGGTACCGGAGCCGATACTGACAACGGGGTTTGTTGTGGTATCAGCGGCGTCGCAGCTTGAATGAAGGCCGTGATAGCCTGCTGCATGGATAGAACATTGTGATCCATCGATGCCATGAATGCCTGGAATTCGGTACCGGAAGGTTGCGCCGGTACCCCAGAGCATTCTAACAGGTGATCGGTCGAGGCCGTGCCATCGATGTCAACCTGTAACCCCATAGGTGGAGCTTTGGAAGCCGGAGCTTCCCGCCGGGGTTGTTTTGCCGGTGCAGGATCCTCGAGGGCAAGCCCGGAGGCATCTCGATGCTTGGAAGGAGATCTACCCTTCGAGGACCTGCTGGATTATGTTTGGTTACCTGAGATCCATGGGAGGAGGAAGAAGCCCTGGAAGACGTCGATGCCACTGAAGCTGCATCAGAGGGAAACAGCACATGGAGCTTGGCTGCTCGGTTCTGCAAACCTCGTTTAGACATCAAAGAGCAGGACGGACAATCCGGAATGGAGTGTTCAGGACCCAAACATTTAAGACACCATTCATGGGTGTCAGTAACAGAAATAGTACCGCTGCACTTAGTGCATTTTTTAAACCCGGAGGCTTGTTTTTCCATGAGGAAAAATTCTTTGTGAGGCCTAAGGCCCAAAAGAAGAAAAACACACTAAGTGAGGGAAAAGTTTTTCTTTTTTCTTTTTTTAATAAGAAAAGAAAGAAAAGACCGGCGGTACCGGTCCGAAGACGGGGGAGGCAGACGCGCTACCAAAGAAATAAAATAAAACAAAGAACGTCTTCAGCGGTGACAGGAACACGACCTGCTGGCTCCGCAGCAAAGAAGAACTGAGGAGAGGCGGTTAGGAAAGGCGGGAAGGCAGCGCGCAGGCGCTGTGGGATGCTCCCAAAAGCTTTCCTTTTTTGGGAAGCTGGGGAGCGTTCCCGCGCAGGCTCCGTCGGTACCGACATACCCATATGTGAAGACTCATTCCTGCTTGTTCCTGGAGATCACCAATTTTTAAAAAGGGTTCCAGGGGTGATCCAGGAAACTACAGACCGGAGAGCCTGACATCAGTACCGGGAAAAATGGTAGAAACCATCATAAAGAATAAAATTACTCAGCATGTAGATAGTCATGACCTAATGGGAGACAGCCAACATGGCTTTAGACAAGGAAGATCTTGTCTTACTAATCTGTTATGTTTTTTTGAAGGAGTGAATAATCTGGTGGACAAAGGTGAGTCGGTTGATACTGTGTATCTGGACTTTCAGAAAGCCTTTGACAAGGTACCTCATGAGAGACTTTTGGCAAAACTAAAGAGTCATGGGATAGGAGGCAGTGTACTATTGTGGATCAGGAACTGGTTAAAAGATAGGAAGCAGAGGGTAGGGCTAAATGGCCAATTTTCCAAATGGAGAAAGGTGAATAGTGGTGTACCCCTGGGATCTGTGCTGGGTCCGCTGTTTTTTGACATATTCATAAATGACCTGGAAAGTGGTACAATGAGTGAGGTTATCAAATTTGCAGATGACACAAAACTATTTAAAGTTGTAAAAACCGAAGAGGATTGTGAAAAATTGCAAGAGGATCTTGATAAATTGGAAGACTGGGCATCAAAATGGCAGATGAAATTTAATGTGGACAAGTGCAAGGTTATGCACCTAGGGAAGAACAGCCCAAGCTATGGTTACACGATGCAAGGTTCCACATTAGGAACCACCACCCAGGAAAAAGATTTAGGCGTCATTGTGGATACCATATTAAAACCCTCGGCCCAGTGTGCAGCAGCGGCCAAGAGAGCAAATAGAATGCTAGGTATGATAAGGAAAGGAATGGAAAATAAAACAAAAGATATTATAATGCCTCTATATCGTTCCATGGTGAGACCGCACCTTGAATATTGTGTGCAATTCTGGTCGCCATATCTTAAAAAGGATATAGCGATTTTAGAAAAGGTTCAGAGAAGAGCCACCAAAATGGTAAGGGGGATGGAAGGATACTCCTATGAAGAAAGGCTAAAAAGGTTGGGGCTCTTTAACCTGGAAAAGACGGCTGAGGGGAGATATGATAGAAGTCTATAAATTAATGAACGGAGTGGAACGGGTAAACGTAGATCGATTGTTTACCTTATCAGAATATAGAAAGACTAGGGGACATGCAATGAAGCTACAGGGTAAACTATTTAAGACTAATAAAAGAAAATATTTTTTCACTCAACGTGTAATCAAACTCTGGAATTTGTTACCGGAGGATGTAGTAAAGGCTGTTAGTGTAGCTGGGTTTAAAAAAGGTTTGGACAAGTTCCTGGAGGAAAGGTCCATAAACCATTATTAAGAAGGGACCCAGGATATCAATGCTTGAACCAATACAAGCATTGTGGAACCTGTGTCCCTTGGGGAAACTGCTAGGTACATATGACCTAGATTGGCCACTGTTGGAAACAGAATACTGGGCTTGATGGACCTTGGCCTGACCCAGTATAGCATATCTTATGTTCTTATGTTCTTACTTTGAATTGGACTCGAGAGCTGATTGGTAGCCAGTGAAGGTGGTACAGTATGGGAGTGATGTGGTTGTGGTTTGTGCTATCTGCTATGAGTCGTGTGGCTGTGTTTTGTGCTAGCTTTAGAGGTTTTATTGTCTTTTTTGGTAGCCCCTGGTAGATGTGATTGCAATAGTCTAGAGTGGGGGTGATGATAGTTTGACAGACTGTTCGGAAATGTTCATGAGCGAGGATGGGTTTGAGCCTTCTGACTGTCCGCATTTTGATGTAAGCGCTCTTTGAGGTTTTTGCGATGTGGGATTGGAGGTTAAGGTCCTTGTCAAGCGTTACTCCCAGGTATTTTATCTCTTGTCTTACTGGTATGATGGTGTCCTTCAGGTTCATGGTGGGTGGGGGTGAAAATGTCTGGTTTCTTGTGATGAATAAAGCTTCAGTTTTATTGTAATTTATTGACATGTTGTTTTCCTGAAGCCAGGTTGCCATTTGTTGGAAGCATTTGGCTATGTTGGAGCAGTCCGGGTTGTCGAGGTTTATTGGTGTGAATATCATTATGGCGTCTGCGTATATAATGTATTGAATCTTGTGGCCTTGATGATAGTGCAGATGGGTTGTACGTATAAATTGAAGAGCAGGGCGGAGAGTGCTGAGCCTTGTGGGACTCCTTGTGTTGCTCTGAAAGGTCATGAGGTCTTTGTTCCGCACTTGACTTGTAGCTGTCTGTTGGTGAGGTAAGATGTAAACCAGCTCAAGGTGGTGCTGTGAAGGCCCGCCTCCTGTAGTCTGGTTAGTAATGTTGTGTGGCAGACAGTGTCAAACGCTGAGGAGATGTCTAGGAATATCATGAGGACGCCCATTCTGGTGTTGTCGATCGTCCTCAGCAGTTTGTCGAATAGTTGTATCAGTAGAGTTTCAACCCCATGGCTGGGTCAGAAGCCGTGTTGATTGGTGTCCAAGGGATTGTGGATGTCAATGTGTGGTTGGAGTTGGTGTTGGACTACTTTCTCGATGATCTTGGACAGGAATGGTAAGCTTGAGATGGGTCTGTAGGCGGCAGGGTCGGTTTTATCTAATGTGGTTTTCTTGTGGATCAGGCGTATTGTGGCTAGCTTCAGGGAGTTTGGCATTGTTCCTTTGGAGAGAGAGTTATGTATTATTTTCCGTATGACTTGTCAGGTTTTCTTTCGTTGCTTTAATCCAGGATACTGGACAGGGGTCTGTAGGGGCGGTTCTGGAATGTGCCCCAACTCTGCTTTGGTGTGGATGTCCTGTATTTAAGTGTCTCGTTGCTGTTCTTGGGTGTTGCAGTGAACTTGTTCTTGAAGTGGTCTGCGAAGATCTGAGGGTCTATTTGTTGCTCATTTCTGTTGTGAGGTTCTTTGGTGAGTGTTTTTACGACTTCGTATAGTTCACGGGGTTTGTTAGTGGACTTGAGTATATGGTTTGTATGGTATTTTCTTCTGATGGTTGATGAGGTTGTTATATTCTTTTTGTTTCGTCTGGTATTGTTCCTGTAAGGAGGCTGATTTATTGCGTCTCCAGCGGCGTTCAAGTTGTCTTAGTGCTCCTTTTGCTGTGCGTATCTCCTTGGAGTACCAAGGAGTGGAACATGATTTTGTGCTGCGTGCATGTTGAGTTCTTTGGGCGGGTGGCTTGGCAGCAGAAGAAATGATGTTGTTCCATTTGGAGATTTGATCATCTATGTCCATTATATCGGCGTTGATGAGTGGTAGTGTGTCTTGTATGAACTGTTCCTTGTTGAAGCTTTTGAATCTCCTGGTTGTGGGAGGGTTATCGTTTCGCTTCTTTGAATCTGTTGCTTGTAGTTTAATCTTTATTAGATGGTGATCTGACCAGGGTACTGGTGTGATGTAGGGTCCTTCAATGCGGCTTCCTTCCTTTGGAGCAAAGATGAGGTCGGGGGAGTATCCGAGACTGTGAGTGGGGGTGTAAATCATTTGGGTGAATTGGAGGGAGTCCAAAGCTGCTAGGAAGGCTTCAGCTTCTTTTCTGCCGGTAGATCTGAGGTTGAAGTCTCCAAGTATTAAAAGTTGCTTGTGTAGGTTGTTGACTGTACGTATTGCCTCTAGGATTGATGACAGTTCGTCGGCTGGTGCATCTGGTGCTCTGTAGGTGAGGCATATGGCTAGATCCAGGTTTTCTATGATGATTGTGCTGCAGTGGTTTGTGTTGGTTGAGACTTTGTTTTTTAGCTTTAGGCTGGTCCTTGCTATGATGAGTATCCCTCCTCCCCTTCTTTGGGTGCGAGGGCAGTTGAATGCTGTATGGGTGTCAGGGACTAGTTGGTTGAGTAGCACGTTGTCAGTGGGGGTCAGCCATGTCTCAGTGATGCATAGTATATCTGTTTGTTGGTCTTTTATGTGGTCAGAGATGGTGTTTATTTTATTTCGGACCGACCTGGCATTGATAAGCTCTATGGAGATGCTTGTTGTTCGGTTTGTTTTTATGTGTGTGCGAGTGGGGGTGTTGTGCTTGTTCTTTGCTTGCTTGCTAGGTTTTGTTGTTTGGCCTGTGTTATGTTCTTGTTTGTGGTCTTGGAAGTGTGTGTATGTAATAATTGGTTGTAGGGGAAAACAGAAAGTGTTAGGAGTGTAGATTGGTGAATTTGTGACTTGTGGGATCAGACGGGTGGTCAGGAGTAACAAAGGCAGGTAGTACGTGGTGACCATGTTGGATTACCTTTTGCTGTCGTTGCTGTTGCTTCTCTTTGTTGCAAGGGGTTTCTTTTGCTGATCGTTGTCTGCTTTCACTTGCTTTCGTAGTTCCAGATGATTTTTGTGTTAATCCTGTGTGATTTTTAGCAGAGTCTGGTCGGTTTTGCTTTCTTCGTTCCGTGCCCCACCTAAGGCCCTCTGGCGAGGCCCGCCAGGTGCGGGCGCACCGACGGTGCGCTTGCCTTTAATCTCCCTCCCACTGCCTCGATTGGGCAGGAGCTTCCGAGCGGGACGGTTTCCCGCTCAGGGGCTTCTCCCCGATTGGGGGAGCTCTGCTGGTGTTGCTGTGGTGCTCTTTCAGTCATGGGTTTGCCAAAGAGGCTCTCACCCCGGCAAGGGACATCGACCAACTTGTCCTGGAACCATGGCTCGAGGTCCGATGACTGTAGCCAGGCCTGACGGCGTGCACCAATGCCGGCCGCTGCTACTCAGGCCGAAGCCTCGAAGTCATCATAGGCTGCTCGAATTATAAACTTCGAGCACTCTCGAATCCCATATGACAAAACCTTGAACCTCTGCAAAGGTTCCTCGGAGAGGCCAGCAGAGAACCCGGCAATCTTCTTTGCCAGGTCTCGGAGGTACATGCCCATGTACAGCTGGTAAGTCTGCACACGGCAAGCCAGCATAGAGCCCTGGAAGCACTTTCTACCGAGGGCATCCAGGTTCCGGGCTTCCCTGCCGGTGGGCACCAAGGAATGCATCTTCTGACTCTTCAGACGATGCATGGCCGATTCCACAACCATGGAGTGGTGCGGTAGCTGTGCCTTCTGGAACCCAGGGCTCTTACGGACTCAATAAATGGAATCGACCCGTTTGCTGAGAACCGGCGCCGAGGCCGGTGCCTCCTACATGTGGAAGAGGAGCCGTTCCAGCATCGGAGGAACCGGTACAGTAAAGGCCTCCTTCGGTGGAGAGTCATACTGGAGGGCTTCGAGCTCCTCCTCAGGATCTGCAGGGAAGGCCAAGGCCTTAGCCATGTCCCTCACGAAGTCCGAGAACCATGTATCCTCCGGGGGGAACCTTCTCCGAGGCTCGGACTCCGGTGAGTCCGATGGGACACACCGGGTCCGGAAAGTGTCCGGGGACTCCTCGTCCTCCGTCTACCACTCCGACCCCTCCGAGGAGGAATAGAGCAGCTCCAGTCGGGCGGGCACCGATGTCATCCGCCCCAACGCCGAGGGTACCGGCGTCAACGACCTTGGCCCCATATGGGAGGCCGAGGGAGACCTTGGCCGAGGATTGACTGCAGACCGCATTGACTCGAGGATCGGCTCGGCCTCCGGGGTCGACTTGGACGTCGAGGTCCCAGTGGTCGGGGCAGATGCACCGGTCAGACCGGCGATCAGCACCCGCTGCTGTTCTATGAAGGCAGCCAAGCTGCTCTCCAAGGCCGTCAACCTGAGTCCGAGCTCAGAAGATTCAGGTGTTGGGGGCCGACATCGGCTCCCCCGGAGGAGAGCCCACGAGGACAACAGCACTCACGTGACTCGGGGACTCCGGCTCCACACGAGGCAATTTGGCAGGCCTCTCCGACTCCAAGGACCCGGGACAGTGGTCGGGGCTATGCGACCTGGCCCTCGAGGGACCAAGAGCGTCCACCGACGCCGCCCTCACGGGTTTCTTCTTCCTTTTGTGTTCCCATGAGGGAGACCCCCGCTCAGAGGAGCCCCAACGATGCTCGGGGTCGGACTCCCAAGACGTCGAGGCCTCTGACGTAGTTCGGGCCCGGCTGGACGCGGAGTCAGAGAAGATCCTTTCTCGTTGATGTTGACGGCTCTTCAGCGCCTTAGAGGACATTTTGCCGCACGGGCCTCAGATCATCGGGTCATGATCGGGCCCGAGGCACCGGAGGCAGCAGTCGTGTGTGTCGGTGAGAGACATCAGTTTCTTACACCGATCACACTTCTTGAACCCGCTGGCAGCCATCTGGGGAAAAAGGGCCCCTGCAAGGTCAAAAGACCGGGCTGCCAGTGAAAAAGAAAAAAAGCGCGAACGCTAGTCTCAAAGGACAAAAAACGAAAAAGTAGCTTCGGGCTCGATACCGGTGTACCATGCCCAGGCGGGGAGGGGAACCGGCGTCGAACTGGCAAAAAACCACTAATCTTTGAAGGAAAAAATCAACTTTTAACCGGGTGACTAAGACACAAGTCCGTCGGGCTCCGCGGAAAAAAGAAGACTGAGCAAGATGGCACCCTTGGGCGGGAAGGGGACCGCGCATGCGCGCTGCATTCCCAAAGGCTTTCTTTGAAAGCTGGGGAAATGCTCCGTATGGGGGCTCCATCAGCGCTGACGTCACCCATATGTGAGGACTGACTTCCTGCTTGGTCCTGGAGAACTAATGATATCTCACCTCCTCCTTCCTTAGCACTCTGGTTATGGAGGCCAAGGCTCTCCGTCTCTGCAAAGTCCCCAGTGATAGATCAGCATATAAAGCCACCGAGTAGCCCTGCCACTGAAAAGTGCTCAGTCCTCTCAGCTGCTACTCTCTCCTTTACTTTGTAATCCTTCAGGCAAATTATTATATCTCGAGGCCTGTTGGCCCTAATCGGTCCCAGGGCCTGATGTGCTCTGTCAATCCGTATTTCCTCCATGCCCTCTTCATCACCTCCCTGCCGCAGAGCCTCCAAACACACAGCTACCACTACTTTCACACAGTCCCAAAACTCCAACTCCTCTGGGACCCCCCTTATCCGAACTTTTTTCCTTCTGGAACGATTTTCCAACTTCAGAAGCATTTGCTCTCTCCACTCCTTTTGCTGCAACTCCAAAGCTTCAAGCCGATTCTCATGGTCCCCCATTCTGTGAGTTATCTCCTCCACCTCCTCTTTCATACTGTTTATGAGCTCACCAAGTGCTTTTTTTGCAGACTGTACCTCCGATTTCAACTCCTTGAGCCACTCACGGACTTCTTCTCTCGTGGCCAGCTTAGATGCACCATCCGAGGCCTCTCCCTCCTGTGCGGCGTTGCCTTTCGCACTCCTCTCTGCTTGCTCTCTCCGCGTGGGTTCACTGCCTGCCATTTTCGCTTCTCCCACTGCACCACTCGTGCCCACAAATGCGTACTCACAAAGATCCGCCGTTTTCTTGCGGGAACCATACCCTGCTACCGCTCCTCTCCCCACTGCTGCACTCTCCAATCTCAAACTCCTCCATTTGGGGCTTTTAATTCCAATTTTATCGGGGGTAACTCAGGAGCTCTTCACTCACGCAGCCATCATGATGGGTGATGTCACTTCCTTCCCGAGCAGAGTTCTTTTGGAGAGTCTGCCTTTATCAACCAGTTGTCCAAGTAGGGGAAGACAAACATGCCCTTGCTTTGCAGATGGGCTGCTACAACTGACATGCATTTTGTGAAACTCTGTGAGCCAATGCCAGGCCGAAGGGAAGGACTCGGCACTGATAATGGGCGCCCTGAAAGGTGAAGCAGAGATATCTCCTGTGTCCTGGATGTATTAGGATAAGAGTACATGCGTCTTTTAGATCTAGGGAACATAGCCAGTCTTGTTCCTGCAAACAGAGTAGGAGAGTTCCCAGGGAGATCATTTTGAACTTCTCCTTTACCAAGAATTTGTTGAGATTTTGGAGGTCGAGGATAGGCCTGTATCTTCCTGACTTCTTTGGGATGAGAAAGTAAGGAGAGTAGAAGCCTTCATGTAATTCTTGTTGTGGAACCTCTTCTATGGCTTCTTGGGTGAGCAGGTTGGAGATTTCCTCCTTGAGTAGGGCCCTGAGCACTGTTTGGAGGGGATATTCACCTTTGAAGTGAGGCATAAGAAGTTGTTTGAAGTTTAACTAATAACCCTCCCCAATGATATTTAGGTCCACTGCTCTGAGGTGATGGCCTACCAGTGATAGGCAAAGGAAGAAAGTTGACCTGCTATTTTTATTTGATTGGGGCCCTGCAGGGGCAGGATGACCATGTTCCCCAGGATGGAGTCAAAACCTGGGCGTAACTTGTGTTTGAGCTAGTGAATGCTGTTTAGTAGTTCTGGGCTTCTTAGCCTGTTTAATCCCCTGCTACTTGCCCTGCTGCTGGTAAGAGGGCTGTGAATAAGAAGGGTAGAACCTCCTCTCTTTTGGGTAGAAAGGCTTTTTTGCTGATGGCCTCTTCTTTGAGGGGTCAGCAGCTTTCTTAGAGAGTCTTTTTAGACTGCACATACGCACAATTGTATCAAAAAGCACCAGGCTAGAGCGAAGTGTTATACAAACTTTTATTTGAAATGCTTCACCCCAAAGGGCTGCTAGAGGCCTCCCGACACGGCCATGTTTCGGCACTGCCTTCGTCAGGGGATTGGCCAGTAAAGGAACCTTATGTTTCTTGTGCCTAAAGGAAACTGTATTCAAAAACTGCAAAAACGACTGGTGCTGCAAAAAAGGGAGGGGGAGGGAGGAAGGAAGGAAAGGAGGGGGGTAGAAAAGGAAGGGGAGGAGGGGGAGGGGAGAATGAAGGGAAGGGGGAGGGGGACAAGAGGGAGAGGGGAGGAAAGAGGGGAGGGGAAGGAGGGAGAGAGAAGGAGAGGAGAGGAGGAGGGGAAAGAAAAGGGGGAGGGGAAAGAGTAAGGAGGAGAGGGGGAGAGGGGTGAGGGAAGAGAAAAAGGGGGGAGGAAGGAGGAGGGGGAGAGGGAGAGGGAAAAGTGGGAGGGGGAGGGGAAGGGAAAAGGAGGGGAGGGGGAGGAGGAGGGGGAAGGGGGAGAGGAAAAGGAGAGGGGATGAGAAAGAAAAGAGGGAGAAGGGAGGGGACAGGAGGAAGAAAGAGGGAAGGGAGGAAGGGGGGAGAGAGAGGGAAGGGGAGGGAAGAAGGGGGAAGGGGAGGAGGAGGAGGAGGGAATGGGGAGGAAAGGGAAAAGGGGAGGAGGGGAGGGGGAAGAGGAGAGAGGAGGGAGGGGGAAGAGGGAAGGGGAAAGGAGGGAGGAGAGGGGAAGGGGAAGGGGAAGAGGGATAGGGAGGAAAAAAGGAAAGGGGAGGGGGGGAGGGACAGGGAGAGGGCAAGGAAGGGGGGAGGGAAGGGGGAGGGAGAGAGGGGAGGGGAAAAAGGGGGAGGGGGAGGAGGGGAAGAAAAGGAGAAAAGGGAAGGGCAGATGGAAGAGGGAAGAGGGGGTGGGGGAAAGAGGGAGGGGGAAGAGGGGAAGGGAAGGAAGGAAGGGGTAGAGAGGAAGGGGGAAAGGAAAGGGGGAAAAAAGGGGGGTGGAAGGAGGGGGAGAGAAAAAGCCTTTTCTCTCCAATTCTTACCAAACAGGTTCTCCCCAGTGCAGGGGATGTTGCACAGCTTGTCCTGGACCCACTATTCAAGGCCTGTAACCATGCCAGTCTTCTAGCACCAAAGGCAATAGCAGATGCTCTGCTGGTAGGTTCAAAAGCATTGAATGCTGCCCTATTAACAAACTTGGAGACATTTTGGCTGTTTTTGAGGACAGTTTCAAAAGCTGGCTTTTTGTCATTTGGGATGGATGACAGGAAGGCTTCCCAATCTTTATTAATCTCCTTTAGAAACATTCCCATATATAAAGTGTAGGAGTTGATCCTACTTACCAGCATGGAGGCCTGGAAAGACCATCGGGCAAAAGTACTGAGGTTCCTCGATTCTCTTCCAGGTGGTTTCGATGCATGTATCTTACCACTCTTGATGCATTGTATTGTTGACTACCATCGAGTGATGTGTTAGTTGTGGCTTTTGAAAACCTGGGGCCTCCAGTACTCTATACATTGTATCGAGACGTCTGCTGATAGGTGCTATTGTGAGCGGGGTCTCCCACATGGGAAGCATTAGGTTATGGAGGATCTTATGTACCGGTAAAATCGTTGTTTCCTTTGGTGCTGTGAGGTACTGGAGAATTTCCAGTTCCTCCGCTTGAGGCTCCAGTTCTGCCGCGGCTAGTATCGAGAGCCCTGCCACCATGTCTCGAATGAATTCTTGGAAGGACATGTCCTCCAGTGGGGATTTACAGCGGGAGGTGGTGCCTGTCAGTCATGGCTCCGATACCGATGCGAAATCCAGGAGGTCCTCAGAGTCAAGGGATCAATGGTCTGAGTCAGATGCATCGGACTCTGTGCTGAGGTGCATGGTGCTGTCAGTGCTGGTCATGCTCAATGTTCTCACCGTGCTGAGTAGTCAAAAGCATTGATTTTGGCCCTGCCAATGGAGCACCAAGCGTTGATGCTGGTAGAGGAGCAGCATAGCCTTGAAACGGTAGTCCCGGTATCAATACCAATGCCGGTGCCGATACTATTTCCGATGTCGGTACGGATATCGATACAGACCCTAGCAGTGCCAGAGTCATCAGTGGTCAGGGTACCGATGCTGCCAGGAGTGCTCTAATGTCTTCTCAATGGATAGCATGCGCTGATCCAATGAGATTGCCAGTGTCTGTTCTGAGGACGGAACGGGACTTGCAGCCACCGCACCAGAAGACGGCACCGGGGGCTCTGCCGAGGTCGATGCCTCAGAGGCCTCCCAGTCCCCCACTGAGGCTTTGGAGGACAAGTCCTCCTGCCAGGGGCGTACAGTCTGACGTCCAGCTTCAGAGGATGTCTTCGGGGAGTCTCTGTGTTTAGAACGAGATATGTCCCTCGATCCTCTCAGAGCCACTCTGGATTCGTTTGACGAAGCTCGATCCTCTTGATGACCCCAGGGGTGATTTTGGCAGGGATCTCAAAGTTTTCTTTGAGTCTGAGCTGTGCTTTGAGGTTTTGGATGTCTTGGAAGCCGATGATCGAGAGGATGTCAATGCCAGTGAAATGGAGTCCGATGGAAAAAGTTCTGACAATTTTCTGGCCTGCTTCCTAAACCTCTCTTAGTCATCTGTTTACAGAGAGCAGAAGAGTATGGGTTATGGTCAGAACCACTGTTCCCTCTAAGCTGTGCACGTGTGCGCGCGCACACACCTCGCCGAGCGAGAACACATACTTTACAGCAGAGCACACAAAAATTACGGTTCTGATTCTGATAGAAAACAACACAGATGTCTTAAAATTTAAAAGTTGTGATTGTAATTACTAGAAATTTTCCGCTTCATTAAGTAATCGTCTATTTTCATTTAAAAATGTGGTGTACATACTGTATTCTGACGTGTAGTCAAATTTTAAAGTATATAACTCCGAGTGTCATTATGAAGCGCACAAAAATTTAACCTTCCTTCAAAAGCTGCACAGCTGATATTTTATGCACACACAGCTTACAGAAAATTAGAGGGAACATTGGTCAGAACTGAGTTATTTTAGCACCAGTCATGTGTGTCCGTGACAGAAATAGTGCGGGAACGCTTGATGCATTTTTTAAACCCAGAAGGGTTATTCTCCATGATGGTGGAAATAGGCCTGAGGCCTATGCGGGGCACTAGGCCTTCGATGAAGCAACTGAAAAAATAAAACTAAAAAGAAAATATAAAAATGAGTTGAAAAGTAAGAAAATATGGTACCAGAATTGGGGGAGATGCCGGTGAAGAGACAGGAAGGCAGAAACGCGATTCCAAGAAAAAAAAGATTTCTGCAGTGACAGGAAAAGTGGGATACTAATCCTGCTGGCTCCACGGAAAAGGATAAACTGAGGAGAAGGAATCAGAAGAGTGGGAAGGCAGTCACGCAGGTGCAGTGGAGTACTCTCAAAAGCTTTCCTATAGGATGCTGGGGAGCGTTGTCACGCAGGCTCCGTTGGTGCCGATGTCACCCATATATGAAGACTACATTCCTGCTTGTTCTTGGAGATACTTGTTGAGGTTTCTGAGGTCCAGGATGGGCCTGTACCTTCCGGTCTTCTTTGGTATGAGAAAATATAGAGAGTAAAACCCCATTCCCTGTTGGGATATTGGGACATCTTCTATTGCGCCCTCAGAAAGAAGAGAAGACACCTCATTCTTTAGGAGAGCAATGAGTGGGAGTTGTGTCTGATATTCTCCCAGCCAAGGGGGGCAGTGTTTGCAGATGAAGTCTGTACCCCTCCCGAACTATGGTTAGTGTCCACTGTTCTGAGGTGATAAGGTGTGTCATGCCCATAGCCCCTTACATATGTATGGAGGGGCGTGCTTGTTATATTGGATTCACCAAGAACTGGCTTCTGCTGCTCCCTCAGGGCGGTGATTGCTGCGTCCTGAGCCTGCTGTGCGATCTCCTGCTGCCGGGCAAATTGAGCTGCCATCCAGCTCACCAGTTCCTTGGGATCCATTCTTTAGTATCCTGTAAGAAACAAAAAAAAGAAAAACACAAAGGGCGGCACCCTACAAACAGGTTTTTGTTTTTTTAAAATGCCCTCGTATATACACTTTCTTATCCACCACTGGTTATGCCCAGGTACTTTTTACCTTATACCAGTGAGGATTCTGACTCATACAGGATCTTTTCTCCGGAACTGCTCCTGGATCAGCCTCTTTATTCTTCCAGACCTTCAGAGAAATTCCTCTTTCAACCTCCTGGCTTGAAAGCTTTTACAGCTGTAAATCCTTTTTTTAATTCCTGGTATCCTTGATGTAAACGTAATCCAAGAACTACGCCACTGTCACGCCCATGTTGTTGTTAAGTGCCGTCGAGTCGGAGTCGACTCATGGCGACCCTCTGGATAGCTATCCTAAATTGTGTTCGGTCTTCAGTCAGGCGGCTCATTGTTGACAGACTGGTACCCGTAGCTGCTGTTATTGTAGCGATCCATCTCATTGCTGGCCTTCCTCTTTTGCGTTGACCTTCTATCTTGCCAAGCATGATGTCTTTCTCTAATGATCTCTCTCTTCGCATGATGTGTCCGAAGTATGAAAGTCGAAGTCTTGTCATCTGAGCTTCTAAAGAAAGCTTAGGTTTGATCTCCTCTAGTACCGACTGGTTTGTTCTTCGGGCAGTCCATGGTATACACAGTATTCGCCGCCAGCACCATAATTCAAAGGCATCAATTTTCTTCCTGTCTGTCTTTTTCACTGTCCAGCTTTCACATCCATATGATGTTATTGAAAATACCATGGCTTGAACAAGTCGAATCTTTGTATGGAGAGAGACATCTCTGCTCTTGAGAATCTTATCTAGGTCTTTCATAGCCATTCTGCCAAGAGCAATGCGTCGTCTGATTTCTTGACTGCTTGTTGCTTCTTTATTGATAGTTGATCCAAGTAGGTTAAAGTTGTTCACGATTTCAATTTCTTCTCCTTCAACGATGAACCTGTTGATTATGCCAGTTGTCATGATCTTTGTCTTCTTTACATTAAGGTGCAGGCCCATTTTGAGACTATGTTCTTTGATTGTGAGAAGCAAATGTTTCAGATCATCTTCATTTTCAGCCAGTAATGTGGTATCATCAGCATAGCGAAGGTTGTTGATGAGTCTTCCACCAATCTTCACACCTCTGTGGTCTTCATACAGTCCTGCTTCTCTGATGATTTGTTCTGCATATAAATTAAACAGGTAGGGGGAAAGTATGCAGCCTTGTCTTACACCTTTGCTTATTTTAAACCATTCTGTTTCTCCTTGTTCCGTTCGAACTGTTGCTTCTTGATCAATGTACAGATTGCGCAAGAGAACGATCAGGTGTTCTGGTATACCCATGCTTCTTAACGTGGCCCAGAGTTTCTCATGGTTTACACAGTCAAAAGCCTTGCTATAGTCGATAAAGCACAAATAGATATCCTTTTGGTATTCTTTAGTCTTTTCAAGGATCCATCTCACATCCGCAATGATGTCTCTCGTTCCTCGTCCTTTCCTGAACCCTGCTTGCACTTCAGGTAGTTTTTTGTTCTAGGTATGGCTGTAGTCTCTTTTGAATAATCTTCAGTAGAATCTTGCTGGCATGTGGGATCAGAGCGATTGTGCGATAATTTCCACAGTCAGTTGGATCACCTTTCTTTAGTATTGGTATAAACACAGATCTTTTCCAGTCAGTTGGCCATGATGTTGTCTTCCATATTTCTTGGCAGAGCCTTGTAAGTACGGTAACAGCTGCATCAGATTGCTGCAATACTTCTATGGGAATGCCATCAATGCCTGGTGCTTTGTTCTTTGATAAGGCTTTCAATGCTGCTTCAACTTCTTCTTTCATCACCAATGGTTCCTGATCATAAGGTATAGGTTGAAACGGCTGTTGGTCCACTTGATCTTTATCATATAAAAACTCTGTATATTCCTTCCACCTTTTCTTGATCTTCTCAGCATCATTCAACATAGAACCTTGAGCATCTTGTAACATTCCAATTCGAGGCTGGAACTTTTTCTTCAGCTCTCGCAGCTTTAGGAAAGCCGATCTTGTTCTTCCTCTAATAGTTTCTGCTTCTATTTCCTTGCAAGTGTCATTGTAGTACTTTTCCTTGTTCTGTCTTGCTGCACGTTGGAAATCTCTGTTGAGTTCTGAGATTGTCTTTCTTTCTCCTTTGGCTTTAGCTTCTCTGCGTTTCTGGGCAATTTTCAGAGTTTCTTCCGTCATCCATTTTGGCCGTTTTTGCTTTTTCACCTTTTGTAGAGACTTCTCGCTTTCTTCCAGCACAACCTTCTTGACGTCATTCCATAACTCTTCCGGAGCTCTGTCATTTGTATCTAAAGCAGCAAATCGATTTTGCAGGCAGTCTTTAAATTCCAGTGGTATATTCTCAAGGTCATATTTTGCTGCATTCATGAGTGGTTTGCTCTTTTTCAACTTTAGCTTGAGTTTGCATACTAGTAGTTGATGATCTGTACCACAGTCAGCTCCAGGTTTTGTCTTTGTTGATGTTACAGAGCTTTTCCATCGTTGACTTCCACAGATGTAGTCAATTTGATTTTTATACAATCCATTGGGTGAAGTCCATGTGTACAGTCGCCGCTTGTGTTGCTGGAAGAAGGTGTTTGAGATGAATAGATCATTGGTCTTGCAGAATTCTATCAATCTTTCTCCAGCTTCATTTCTGTTGCCAAGTCCATATTTTCCAACTACTTTGCCTTCTTCTTTGTTGCCAACTTTTGCGTTCCAGTCACCCATGACTATCAGGATATCCTGTTTGCATGTTCTGTCAATTTCAGCTTGTACTTGTTCATAGAACTCTTCAATTTCATTCTCTTCTGCAGCTGTTGTTGGGGCATATACTTGAATTATAGTTGTGTTGATAGGCATTCCTCGTAGACGAATAGAGATTAAGCGTTCGCTGACTGCATTGTATTTCATTACAGTTCTTGCAAGTTTCTTCTTTATTATAAATGCAACACCATTTCTTCTTTGTCTTTCATTTCCAGCATAGTAGACCATGTGATCATCTGATGCAAAGTGCCCGATGCCAGTCCATTTCAGTTCGCTGACACCCAACAGATCAAGTTGTACACGTTCCATTTCATTCTTGACCACCTCCAACTTCCCTTGGTTCATGCTTCGTACGTTCCATGTTCCAATGTGTAAGACATCTTTACAGCTTCTGACTCTCATTTCATGCGCAGCTACATCAGCAGTCAGACTTCCCGAGGGCTTTGATCCAACCACATCATAAATGCTGGCTTTACTCTGAAAAGTCTTCAGCTCTTCCCCAGTAGCTAGTTGAGTGCCTTCTGACCTGGGAGTCTCATCTTCCAGCACCATAGCACAATTTGTTTTGTTGTAACTATCCATTGGGTTTTCATGGCAAGATACAGAAGTAGATTGCCGGGCCTTCCTTCCGCGCAGTTTAAGTTTGGTGTTGTTGCCGTTGTCACAGAAATGTGATCCTCCGCCGTCAACACTATCCCATTCTGCTGCTGCCCAGATGGGTGGTTTGTCTTCGTCTGGCACCTCAGCTGAGACCTGTCCATCTTGGGAGACCCTGCCAGTAGTTAAACTACCGATAGTTTAGCTCTCAGCATCACTGATGCACGCAAGCCCTCACAGCACGACAAGCTGCAAACCAAGAACTACGCCACTGTCACGCCCATAGCCCCTTACATATGTACGGAGGGGCGTGCTTGTTATATAGGATTCACCACTTTGGCAATGTTCCAGACTGACTATCTTGCAAAGGATTATGGTAATGGTAGTCCAATCATGCGGTGCTTGCCTTTGAGGTAAATGAAGACTATGGTAGTTGGCTAGAGAGTGTTAAGGCAATGACAGAATTTATTTATGAAGTAAATCAAAATGCACACAGATTCACTTGGTAACACCTTAGGATGTCTTCTCCAGGATTTATATTCAAAATAACAATACAACTGAAAGCTTATGCAAGTAACTTGTAAAGTCCATTAAACAACGGAAAATCTTTCTCTTAGCCACTGCTGACAAACCTGCTCAGCAGTGCTAATATCAAAAGTAAAAGCTTCTTCACAAAACAGCTTTTCTTTTCCACATTCAAAGAACTGCTTATATCCAACGTGCGCACAGCCTAAGCAGGTGCTCTCCCTTGATATCAGCTGGGTAACAAGCTTCAATCAACAGCTTTTCACCTTCTCTGCACAAGTATTTCACTTCTCCCAAAACCTTCTTTCTTTCCACACAAACTTTCTGGTGTGCCAGTTACTAGAACATTTCCTTTTATGTTTAATCCACTTTCAGGATTTCTTTGTGCTAGCAACTTTGCATAAAGAACAGTCCATGAAAGAATCGTCTTCCTCTGGAATTATATCTTGTTCTTCTATCTGCATGGGTTCTATATCAGGGTCTGGCTCAAAGGGTTTTACTGACTGACCTCCATTAGGACAGGAACTCTTTCTAAGCACTTTGCATTGCTCTAGGTTAGACAAACGTCCAAAGTTCATACCTGAGTTAAAGCTAGCATTAGGCTGTCCTCTTAGATACTCTGGCCAGTATGCATTTGAGCTTTTATGTCCTGTCCTCCAGTCTGTATTCCTGGACCTCAGGGCATCTGCTCCATACCTCTTCCAAAAGGTATTCGTGTTCCTTCTCCCTTCAGCTGCTTCTGTCCTCTTACCGGCTGCTTTAGGGTTCCTAGCTGAAGTTCTCCAAACCCCTGGATTTCTCCAATCCCTTGAAGCTGGCTTCTCACAGGAATCTCTCCAAGAACACGAATCTCTCTGAGCTCCTCTCTCCTTCTCCCTCTTCTCCTCCTTCTTCCTCTTTTCTTCTGAATATTCTGTTCTAATTTTAAAGTTCCTAGTTTCCAACCCCTCCCTTTCACTCCTCAGGTGTTGGTGGTCAAACTCCCTCCTGGCAGCTGAGTAATTAGGAGTGACATAAGGGTTTCTCAATCTGGGCTTATACTCCTTCTCCTCATCTCCACTAGGGGCTTTCTGCAGGCCATTGCAGCCTGGAATAACCTGTCTTTCAGGAAAACATGCAGTTTTATTCCTCTGACCTGACAAAACAGGTCCCTTGATTAGGGTAAATTCCTTTCATTTGTCACTATTCTCTGGGCTCTGATAAGCTTCCTTATCACATACCCCCTGCTTAAGTTATTACGGGCTGGGTGAAGTTGTGGAGAATCCTCCATACAGTCCGTAATACGTGAGAGGGCATCAGCGTTCTGGTGTAATTTCCCAGCTCGATGTTCTACCTTAAAATCGAATGCCTGTAGGGCCATGTACCAGTGGGTCAACCTTGCGTTGTGATTCTTCATTTGTTGTACCATTTTAAGTGAGCATGGTCAGTAACCAACAGGAACTTCCTTCCTGTTAGATAAAACCGTAACGCTTCCACTGCCCACTTTATAGCCAAGCATTCCTTTTCTATGGTGGAATATCTCTGTTCGGCCGGTGACAATTTTCTTCTAAGATACATCACTGGATGTTCATTCCCTTCATGACTTTGGGATTACACGGCTCCTAACCTTACATCTGACGCATCCGTCTGCAGCAGGAAAGGTTTTCTGAAGTCCACACCACACAACACTGGACTGGAACACAATTTCCCTTTCAATAGTGTAAAAGCCTTCTCAGCTTTGGGAGTCCATCGTAGTTGATTTGGGCAATTCCTTTTTAGCATGTCCGTGAATACTGCACTTTCTTCTGCAAACCGTGGTATAAATCTTCGGTAATAACCAAAAAGTCCCAAAAAACTTCTTAATTGTTTTTTGGTGGTTGGTGGAGGAAAATTCCTGATACTGTCTACTTTGTTGATCAGGGGTTTAATTTTTCCCTTTCCCACCAGGTGACCTAAGTATTTTACCTCCCTCTTTGCAAAAGCACATTTCTTTGGATTTAAGATAATACCAGCTTGCCTCATGGAGCACAGAACAGCTCCGATTCTCACCAGATGTTCTTCCCAATTGTTGCTATGAATAATAACAACGTCCATGTATGCAAAGGCATATTCCTGATGGGTGCGAAGTACCTGGTCTATTAACCTCTGGCAGGTAGCTGCCGCCCCATGCAGTCCAAAAGGCATCCTTTTGAATTGAAAAAGGCCCATGGGAGTGCTAAAGGATGTCTTCGGCCTAGACTCCTTTGTTAAAGGGATTTGCCAATATCCTTTCGTCGTATCAAGAGTGGTTAAATATTGGGCCTGTCCTAACTGGTCTAATAGCTCTTCAATCCTTGGCATCGGGTATGCATCAAAAACGGATATTGCATTCACTTGCCGGAAATCGATACAAAATCTTAAAGAGCCGTCTGGTTTTGGCACCAAGACTATGGGGCTATTCCAGGGGCTCTTTGATTCCTCTATGATGCCCATATCCAACATTTCCTGGACTTGTGCCACTACCTCCTGTCTCTTTGCTTCAGGCAAACGATAAGGCCTCTGCCTAATTAACTTCCCAGGAGGAGTTATAATTTCATGCGCCACTAAGTGGGTCTCCCAGGGTACCGGAGTCAACACATCTGGAAATTTTGCCAGTAATCTTGTTAATTCCTCACGCTGTATCAGTGACAGGTCTTCGCCTATTTGCGACTCTGGGCTTTCTTTGCATTCAGAAACTTGAGGCCCCAAGTCTTCTTCTTCAGGCATTTCCCTTTCGTCCTCGCAGGTAGCAGCTAGGCTCTTCACCTTCATGCCATCAGTTGAACCAAAGCCTCTGGTTCCGCACTCAGAGCTGGATAAAGCTGTGACTTCCTCCAATGGTGGAAAACCCACTCTCTCACATATTAATTGGGCGATCCAATCTCCTGTTCTTACGGGATAATCTTCTTGTCCAAAGTTAAACAACAGTACTTTGACATTACCCCTATAGTCGGGATCTATAACTCCAGCTCCCACATCTATGAAATGCTTCAAGGCCAACCCCGATCGCGGGGCTATTCGCACGTAGCACCCAACTGGCATTTCAACTTGGAGTCCAGTGTCCACGAGGGCTTTTCCTTGGTTGGTATTGTCACACTTTCCACGCTACATAGGTCAAACCCCGCAGCTTGAGGGGATGCCCGCTTGGGGGCTTGGGCCTTCTCGATGACCCTACAAAATTTTAAGGTGAAAATCTGCTTATTGGAAAGCTTGGCTTCCGGGGGTTTCTTAAACAACTTCTCAACTGGCTTCTGAGGATTTTCGAATAAGGGACCAGGGGCCACTACCACCATTCCATCCCCCTTACTACTCTGCCCTAGTCCTTCCACTAAACCTTTTTTAAATTGTGGCCAGTCTCTTCCTAAGACTAAATCAAAAGGAAGTTTGGGAACCACTGCTAAAGGGATTTCCTTCTGCACCCCCAAGCCCTTAACTAACAGCTTGTATGTGGGATACAATGAGGCAGCTCCATGAATGCATCTAATGCGTACCTTACTCTCAGGGCTTCTATGCTCAAATTTTTCTTGGGCCTCTATTCTCTTCCAAAGCCGTCTAGATAGCATACTTTGGTCTGCACCAGAGTCTAAAAGAGCACTTGTGGTAATCCCTTGTACATCAACCAACAAAAGGAAACCTTCTTCAGGCTGTTTTAAGCTAGTTCCCATTAGATTAGTGCGAAACTGGCATGCCTTTTGCAAGTGTCCCCACTTTCCACACTGGAAACATTTTTTCTTAGCCCAGTTCATAACCTTGGTAGGCACAGTATTACCTTCAGAAACAACATCCTTTCCAATCCTCTTTTCTGATACAGCACAGCTTACCTCAGCACCAACTTTCGGATGGCCACCCGTTCTCTGACAAGCCTGTGCGGCTTCCATAAACCATTCAGATAAAAGGGTTGCCTTTCCCAGACTTTGGCAATTTTGCTGGATGAGAAAGGTTTGTAAATCTTTCAGCACTGCTGACATAAATTGTTCTAGCATGATAGTGTCCAAAATCATTTCTATACTCTTTCCTTCAGGAGCTAGCCATTTCAGAGCTAGTCCTCTGATTCTCTGACTCAGAGCTTTTGGCGTCTCACCAACTCTCAACACAGTAGCCCTAAACATTCGCCTATATACAGTAACAGTCAGCCCTAGGCGATCTCTTATGGCACTCTTAACAGCTTTATAGTTTAAGGCTTGGGCTGCCGGCATGGCTCTATAGGCGACAAGCGCCTCCCCAGTTAATGAAGTTGCCAGCCTTACTGCCCACTGAGTCTCTGGCCAAGCTAGTGCCTGAGCCACTCTTTCGAAAGATCCTAGGAAATCATCTATTTTATCTTCAGGTGTGAGTTTCCCAAAACTGAATGCCCCAATACCCTGACAGAGTCCCACATTGTCCACACGGGGAGTAACAGGTGCCACTGTTGGTGTTGATTCAACTCCTCCTTGGCTGCGCAGTGCAATTAACACTTCAACTATATCAAGAACTGGCTTCTGCTGCTCCCTCAGGGGGGTGATTGCTGCATCCTGAGCCTGCTGTGCGATCTCCTGCTGCAGGGCAAATTGAGCTGCCATCCAGCTCACCAGTTCCTTGGGATCCATTCTTTAGTATCCTGTAAGAAACAAAAAAAAGAAACACACAAAGGGCGGCACCCTACAAACAGTTTGTTTGTTTTTTTTTTTTTTAAATGCCCTCGTATATACACTTTCTTATCCACCACTGGTTATGCCCAGGTACTTTTTACCTTATACCAGTGAGGATTCTGGCTCATACAGGATCTTTTCTCCGGAACTGCTCCTGGATCAGCCTCTTTATTCTTCCAGACCTTCAGAGAAATTCCTCTTTCAACCTCCTGGCTTGAAAGTTTTTACAGCTGTAAATCCTTTTTTTAATTCCTGGTATCCTTGATGTAAACGTAATCCAAGAACTACACCACTGTCACGCCCATAGCCCCTTACATATGTACGGAGGGGCGTGCTTGTTATATAGGATTCACCACTTTGGCAATGTTCCAGACTGACTATCTTGCAAAGGATTATGGTAATGGTAGTCCAGTAATGCGGTGCTTGCCTTTGAGGTAAACGAAGACTATGGTAGTTGGCTCGAGTGTTAAGGCAATGACATAATTTATTTATGAGGTAAATCAAAATGCACACAGATTCACTTGGTAACACCTTAGGATGTCTTCTCCAGGATTTATATTCAAAATAACAATACAACTGAAAGCTTATGCAAGTAACTTGTAAAGTCCATTAAACAACGGAAAGTCTTTCTCTCAGCCACTGCTGACAAACCTGCTCAGCAGTGCTAATGTAGCAAATCAAAAGTAAAAGCTTCTTCACAAAACAGCTTTTCTTTTCCACATTCAAAGAACTGCTTATATCCAACGTGCGCACAGCCTAAGCTGTGCTCTGCCTTGATATCAGCTGGTAACAAGCTTCAATCAACAGCTTTTCATCTTCTCTGCACAAGTATTTCACTTTTCCCAAAACCTTCTCTCTTTCCACACAAACTTTCTGGTGTGCCAGTTACTAGAACATTTCCTTTTATGTTTGATCCACTTTCAGGATTTCTTTGTGCTAGCAACTTTGCATAAAGAACAGTCCATGAAAGAATCGTCTTCCTCTGGAATTATATCTTGTTCTTCTATCTGCATGGGTTCTATATCAGGGTCTGGCTCAAAGGGTTTTACTGACTGATCTCCATTAGGACAGGAACTCTTTCTAAGCACTTTGCATTGCTCTAGGTTAGACAAACGTCCAGAGTTCATACCTGAGCTAAAGCTAGCATTAGGCTGTCCTCTTAGATACTCTGGCCAGTATGCATTTGAGCTTTTATGTCCTGTCCTCCAGTCTGTATTCCTGGACCTCAGGGCATCTGCTCCATACCTCTTCCAAAAGGTATTCGTGTTCCTTCTCCCTTCAGCTGCTTCTGTCCTCTTACCGGCTGCTTTAGGGTTCCTAGCTGAAGTTCTCCAAACCCCTGGATTTCTCCAATCCCTTGAAGCTGGCTTCTCACAGGAATCTCTCCAAGAACACGAATCTCTCTGAGCTCCTCTCTCCTTCTCCCTCTTCTCCTCCTTCTTCCTCTTCTGAATATTCTGTTCTAGTTTTAAAGTGCCCAGTTTCCAACCCCTCCCTTTCACTCCTCAGGTGTTGGTGGTCAAACTCCCTCCTGGCAGCTGAGTAATTAGGAGTGACATAAGGGTTTCTCAATCTGGGCTTATACTCCTTCTCCTCATCTCCACTAGGGGCTTTCTGCAGGCCATTGCAGCCTGGAATAACCTGTCTTTTAGGAAATCATGCAGTTTTATTCCTCTGACCTGACAAAACAGGTCCCTTGATTAGGGTAAATTCCTTTCCTTTGTCACTATTCTCTGGGCTCTGATAAGCTTCCTTATCACAGGTGCCATCTGTGGGCATAGTGACACAGTCTGTCTGCAATGTGGAGGGGGTGAGGGTGGCAATGTTCTCTAGAAAAAAGTCTAAAACTAGACAGAGACTGTGGCTGCAGAGCTGGTTGAGATTTAGCAACCTGTGGCTTCCTTTGTTGCTTAGGAGGCTGCTGTCGCTTCTGAGGATAAGTAGATTTTTTATTGAAGAAAGCTTTCTTTGTAGCTGTCTTCTTTCTAGCAGGGTTAGCTGTTGTGCTAGACAGCCTGTTTAGGGTGGTATTCTCTAACTCTGACTGAGAAGCCTTATCCTGCCAGTCTTTGCCAAGAGGCTTTCACCTGTGCAAGGTATGTTGCCCAGCTTATCTTGAACCCACTGCTCAAGATCCGAGGCCTGAAGCCATGCAATTCTGCATGCACTGATACAAATTGCTGTGGCTCTGCTTGTGCACTCAAATGCATTGAAAATTGCCCTATTGACAAACTTTGATACATTTTGGATATCTCTAATGAGAGCAAGAGAGGCATCTCTATTATCATTCAGAAGAAAAGGGGCCATGGCCTCAAAGTCCTTGGTGACCTCCTTGAGGAACATACCATATAGAGTATATAGGAGTTAATCCTGGCTGAAAGCATGTAAGCCTGAAAACGTTGACATACAAAGACATCGAGGGTTCTGGATTCCCTACCCAGTGGGTTAGAGGAATGGAGTTTTGGAGCTCTTGATTTGGCGCATCGCCGATTCCACCACCATTGAATGGTGGGGAAGTTGTGTTTTTTGGAAGCCAGGATACTCCAGTACTCGATAAATGGTATCGAGACATCGAGTATGAGGTGAGATCGTAAGGGGAGTCTCCCACATCCAGAGCATCAGATCATGGAGGATGTGGTGCACCGGCAGGGTGGCCAACTCCCTGAGAGCTGATGGGTATTGGAGAATCTCCAGTTCCTCCAACCTGGGTTCCTTCTTGGATGTAACTGTTAAGAAAAGACCACTAGCTAGGTCACAAATGAATTCTTGGAAGGACATGTCCTTGGGAGGCAACATGCATCATTCTGGAGGCGGGGAGGGCTCCGAAGGAAGGTCTCGGATCCCCTGAGAATTGAGTGACTCCTCATCCGAAACAGGGGAGTTGGAATCGGAGGACTCAAAGTATCAGCGGGAACGATGCTGGCCTTCCGCCAGACACCGATATATGTCGTGTCGGGGAACTGTTTGGGTCCAGTCCCGGTATCAGTGATGAACTCGAGAGAAGGCTTGGGTGACAGTGATGGCAGTGCCATGCATCCTGACACACCCTGCACTGGTGCCCATATCTGTGCCAGTACCTATACCGGTATTGACGGCCCGGTTCCTGAGGGCAACAGTGTAATGGGAACTGAAGTTGCCAACAGAGCTGCCAAGCTCCACTCGATGGCCAGTATACGCTGGTCTATCGAGGTTGCCGATGCTTGAGTATCAGTGATGGAAACTTGTGCCACTGTTCCAGAGCATGACAGCAATATCTCTCCTGACGTCAAGGCCTCGGGAGCATCCTGGAGCCCCTCGATGGCTTTGGAGGGCAGGTCCTCCCGCTGGGGCTGTTTGACAGGCCGATCCACTTCCAGGGCAACGCTCGAGTCATCTCAATGCTGGGAATGACATCTACCTCTGGAGGAATTCTCTGTCTTTGAGGAAGACTTGAGCATGGACACATTTGATACCTGACATCCATGTGAGGAAGATGAGGCTCACAATGACGTTGATGCCAAAGATACGGCATCTGAAGCAAAGAGAGTTCCAAACTTAAGAGGCCCGGTTCTGCAGGCCTCTTTGTCATCTTTTTACAAAAGGAACATTCAGTTAGCTTGTGGTCGGGCCCAAGGCATTTCAAGCACCAGTCATGTGTGTTAATTGCTGAGATGGTACTGCCACATTTTGAACATTTTTTGAAACCACTGGTTGGTTCCTTCATACTGTCAGTGGACAGTATGGTAGGCTAAAGGCCTAAGATGACGTCAGTACGCCTGAAGCCTGAAGATTTTTTTTTTAACTAATAAAAGATAAAAAAAAAGAATAAGGGATCCGGTGGTGTCAAGACTGTGTCAGCATTGACTGGAAGGCAGACGCTAACCACAAAAAAACAAAAAAAGAATTTTCTGCGGTGACAGGATTTGCTTCCTGCTAGCTCCGTGAAAAACAAAGAACTGAAGAGAGGGGGAAGGCAGGAAGGCCACTATGCAGGCGCAGTGGAGTGCTCCCAAAAGGCTTTCCTAATGAATGCTGGGGAGCGTTCCCATGCGGGCTCCTTCTGTACTGACGTTACCCATATGTGAAGACTACATTCCTGCTTGTTCCTGGAGATCACTGTCATCCTCCTGCTTCCTTCAGCCCCATAACCTTGTGATTTATCTTCCACTAGTTCACTACATTCACATAACCCCTCTTTTTGAGTCATTGACTCTCTATCCATTTCTGCCTACAATTCAAATTTTTCTTACCTACAAGTGCATTCATTCTTTTACATCATAACTCCTTATGTTCCTTTTCATATCCACATTGTTTTTAACCATTTACCATAATAAATGAAACTTATTTGTCGCTAAGCTCTGTGAAGCCAGGACTATCTTTTATGCAGATTTGTATAACATTGGAGTATGTTTACTAAACTGCGGTAACGTAGCAGCAGCTACGTTAAGGCACGTTATGTAACGTTAAGGCGCCTTAACGTTACATCCTGGAGATGAATGCATGGCTGCGTGGATGGTGTCATCGAGAGCGTTTTGGTTTCCTAGACCATGGGATGCTGTTCCAAGGGTTGCAGAGCAGAGATGGCATCCATCTGTCCAAGGTCAACGTGTCTTCGGTAGTAGACTGGCTAATCTACTGAAGAGGGCTTTAAACTAGATTCGTTGGGGATGGGTGAAGAAAGCCCCCACGTAGGTGATACATTAAATACCTGTATGGAAATGGGTAACAGGGGTAACATATGGAGAGCAGTGTGTATAAATGCCCGTAGCATAGGAAATAAGAACACTGATGTTGAAGCTTTGGTGGGAGTGGCTGACTTGGATTTAGTGGCAGTTACAGAATATGGTTCACAGAAAACCATGATTGGGATGTAACTATACCTGGCTATACTTTATTCAGAAAGGACAGGGTAGGAAGAAGGGGAGGAGGAGTGGCACTATATGTAAAAACTACTATTAAAGCTTTGGAATTACCAAGCTTAAAAGGGAGAGAGGAGGCATTGTGGGTTAAACTAGAAAGAGGGAAAGAGAAATCTATTTGCATTGGTGTGATATACAGACCTCCCTCACAAGAGGAAGAGGTGGACAGAGAGTTAATTGAAGACATATGCAGCATTGCTAGGAAAGGGGAAGTGCTACTGATAGGAGATTTCAATATGCCAGATGTTGACTGGCACATTCCTGCTGCAGTATCATCTAGAAGTAAGGAGATCCTGGATTCTCTACAGGGAGAACTATTCAGGCAATTGGTTAAAAACCCCACACATGAAGGGGCCATACTGGACTTGGTGCTTACCAATGGTGAAAGTGTTTCTGATGTTGTAGTGGGAGATCATTTTCCATCCTGTGATCACCAGATGGTGTGGTTCAGTATTAGGACTAGGGCTGTTAGAATCCATTCAAAGGTGAGGATCTTAGACTTTAGGAAGACTAACTTTGCCAAGATGGGCCAATACCTCAGGGAGTCGTTAGTGGGATGGGAACAGCTGGGGGATGTAGAAAAACAGTGGGCAAAACTGAAAGGGGATATTTTAAGGGCAACCAACCTTTTTGTTAGAATGGTAAATAAAGGTAAAAGGAAAAGGAGACCGCTATGGTTTTCGAAAGAAGTAGCTGAAAAAGTGAAGAAAAAGAGGGAGGCCTTCATGAAATACAAGAGATCAGAGAGAGAGGAAGACAGGCATTTGTATTTGGAAAAACCTAGAGAAGCTAGCAAAGTCGTCAAGAAGACAAAGATTCAAAAGGAGGAGGAAATAGCCAATGCAATAAAATGGGGGGATAAGACATTTTTCAGATATATTAGTGAGAAGAGGAAGGGCAAAAGTGGTATTGTCAGACTCAAGGGTTCAGGGGAGGAATATGTAGAAGCTGATAAGGGATAAAGCGGAATTGCTTAACAAATATTTTTGTTCTGTGTTCACAGATGAAGAACCAGGAGCAGGACCTCAGAAAACACCCACAAATAGGAACAGAAGCGAGGGACATCTTGAACAATTTTCAGAAGACTGTGTTCGTGAGAAACTAGCTCAACTTAAAGTAGACAAAGCGATGGGACCGGATGGGATACACCCTAGAATACTGAGGGAACTTGGGGACGTTCTAGCAGCTCCACTGACTGACCTTTTCAATGCCTCGTTGGAGTCGGGAGTGGTGCCAAAGGACTGGAGAGAGGCTCATGTGGTGCCTTTACACAAAAGCGGAAGTAAGGATGTGGTTGAAAACTACAGTCCGGTTAGTTTAACTTCGGTGGTGAGTAAATTATTGGTAACACTGCTGAAAGAGAAAATAGTGAGGTTTCTGGAGTCCAGCGGATTACAGGATCTGAGGCAGCATGGATTCACCAGAGGCAGGTCTTGTCAGACAAATCTGATTGATTTCTTTGATGGGTGACCATGGAATTGGACCGAGGGAGAGCCCTAGATGTGGTGTATTTAGATTTCAGTAAAGCCTTTGACACTGTTCCTCACAGGCGACTTATAAACAAACTGAGCACCCTAGGGATGGACCCTAAAGTTACTGCTTGGGTTAGAAATTGCTTGTGTGGGAGGCGACAAAGAGTACAAGTAAATGGAGCTCACTCTGAGAAGAAGGATGTTACCAGTGGTGTGCCCCAGGGATCTGTCCTTGGTCCGATTCTTTTTAACATCTTTGTTAGTGATATAGCGGAAGGGCTGTCGGGTAAGGTTTGCCTCTTTGCAGATGATACTCGACATCCAGGAAGCTGTAGATAACATGAGGAGGGATCTAGCTAAGCTTGAAGAATCGTCTAGAATTTGGCAGCTGGGATTTAATGTTAAAAAATGTAAGGTCATGCATTTGGGCTGCAGCAATCCAAGGGAGCAATATAGTATAGGGGGTGAAGTACTTTTGCCCACTAAAGAAGGGCGGGACCTAGGCGTGGTTGTGTCTGATGATCTTAAAGTAGCTAAAGAGGTAGAAAAGGCGACGGCAAAAGCTAAAAGGATGCTTGGGTGCATACGGAGAGGAATGGCTAGCAGAAAAAAGGAGATGATAATGCCTCTGTAGAAGTCTTTGGTGCGACCTCATTTGGAGTATAGTGTGCAATTCTTGAGACCACACCTTCAAAAGGATGTGAACAGGATGGAGTCGGTGCAGAGGGTGGCTACTAAATGATTAGTGGTCTTCATTATAAAGCATATGAGGACTGACTGAAGGATCTTAATATGTACACCTTAGAGGAAAGGCTGGATAGAGGTGATATGATTGAGATGTTTAAATACCTCTGTGGCATAAATGTTCAGGGAGAGAGCCGCTTTCAATTGAAAGCAAGTTCTGCTACGAGGGGACATGGGATGAGGGTGAATGGAGATAGATTCAGGAGTGATATGCAGAAATATTTCTTTATGGAAAGAGTAGTGGATCTGTGGAATAGTCTCCCAGTGGAGGTGGTAGAGATGAGGACAGTAACTGAATTCAAAAAAGCATGGGACAAACACAGAGGATCTCTAAAGGTAAAAAGGGGACTGTTGTAGTTGTTGATATGGAAGGACAGACTAGATAGGCCATGTGGTCTTTTTCTGTCATCATATTTCTATGTTTCTATAACGTGCCTTAACGTTCCCGGCCGCGGTAAGGCCAGAAAAGGGTGGAGAGAGGGCGGAGAGAAGGGGTCAATGGGCGGGGAGTGGGCGGGGAGAGGCACCTTTCACACTAATGCGGAGAAATTAAGGGCTGAATCCTAACGCAACTGAAAACCTGGCGTTAGCACACATTTGCAAGAGAGAGAAACTATTTCAGTGTCAGGAATGTACAGCATAGGCAGGGAGCCCAAGAAAGGTGATAGTAGTGCTCCATTTGCAGCAACAGCATAGTGCCCAGATATGAAAGGCCACTATGGTGATGGTGCAAATGGGGCATGGGGGCTGCAGGCAGGACATGCAGTGGGGGCTACTGGGGCACAGGGTGGACTAGGCGGTTACCAAGGTGACACATAGGAACGTAGAAAATGGAAACCAGCAAGACAGCAACTGACCAGGGTCAGACATGCCCATGAGTCTGTGGCCCACAGTGTCCCATCCAGGAGACATTACCCAGCAGGTATCCCAAGGGGCACATAACACTGACAGGCGGTGCCGGGGGAAGCATGGACATCTATGTAGGCACCCCTACCCCAGAACCCACACCTTAGGCATCTGCCTACCTTCCCCCTGGATGGCCTGGGATGGCACACCACCAGCACCAACAGCATATGGTCATGGTGGCATGGCAGAGGGGGTGGGTGATTGTGCTGGAGGGAGCAGTGGCACCCGCCTGCAGTGGACCTAGGCCATGCCTTGTACCAGTACGCGGTGTGCAGTGCAACAGAAAAGGTTTGGCCGGGGAACATAAGGGTAGCCCCAGGGACAACTATGCTGCTGTGGCAACAGTGTGGTGCAGTATACCCAGTTAGCATGTCCAAGAGCAGAGGGTCAGAGGTTCAGGTCCCATCTGTGGATCCTGCAGAGCATCTCCCCATAGTTTTAGCCCACAATGCAGCCACAACAACAACATGGGCAAACCCCAACGCAGTGGTGCACAGGGGTACGGATACCCACTCACAAGGGCTCCACTATCCACAGCTTCATGGAGTGTCAGGCTGTTAGCCCCAGCACAGAGCTGCAGTTATCACCAGAGCACTACTACTACCCCCCCTGCACAGATTAGCAATGTCAGCACTGTGATCAGGACCAGTGTGGCAGGTAGGGTTGTCAACCACCTCCATCTCTGCACAATGCTGAGATAAGTGTGGGAGTGTGCGTATGGCTCTCGATTGTTTTGTGTCTGCCAACACCTCACTGAGCCCACGTTGCTCACACTGCTTCTAGCGTTAGCCTGCAAATGTGCATAATGAGGAGCAAGGTATTGTGGGTATGGCCCAGATAGGGCGGATTGGCCAGGATGCATCTGCACAGGGTGGAGGGCAATGGCTGAGACACTGTAGTGCTCGAACACCATCTGCATGGACAGGGTGGCCACAGCATGTCATGCTGGGGGGTCACTCTCACTCTGACCGAGCAGTGACCATGGCATGTCTATGTTCCCACATAGTGACACATATTATTTGTTTCCAGTGCTACCTGTGTGTTCCCAGTTCTATGGCCCAATCACAGGGATACCTACTTGATGTTTGTGCTGTGCATCCCACCTTTGTGTGCACAGGGTTCCTCTGTGAGCATGCACTATGGACTGGTTAGTGGGCTGTCTGCAGTTCACCTGTGCATGGGCGGAACACCTTGTAGGATGCTGCAGGTGCAGTCTGACTGTGCTGTATGTTGATTAATGGCAGACGGTGGCGTGGGGCAGTTGAGCCTTCCCCTGCCTACCCCAAAGCATCATGGCTGGTCTGCAATGGTCACAGGTATGGCACTGGCCCAGCAGCCCTGGAGGGCTGTCATCCGCCAGCAGGACTGTGGTTGCTGGTACTACAGCCATTCTGAAGGGTGCAGGCACCTGTCCCACCATACCCTCATCTACAAAAGGGGTGATTGAGGCCCCTTGGAGTATATAGTACATACCACTTAGACCCATAGTGGCAGTGCTACATAGCCCTCATGCGAGTCTAGACATCCCACTGCCCTGATAACAGGTACCCATGGCAGCTAGACCCTAACACAGGGCACGCACTAATCTGGGTGGTATCTGGTCCCCCAGGGCCATATGTGACTGCAGAACACAGCTGGAAAAAGATGTACCTTCAGTTGCACTGCTGGGGATACCTGTCACACACTGGCAGTACTGGAGATGTGCAGCAGGACCTATCTCTAGCACCACATGTACTGTGGACCTAGTGCTGGGCGCCCATCCTATCCCTCAGGGTGCACACGGAAACTGCACAATGGCATGGTCTGTAGCTACGGAAGGGCTGTCGGGTAAGGTTTGCCTCTTTGCAGATGATACCAAAATCTGCAATAGAGTAGACACCCAGGAAGGTGTAGATAACATGAGGAGGGATCTAGCTAAGCTTGAAGAATGGTCTAGAATTTGGCAGCTGGGATTTAATGTTAAAAAATGTAAGGTCATGCATTTGGGCTGCAGCAATCCAAGGGAGCAATACAGTATAGGAGGTGAAGTACTTTTGTCCACTAAAGAAGAGCGGGACCTAGGCGTGGTTGTGTCCGATGATCTTAAAGTAGCTAAACAGGTAGAAAAGGTGACGGCAAAAGCTAGAAGGATGCTTGGGTGCATACGGAGAGGAATGGCTAGCAGAAAAAAGGAGGTGATAATGCCTCTGTATAAGTCTTTGGTGCGACCTCATTTGGAGTATAGTGTGCAATTCTGGAGACCGCACCTTCAAAAGGATGTGAACAGGATGGAGTCGGTGCAGAGGGTGGCTACTAAAATGATTAGTGGGCTTCATTATAAAGCATATGAGGACAAGGATCTTAATATGTACGCCTTAGAGGAAAGGCGGGATAGAGGTGATATGATTGAGATGTTTAAATACCTCCGTATTTAATCAAGAGCTTATCTTCACTCTAAATTCATTCTTGAGTTAAGTTCCATTCCTTTAATTGTATGGCTATATGAAAACGGAAGCCTTAAGCTCATATCGGGACTGTGTACTGATAGCTTTGAGGAAAGGAACGATATAGAGAACCGTGGTCATTGATGCTAAAGAGTACTGCAAGGGTTAACACCCATCATAAGTACTGATAAAAGTCTGAGACCTGGTTCTAAGTCACATCTATTGATGAAATAAGCACTTGTGTAGCCCACATCTAATTGGATATTTATTCCGAGGTAATAGTATTGGGGACTGTCATTTTTGGTATAATATATAAATACCTCCGTGGCATAAATGTTCAAGGAGAGAGCCTCTTTCAATTGAAAGCAAGTTCTGCTACGAGGGGACATGGGATGAGGGTGAAGGGAGATAGATTCAGGAGTGATATGCGGAAATATTTCTTTACAGAAAGAGTAGTGGATCCATGGAATAGTCTCCCAGTGGAGGTGGTACAGATGAGGACAGTAACTGAATTCAAAAAAGCATGGGACCAACACAGAGGATCTCTAAAGGTAAAAAGTGGACTGTTGTAGTTGTTGATATGGAAGGACAGACTAGATAGGCCATGTGGTCTTTTTCTGTCATCATGTTTCTATGTTTCTACTCTGTGCTAGTATCACACACTGTCAGTCCGTCTTACCACGCTGCAGTACCGGAGAGGTGCAGACCCCATTTGGTGGTCAGCTGTAGGCCGCTGTTCTGCATGTGCAATGCATCATGGGTGCTGGTGGAGTTACCCTATCCTGGCATACAGAGCAGACGGTTTGTGCGGTGACCTGCAGTCCTTCTGTACCCAGCCATTGCTGTGCAACAGGCCATAGAGGTATAGCCTACTGGTTAGTACACTGATGTTCTAGGTGGAGGTCATGGGTTCGATTCCTCGTTGTTCCCTCCTGTCCAAGGCAGATATTTTGCTTGCCTGTGACAGTCATATCTTTGCAGATCCGTGCTGCCAGTCCATAGTACCCTCACCACAATTGCCAGCACTGCTCCCTCTAAGCTGTGCGCGCGCACTCACCTTGCCGAGCGAGCGCACATACTTTACAACAGAGCGCACAAAAATTACGGTTCTGATTCTGATAGAAAACAACACAGACGTCTTAAAATTTAAAAGTTGTTATGTATTTACGGTTTTCACAAGTTCTACAATGTTTTCTAGTGCAATCAATGTGGTGTTACATACTGTATTCTGATATGTAGTCAAATTTTAAAGTATATAACTCCGAGTGTCATTATGTGGCGCACAAAATTTTAACCTTCCTTCAAACGCTGCACACAGCTGATATTTTATGCGCACACAGCCTACCGAAAATTAGAGGGAACATTGGTTGCCAGCAATCCTTATAAGGCGTTATAAGGCTCCTAATTAGGCACAGTACAAGGCACATTACAAGGCCCTTATTAGGCACAGTACAAGGCACGTTATAAGGCGCCTTATTGGGCACAGTACAAGGCACGTTACAAGGCGCATTACAAGGCGCCTTATTAAGCACAGTACAAGGCACGTTACAAGGCACCTTATTAGGCACAGTACAAGGCATGTTAAGGCACGTGCCTTATAACGCGTGTTACCTGACATGCTTGCCATAATGATGCCCCGCCCACACCTTTATATGGGCATCTGTACCTTTACCGCGAAACCTAATGCACATGACATTACCGCAGTTTAGTAAACATACCCCATTGTGTACATTTAGTAGCACTACAGAAATGAAATGTCGTAATAGTAGTAAACTGCATTAACACACGTTCCTGTGCAATAAGGTATATTAGCATGTTAACCTATGTTAATAAACCTAGCCCTAAGTGTGTTCCTAAGGCAATGAATTAGGGATATGTTTACTGTCACACAGTGGCATAAAAATTATTATTATTAGATAGGAGAGTCCATTTTAAGCACCAAGGAAACTTGGTCTAGTGGTTTTAAACTCCAATCCTTTAAAGCAAACAATTAAAGCAGAGTGATAGAGATGAAAAAGGCTTTTACTCCCTTTACGCATGGGGTCATAAATTGGTCACAACTGAAAATAATGTCCTTAACTTCAGGCACAAAAGAAAACACAAGGTTTAAAGAAAACTGTTAACTTCACAGTAGTAGCAGGGCACAAACATAGCTTCTAGTTTAAAGCAACTTTGTATAATTCTTCTGCTCAGCACATAATAGACATTCTGCAGATACCACAAGCCATTCATACGTCCTCCAAAGACTCTGTGCTATGGGAAATGCAGAGAGAGCAATCCATCTCCTCTGGGTCTGGCAACTGTTCCACCAGTTCCACTTGCATCGGCTCAGGAATTGGTATGTCTAAGTCTGTGTTAACAGTCTCTGGAATATTGTATTCTGGAGCTTTGTATATTTCCCTTAATACTTTCCAGTGCCTCGGGCCTAGCCTGGAGCGCTGGCCACGTGTCCCCTTAGTATTAACTGGGCTTTCTCTTCTTAGAGATTCCACACTTCCTTCACAAGAACTTTTATAGGGCAAAGGTTTCTTTGTAGGAATATAATTCTCATACCTCTTATTGCAGCAGCACGATGAGGAAAGGTTTTCTCCTTGGACTTGCTTCCTCCCTCCAGAAGCTTCGTGCCAAGCTTTTCTCTGAGAGTTTGGTTCCTCTCTCACCCGTGGGAACAGCTCTTCTGGTAAATGCCTGCACTTGCAATAGCCCAAATCCTGGCTTCTTTGCTCATCCTGGCTTTTCCTTACCGGCTGATTCCTCCTTGCTTGCAATCCGTATAAGTCTTTCTCCTCTGCCAGCAAAAAGCTTTCTCTTTCTCCTTCTGCCCCAGTCCTCGCTCTTCCTGTGTCTCTTTCCCTTTCTGTTTAACTTGAGGCAGTGCTTCCTTATAAAGGACTCCTCTCTTTGAGGCTTGTGAAATGTTTGTCATGTGCTTCTGACCAGCTAGGCTTGGCCCTTCAGTCTTCCTGACTGCACTCCTGCTCCCTCTAGCTGGTCCCAGTGAATATTGCACTCTGTGCACATCTTTTCCTTGCTGACAAACAGGTTCACTTCTCTCATCAGGGCTCTCATCAGCCTCCGCTGCATCACATTACTAAATATTAATGTGTGTTAAATGCGACTACGTCCATAGAAATAAATGGGTGTTCCTTAGCAGAACTCCAGTCCAGTCCCTTTACTCTCGGGTTGCGCAACCCTTCCAGCAGCTTGGAGGCTGAGCCCATCATCGTTTTGATGATGGTGTGGTATAAATACCACTGGCACCGCCCCTAGGCACCAGTATTCTCAGCCTCCAAGCAGCTGGAGGGTTACCGTAAGCCAGGAGCTTACTGGTCCTTTAGTTTCCTTTATATTTAATTTAATTTCTTTAATTTACCTTCCTTTAGTTGGGGGAGTTCTCTTACTCCCATCGGGTTTTTCCTTTTTTGCCTGTTTCTTTAATTGCTCTCTGGGCTCTCCTCCCCCCTCCTCCCTCCTGCTCGGTCCCCGGTATCCTTGAAGGAGAAGGCTTACTAAGCAGCGGGGTGTAGCGGAGTGTTCGGGATCCCCCCCCCCCCCCGCGGGCCCGCCGACTGGATCGCCGACCTCCTCACCGCTCACCTTTGTCTCGCGCCGAAGCCCCCGAGGCGGGCTGAGCGCTAGAGACATCACGTCAAAGGAGTCCCGTTCGGGGGCAGAGCTCGCAGTCAGCAGCGCTCCTTCTCCTGCTCTTCTGCCGCCTCGCGCTTACAGCGATTGAGCAAGCTGAGCGCTTGAGGCGGCATCGGATCGACGAAGCGAGTTCTCAGAGGGAATTCGGAACGCCGCAGCGAGAACAAGCTCGCCGGCCGCATGACCTGACTCCACGTGGCTGAGGCCTACCACGTGGAGTCTAGCTTCAGTCAGCGGCTCCAGAGTGTGCAGCACGAAACAAAGTATCAGGACATCCAAATCGCAAGTATTGTGGAGCCATATATTTTGATTGCTGTATAGTTTTAATTTTAATTTTATTTCTTTCCTTATTTTGGGTTTAGGCTTAGCTAGGACTGCCGTTCAGGGGTGAGGCCCCACCCCACCCCCTTCCCTTCCCTGCGGTTGGAAAATCTTCCATTTAAGGGGATTTATGTTTAATTTAATTTAATTTCTTTTAACCTTTACCCTCAAGACCCAAAATTAATAATACTTATTTTGGAAGAAAGATGACGGGTAAATTGCGCTGCCTGTCCTGCGGAACCCACAGAGTAGCAGATTCTGAGGCCGGGATCTGCCGGAGTTGTGCTACTGAAGCAGCCTCCGTGGAGCAGGAAATTCAGCTGTCCATGGACCACACTTCTCAGGGGTCTCAAGGGCTCCGGGAGGGGGGAGGAGATTCTCCTTCCTCTCCCCCGCCCTCTACCTCGGCATTACCAGGCCCCTCTCAGGCCCTTCCCCCTGCTCCCGGTGCAGCAGAGGGAGGCTGGGAACATTTTTCTCCAGAATTTGTCCTCCTGTTACACAAAGCCTTTTGTATGAGGCAACAGGGACTCGGGGAGCCGTCGCTGCTAAAAGATTGTATCCGGCCCGGCCCAGGGAAGACAAGCTCACATGATCCCGGAGCCCCTCCTAAGCGCGCTAGGCTAGTGAGCGAAGAACCCCTCACCTCTCCTTCTCCGATCACTCCAGATGAGGAGGGATCAGACAGAGAAGTGGGGGAGGAAGAGGAAGAGCTTGAGGAGGGGGAGATTCCAGAAGAAGAAGAGCACTCCCGGATAGTTAGAGTTTTTCGTCGGGAGGAGCTCCCAGCCTTGATTAATGAATCCCTGAAGGTGCTCAATATGGCATCAGACATCCCTGCAGAGGAAGAAACGTTAGAGGACCCATTGATTCAAGCCGTCAGAAAAACTCAGAAAGTCTTTCCGGTCCACAGAGTGGTACGCCAGATGATCCAGGAAGAGTGGAATCAACCGGAGTCCAGTCTAAGAGGGGTGAGGGCCATGTCTCGCCTGTACCCTTTGCCAGAAGCTGACAAGGATCTACTGAAGTCCCCAAGGGTAGACGCAGCGGTGTCAGCGGTGACAAAGAAGACGACCATTCCGGTCGAGGGCAGCGCTGCGTTTAGAGATAGTCAGGATAGAAAGCTGGATTCTCTCTTGAAACAAGCCTTTGACGTTAGTGCCCTCGCCCTGCAGGCCTCGGTGTCAGGAGCATGGGTAGCAAGAGCCTGCCTGAGGTGGGCTCAACAGCTTCAACTAACGGATGGCGCCCCTTCTGACGCACAGTCTAGTGCTGCGCGGTTAGAGTCGGGGTCCGCCTTTCTAGCAGATAGCCAGTATGACCTTATTAGGAGTCTAGCAAAAAATATGGCCTCGGTAGTAGCAGCCAGAAGATATCTATGGCTGCGCAATTGGGCGGAGGACCCCTCCTCGAAGGCTCGGCTCAGTCGCCTGCCCTTCAAGGGGAAGCTGCTGTTCGGTGAGGACCTGGAAAAGTTGGTGAAGGATCTGGGCGAGTCTAAGGGAGGTAGACTCCCGGAGGATAGACCTAAGCAAAGCCGCTCGACTGTCCAATCCAGAAATCAGCCGAGGGACTTTCGGAGGTTCCGGCCGGCAAGACAGAATTTCTTTCCTAGGGGTCGCCCTGCGCCTAGAGGACAAGGCTTCAGAGGGTTTCGGGGAGCTGGAAGAGGTTTTGGAGCTTCCTCCTCATCCTCTGCCGCTAGGAAAACACAATGAAACGACGGGGGCCCAGGAAAAAGGCCTGCTGGTAGGGGGTCGGTTAAGGCAGTTCCTTCCCGCTTGGGCCCGAGTCACATCTGACCGTTGGGTACTGGAAGTAATCAGAGAGGGTTATGCTCTCGAATTCACGAAGCAAGTTCCCCCAGCCTTTATGCTGTCTCCCTGCGGCTCTCCAGAGAAGAGGGCAGCAATAGAAGACACCCTTTCAAGGCTGATCAAGTTAGGAGCGGTGACTCCCGTCCCCAGAGACCAATACGGTTCCGGTCGATACTCGATCTATTTTGTGGTACCAAAGAAAGAAGGGTCCTTCCGTCCAATCCTGGACTTGAAGCAAGTCAATCGCTGTCTCTCGGTTCCTCATTTTCGGATGGAAACCCTGAGGTCGGTCATCACAGCGGTAAGACAGGGGGAGTTTCTAACATCACTAGACTTGACGGAAGCATACTTACATATCCCGGTACGAAAGTCCCATCAGCAGTTCCTGAGATTTGCAGTGCCGAGGGGTCATTTTCAGTTCCAGGCTCTTCCCTTTGGCCTAGCAACAGCTCCAAGGACATTCACCAAAGTAATGGTAGTGGTAGCCGCGGCCCTCCGCAAGGAGGGGATCCTAGTACATCCATACCTGGACGATTGGCTGATTCGGGCAAAATCCGAGTCGGAGAGTCGCACCGCTACAGCCAGAGTGGTGGAATTCCTGGAGGAATTGGGATGGGTCATCAACCGGGCAAAGAGCAGTTTAGTTCCCTCGCAGGAGATCGATTACCTCGGAGCGAGGTTCGACACAAGAAGAGGAAGGGTTTTCCTGTCGGAACAGAGGTTAAGAAACCTCAGGAGCCTGGTCTCTCGCTTCATTTCAAGACGAATCCCTACCGCCTGGCATTACCTGCAACTTTTGGGCACCATGGCAGCAGCGATAGAGGTAGTACCGTGGGCCAAGGCACATATGCGACCGCTTCAACGCGCATTGTTACGTCGATGGTCCCCCCAGCTTCATCCCCTATCCACGCAGCTACCCTGTCCTCTTCAGATCAGGAGATCTCTCCTCTGGTGGGAGTGCCCAAGGAACCTAAGATGCGGGATGCCTCTAGATCCACCCCAATGGATACAGCTGACGACGGATGCCAGTCTCTCTGGCTGGGGGGCTCATTGCGAGGGACAGTTCGCACAGGGGAGCTGGACCCCGGGGGAGGCTCGCTGGTCCATCAACAGGCTAGAACTGAGAGCAGTGGCGCTGGCACTCAGAGCCCTCGAGCCCCTGATCCGGCAGAAGGCAGTCCGTGTTCTCTCGGACAACGTCACCGCGGTGGCCTACATCAACCGCCAGGGGGGGACGGGCAGCCCCCTGCTGGAGAAGGAGGCGGACAGTCTCTTCAAGTGGGCCGAAGCTCACCTTCTGGACTTGTCGGCTCAACACGTGGCAGGAACAGAAAATGTGACGGCAGATTATCTCAGCAGACACAAGATAGACCACGGCGAATGGGAACTAGCACAGGAGGTCTTCGACCAAATAGTAGCCCTTTGGGGAACACCGATCATGGACCTCATGGCACGCTACGGAACATCCAAGGCAAGCCGGTTCTTCAGTCGGAGAAAGGAAAGGATGTCAGAAGGCTTGGATGCCCTGGTACAGAAGTGGCCCTCGGAAGGTCTCCTGTATGTGTTCCCGCCCTGGGCCCTCATAGGGAGGATCCTAAGGCGAATAGAAACCCATCCAGGTCTGGTAATCCTCATAGCCCCGGATTGGCCTCGCCGACCATGGTATGCAGACCTGGTGAGACTAACGGTTCTTCGCCCTTGGAGGCTCCCCAACAGAAAGGATTTGCTACGACAGGGTCCAGTGCTCATGCCCCACGTGCATCGATTCTCGCTTACGGCTTGGCCCTTGAGAGGGCGCGGCTCGTGAAGCGAGGTTACTCGGCTTCGGTAGTTTCGACCCTGCTGAACGCTCGAAAACGCTCGACATGCCTTTCCTATATCAGAGTTTGGCGCATATTCGAGGCGTGGTGCGCAGATCGACATAAGAGACCTTTAGAATCCTCGGTCCCGGAGGTGTTAGAGTTCCTCCAAGCAGGCCTCGAGAAAGGTTTGGCTCACAGTTCATTACGAGTGCAGTTAGCGGCCATTTCTTGTTATAGAGGAAAGGTCCGGGGCAAGTCTCTAGGTGACCACGCCGATGTAGGTAGATTCCTGAGAGCAGTCAAGCGCCTACGGCCGCAACAAAGATCAGTGATCCCTCCTTGGGACTTAAACCTGGTGTTGGATTCCCTAACCAGAGAACCCTTTGAACCAGCTAGGAGTTCCTCCCTGAAGGACTTGACTCTGAAGACAGTGTTCTTGGTAGCTATTTGTTCGGCTAGGAGGGTCTCAGAGCTCCAAGCGCTCTCTTCTCTGCCTCCCTTTCTTTCCTTTTTTAAAGATAAGGTGGTTTTGCGGACGGTTCCCTCCTTCCTACCCAAGGTCTCCTCTCCTTTTCATATGAACCAAACAGTTTCGCTCCCGTCCTTCGCGGGAGAAGCCCAAGATGAGGGGAATTCCAAACTGCGTCTCCTAGATGTGCGTAGAGTGTTGAGACGGTATCTCTCTCGCACATCTTCCTTCCGCAAGTCCGAACGGCTCTTCGTCCAATTTGGAGGTCCGCGCAAAGGGGAAGCAGCGGCCAAAGCTTCCATTTCTAGGTGGATCAGGGAGGCCATTGCCTCTGCCTATATTCTCAAGGGAAGGCAAGTCCCAACAGGTCTTCGCGCTCATTCAACTCGAGCGCAGGCGGCCTCCTGGGCAGAACATAGTTTGGTGCCTCCGCTAGACATCTGTAAAGTGGCCACCTGGTCCTCTCTGCATACCTTTTCCAAGCACTACAGGCTGGATGTCCAGAGAAGAGCAGACACCAGATTTGCGGGTGCCGTACTTCGGTCCGGGTTAGCGAACCCCACCCAGGTTTTGAACTGCTCTGTTACATCCCGAGAGTAAAGGGACTGGACTGGAGTTCTGCTAAGGAAAAAGTAATTAGTCCTTACCTGCTAATTAGTGTTCCTGAAGGAACTCCAGTCCAGTCCCTGATCCCGCCCAGGTTCAGTTTCTAGTGGAATAAAGGACCGAAGTAGGAACGGGGCGGAGCGGAAGACTCCAGCCGGAGGGGCGCCGTACGGGCACAAATGAGTAAAGGCTGTGTCGGCCTGGGATAAGCCTTCTCCTTCCTCCCCCCCCCCCCCCCGGTACTTTCAGTTAAACGAAAAAAAAAAAAAAATTTTGTTTTGATTTCATGTTTTTGTTGATTTGGGTGCCTTGTTTTACGCATTTTTGTTACGAGTACTTGGCAGGACTGCTTTTTCATCAGATTACTGGTGCCTAGGGGCGGTGCCAGTGGTATTTATACCACACCATCATCAAAACGATGATGGGCTCAGCCTCCAAGCTGCTGGAAGGGTTGCGCAACCCGAGAGTAAAGGGACTGGACTGGAGTTCCTTCAGGAACACTAATTAGCAGGTAAGGACTAATTACTTTCTGCTGCACTTAACGCATGTTAACATTTATGAATATGCATTATCCTTTAGTAAACATTCCTCATAATGCGTGTCTTAATGCCATTAACATGGACAGTGAGGATAAAGAAAGGCTATTATAACTCTACATTACTATCCTCCATTAGGAAGTACTACAAAACCCTGCTCATTTAGAACCCACAGTAGCAAACCCACCATACCATAACAGCTCAACCAGGACTCACACAGCACCAAACCCTACCTATCAAAAGACAGCACTGAAAATATAAAACCAATACATCTCTTACTGGGAAGCGAGAAAAAGTAGCACTGCTACACAGAAACTACACAGAATACTGCACCTTGGTCATATACCCAAAACATAGACCGTTATCAAACACAAAACAAGGGATCACAGTTTAGAAATATGAAGGCAACAATTGAACTGGGACCCCAAAAGCCAAACTTGGAATGCATCACAACACTGGAGAAATAAAATTATAAATTCATTTCCACTTATACTTAACACCACAAAGACATCAGTGATGCACATTTCCCAGAGCTGACATATTCCAGTTAATAAATTCAAAATAAAACAATTTCTTTCTACCTTTTGTTGTTAGGGCATTTTATTTTTCAGTCACAATTGCCCCAGTCTCTCTCTTCTGCTTTCTTTGTATCTTCTGCTAACTCTCCATTGTCTGCTGTCTCCATATGCCCTTTCTTCTCTCATCTTATTTTTCCACACTCTCTCTACATCTGCCTCTGACATACTTATCTTTCCCTTTTTGCTCTTTACTCCTTTATCCACTGATATTTCACACACACTCACATATCTGTCCCCAATTCCCCTTTGACTTTTCACCTAGCAACTTTCCATTACTCTTCTAACCTACAGCCCAACCCATCTCTCCCATTTCCCATCTCACTCTTTTGCTAGCCTCTTATTCCCTTCTGTCTTTCACTCACTCCCCATTACCACCCTCCGTTTTCACCATCCTCCTCTCCTTGCCATTTTCTCATGGCCTCTCTCACATAACTCTACCATGCCCACCATCTCCACACTCTCTCACCACCCATTTTCAGCATTTCCCAGTCACCTCACCCTTCCCCTTTACCCCCAAGATCCACCATCTTCCTCTCTCTTCCAGCTCCCCAGCCCTTTTTTCCCTTCCCCCCATGGACCAGGGGCCTTCTATCTCCTTCCCCTTCTCCATCCTCTCCTCCAGTGGCCTAGCATCCCTCCCCCTATCCCTAATCAGATATTTCCCTTCTCTCTCATAACCCAAAATCTTTCTCTGCCCACCTCCCCCCCCTCCCAATCCAGCAAATCCCTTCTCTCTCTCATAAACCCAAATCTCCCTCTCTGTTTCTGCCCTCTGCACCACGGCAAAAATATTGTGTGGCACCACCCCTGGCATCAACTTTCTTTCTCTGAATCAGCATGCTGCAGCCAGTGCTGGCTGTAGCTTTCGCTTATGGTGCACAATACGATGGCACCATAGTAGCTGCTGCCACTGACTTGGAGAAAGAAAGATGAAGCTTGGTATGGTGCCGCAGGATACCATGATCTTTCTGCTGATGGGGCTGCATGCACAGTGAGTTGCACTGGCCTTGGGCCTGCCGCCTGAATCCCTACTTACTCTTCCAATACCTAGCCAATATTTAAAGTTTGTCGTCTTCTTTTCTCCTACCGAATTTTAAAGTCTCCACTTAAATCCCAGTCCCTGCTCTCCCTCTCCCCAGTACCTACCCCTCCTTTGTCCCCCCCTCCACCCCCACCCAGCTACTTCCTTCTCCAATATTCATTATCTCTGCCTTTTCTCCTCCTTATCTCAGAATCCATCTTATGCTTCTACCTCTCAACCTTTTGCTCTGTATGACTTGTTTCTTCCCTCCTACACAAAATATCTGTCCCCTCCCCATCCTGATGCCAACCTTTTTCTCCACCCTGACCCAGCATCTGCCCCCCTTTCAGCTCCCCAGTTTCCAGTATCACCCCCTTCCAGTCCTCCCCAGCAACAGTTTCCTTCCAGTCCCAGTCCCCCCCCCCCCAGCATCAGCGCACTTCTAGTCTCAGTCCTTCCTAGCATCAGCTCCCCTTCAGTCCCAGCCCCTCCCAGCATCAGCTCTCTTCTAGTTCCAGTTTATCCCAGCATTAGCTCGCTGGCAGTTCCAGTGCCTTCCAGCATCAGCTCCCTTTTTTTGTTCCTGTCCCTCCCTGCATCAGTTCCCCTTCAGTCCTAGCACCCTCCCAAAATGAACTCCCTTCCAGTTCTTGCTCCCCAACAGCAGTCCTTTTCCAATGCCATGCATTCCCCCCCCCCCCATGCCTTCCTCCCCCCAGTCAGTCACCCACCTCTTCTCCTCCTTCCTCCTCATCCCGGTGGCTGTGTACAAGTGAGCTGGTGAAGCGGGTTTACAGTGCCCTGAGCCAGTGCTTCACTGGCTCATTACTTAAGCTAGCCAGGTGTGGGGCCTGTTCCAGCATGGGGTCATGTGAGGGTAACATTCCCGCATATGCCTGGGCTGGCCCTGTCCTCCACTCTTGTATTATGATTTTTAAATGTTATCATTCCAACTTCAGAATCATAAATGGACAGTGGTGCAAAAATAAAAATGACTGACTGAAGTGTGTCATCATTCACATGTCAGCTTGATAGACCTACTCTCCTTTATGCCTCGTCTTCTGGCCCCTCTTCTGATGATAATACATATATGAAGGCACATTTTACAATGGGACATCCAAGTGCAATCTAGGATGTCAAAGCCAGAACGTCTGGAAAAAAAAAAAAAGCACATGCAAGCTCAGGCACAATTTCAGCAATGTGGACGTACCCGATATGGATGTCTATAGAGATGTTTATAGAGACATCCTCAGAATAGCATCACAGAACATGGATGTCTAATAGCATAATCATTAAAGTAGTGGGCTGGGAGCAGGATGGCCAAGGTACAAATCCCAGTGTGGGTGTCTGAGATCTAAGGCTAGTTAATTAATTCTCCATCTTCTCTAAACACTGGATGTTTTAAGGCCAAAACAAGCACTTTCCTGATGCCTATTCATGCCTGAAGCAGGTCTAAACGTGAAGGTGCCTGCAGATGTCCCTGTCATTCCTGAAGTTGAAAGGAGATGTACAAGTCCATTGCACCTCCACAGACACGCCTCCACCACACACCCTTGCCTACTTGGACGTCCCTGCACTGGAGATATCTGTAAATGTCATTTGTGGAATGGCTTTGGAGAAGTCTCCGTGATTTTGACATCTACGTGCACATCTTCAGATATCCTAAATCATAACTAAACCATTTAAAATGATCCTCATTGTCTTATCCTGATTATGACTCACTTGAATTCTAAATCTGAAATTGAACCAGCATCCAGCACTGTGCACCCAAACCATAACATGTCCCAGTTTAAGCAGGGTTAATTGTCAATTTTTCGGATTGCTCCAGGACATTTTCAGCATTTCCACTTGCAATACATCTGCTTTTCTCAAACTCAGGGATATTTCACAAGCCTCCTTAAAAGATTACATTAAGGCCTTCATGCAAATTCATCAGAAGCAGATGTATAGTGGCTGATCAGATTTTCAATCTGCCAGTGGAAGAAAAGTAATGGAGCAGAGTTACCCTTTCTTAAAAGCATGGGAATCATAACAGGGCCCTGGCCCTTTGAAAATTTCCCTGCCACGATCATGGCAAAGACTCCTTCTGTCTGCCCAAGGGAGATCGGATCTCCACGGGTAGGACAAGAAGGGAACTTGATGCAGGTTGTCTGCCCACAGGAGGCTAGGGGCAGAGTTAAGGCAGAGATGGGGTAGAGCTAGGTGCCCTCCCCCAAATTTATAAGCATTCCACTGCCCTTGTTAAAGGATGATGGCCCAACATGGCAGATTGGGGTCCACCGTGCTTTGCTGAATCTTCCTATCTCAGAAAATTCCCAAATCTAAAAAGCACTCAGCAAGGAAATGTTTGAGGAAGAAAGGGAGAATGATTTTGTATGCTATTTGAAAAGTAGCATGTTGTTGTTGTTATTATTGTTGTTGTGAAGTGCCGTCGAGTTGGTGTCAACTCATGGCGACCCTCTGGATAGTTGCCCTAAATTGTGCTCGGTCTTCAGTCAGGCGGCTCATTGTTGACAGACTGATACCCGTAGCTGCTGTTATTATATTGATCCACCTCATTGCTGGTCTTCTTCTTTTGCGTTGACTTTCTACCTTGCCAAGCATAATATCTTTTTCTAATGATCTCTCTCTTCGCATGATGTGTCCAAAGTATGAAAGTCGAAGTCTTGTCATCTGAGCATCTAAAGAAAGGTTTGATCTCCTCTATTACTGACTGGGCAGTCCATGGTATATGCAGTATTCGCCGCCAGCACCATAATTCAAAGACATCAATTTTCTTTCCGTCTATCTTTTTCACTGTCCAGCTTTCACATCCATATGATGTTATTGAAAATACTATGGCTTGAAAGAGTCAAATCTTTGTATGGAGAGAGACATTTCTGCTCTTGAGAATCTTATCTCGGTCTTTCATAGCCATTCTGTCAAAAGCAATGCGTCATCAAATTTCTTGATTGCTTGATGCTTCTTTATTGATAGTTGATCCAAGTAGGTTAAAGTTTCCACGATTTCAATTTCTTCTCCTTCAACGATGAACTTATTGATTTTACCAGTTGTCATGATCTTTGTCTTCTTTACATTAAGGTGCATAAAATAAAAAAAGTAGCATACCTGGTGCTTAATTTCCTTTGTGGTACTGTCTGGATACAAGCTCAAATATTTGAGTGCAGAGTTTTCAGAATCAAATTCATTTAGGCTTTATCAGCCATTTTTAAAACATGTGCTTGATTAATACTTGAAGGGCAGTGGCGTAAATTTCACTCAAGCCATTCCTGTGGTGCAGGGGGGGCTCAGAGAAGAAGGAGGCATTCCAAACAGGGGTTCTACAGATCAAACAACGATACCTAAGCTCCACGAACAGAACAATGGCTGGGAAAAATCGTGTCGCTAAAGCTCTTGCCCCCGTTACAGCTTCTGCCTCTGTCCAGACAGAGGTCCCAATGCCAGCTGAAGGACCGCTTCCATGTGCAAGGTGCCTGCATGCTGAAGCTCTGAGGAAACAAGTGGAGGAACTCAAAGAGGAGGTGGCGAGGCTGAGGAGCATTCAAGACAGTGAGAAGTACATTGATGAGATGCTTCTTGAAACATCCAAGCTCTCTAGCAGAGGAGAAAATGGGTGTCAACAGAATGGCGAAGGTTGGACACAAGTCACCAGGGCCTGCAGAATCACCCATCCAACTTCTCCAGCCTTTGAATTGGAAAACCATTATGCAGCCCTGGAAGTGGAGGAGGTGAAAGTATCCCTGGAAAGGGAAGAACCAGAGCTCAAGTACCCCAAAGTTGCAGAATCAGTGACCACAAGGAAACGAAGGGTAGTGGTGGTTGGTGACTCTCTTCTGAGGGGTACTGAAGTGTCCATCTGCCGACCAGACTTGATGTCCAAAGAGGTATGCTGTCTGCCTGGTGCCAAAATCCAAGATGTTACAGAGAGTTTTCCGAGACTCATTAAGTCCACTGACTATTACCCAATGTTGCTAATCCATGTTGGAACAAATGATACTGCCAGGTATCCCTCTGAGCATATCAAAAGTGACTTCATGGCTCTGGGACAGAGGGTGAAGCAGTTAGGTGCACAGCTGGTGTTCTCTTCAATCCTCCCTGTTGAGGGTAAAGGCCAAGGCAGAGAGGCTCGCATCCTGGAAATGAATGCATGGCTGTGTGGATGGTGTCATCGAGAGCGTTCTGGTTTCCTAGACCATGGGATGCTGTTCCAAGGATTGCAGAGCAGAGATGGCCAACCCTGCTCTGCAACCCTTGGAACAGCATCCCAAGAACAGTCAATGCGTCTTCAGTAGTACAATGGCTAATCTACTGAAGTGGGATTTAAACTAGATTTGTTGGGGATGGATGAAAAAAGCCTCCAGGTAAGTGAAAGCCCCCAGTTAAGTGATGCATTAAATACCTTTATGGAAATGGGTAACAGGGGTAACATATGGAAAGCAGTTTGTATAAATGCCCATAGCACGGGGAATAAGATCCCTGATGTTGAAGCTTTGGTGGGAGTGGCCGATTTGGATTTAGTGGCAGTTACAGAAACATGGTTCACAGAAAACCATGACTGGGATGTAACTATACCTGGCTATACTTTATTCAGAAAGGACAGGGTAGGAAGAAGGGGAGAAGTGGCACTATATGTAAAAAATACTATTAAAGCTTTGGAATTACAGAGCTTAAAAGAGAGAGAGGAGGTATTGTGGGTTAAACTAGAAAGAGGGAAAGAGAAATCTATTTGCATTGGCGTGATATACAGACCTCCCTCACAAGAGGAAGAGGTGGACAGAGAGTTAATTGAAGACATACGCAGCATTGCTAGGAAAGGGGAAGTGCTACTAATAGGGGATTTCAATATGCCAGATGTTGATTGGCACATTCCTGCTGCGGTATCATCTAGAAGTAAAGAGATCCTGGATTCTCTACAGGGAGAACTATTCAAGCAATTGGTAACAGACCCCACACGTGAAGGGGCCATACTGGACTTGGTGCTTACCAATGGTGAACGTGTTTCTGATGTTATAGTAGGAGATCATTTTGCATCCAGTGATCACCAGATGGTGTTGTTCAGTATTAGGACTAGGGCTGTTAGAATCCATTCAAAGGTGAGGGTCTTAGACTTTAGGAAGACTAACTTTGCCAAGATGGGCCAATACCTCAGGGAGTCGTTAGCAGGATGGGAACAGATTTCGCCAACTCTACTCTCATTGGACTCCCCAAGTACCGACTATCTCAACTCCAACGGATACAGAACACTGCCGCTCGTCTTGTCTGTCATGCCTCTCTTCGGCTTTTTCATCTTCACTGGTTACCCTTTCCTTACCGCTCTCAATTCAAGCTGCTCACTTTGGTTCACAAGGCTCTCCACACTGGCACCCCTCAATATCTTGCTGATCTTCTTTCCTTTCACTCGCCCCGGTACACTCCTCGCTCTTTTCACCTCAATCGTCTCACTCTTCCTTCCCCCTCCCGTGCCCGCCTTCAATCCACACGCTCCTCTGCTTTCTTCTTTATTGGTCCGGCTCTTTGGAATTCTCTACCCTCCTCCCTCCGCTTAGAACCTCACCATCCCACTTTCAAAAAACATTTGAAAACCCACCTTTTTTCCCTTGCTTATGATGTGCCCTCCCCTTTTGTTTGACCTCCATTCCCCTTGCCCCTACCCTCTCTTTGTTCCCTTCCCTACCCCCTACCCTCCTCTTTGTCCCCTTTCCTCTCCCTTTCTGTTTCTTCTGTCTAGACTATGGTTTTATGAAGAAATTGTAATTGTACTTTTTTCTATCCTTTTTTTTTCTCTCTCTTCTATCTGTACTATGGTTTTTATAAAGAAATTGTAACTTCTTTTCCTTTTCCTTTCTATGGCCTTGGCCATTTTAATGTTGACTTTTAATTGTACATCGCTCTGATTTTTGGAGAAGGGCGATTTTATCAAGACACAATAAACATAAACATAAACAGCTGGGGGATGTAGACAAACAGTGGGCAAAACTGAAAGGAGATATTTTAAGGGCAACCAACCTTTTTGTTAAAATGGTAAATAAAGGTAAAAGGAAAAGGAGACCGCTATGGCTTTCGAAAGAGGTAGCTGATAAAAGTAAAGAAAAAGAGGGAGGCCTTCATGAAATACAAGAGATCACAGAGAGAGGAAGACAGGCATCTATATTTGGAAAAACTTAGAGAAGCTAGCAAAGTAGTCAGGAAAACAAAGATTCAAAAAGAGGAGGAAATAGCCAATGCAATAAAATGGGGGGATGACATTTTTCAGATATGTTAGTGAGAAAAGGAAGGGCAAAAGTGGTATTGTCAGACTCAAGGGTGAAGGGGAGGAATATGTAGAAGCTGATGAGGATAAAGCAGAATTGCTTAACAAATATTTCTGTTCTGTGTTGAAAGATGAAGAACCAGGAGCAGGACCTCAGAAATTACCCACAAACAGGAACAGAAGCGAGGGACATCTTGAACAATTTTCAAAAGACTGTGTTCGTGAGAAACTACCTCAACTTAAAGTAGACAAAGCGATGGGACCGGATGGGATACACCCGAGAATACTGAGGGAACTTGGGGACGTTCTAGCAGCTCCACTGACTGACCTTTTCAATGCCTCATTGGAGTCCGGAGTGGCGCCAAAGGACTGGAGAGAGGCTCATGTGGTGCCTTTACACAAAAGCGGAGGGGTAAGGATGTGGTTGAAAACTACAGGCTGGTTAGTTTAACTTCGGTGGTGAATAAATTATTGAAAACGCTGCTGAAAGAGAAAATAGTGAGGTTTCTGGAGTCCAGCGGATTACAGGATCCGAGGCAGCATGGATTCACCAGAGGCAGGTCTTGTCAGACAAATCTGATTGATTTCTTTGACTGGGTGACCAGGGAGTTAGCCGGAGGGAGAGCCCTAGATGTGGTGTATTTAGATTTCAGTAAAGCCTTTGACACTGTTCCTCACAGGCGACTTATAAACAAACTGAGCACCCTAGGGATGGACCCTAAAGTTACTGCTTGGGTTAGAAATTGGTTGGGTGGGAGGCGACAAAAAGTACAGGTAAATGGGGCTCACTCTGAGGAGAACGATGTTACCAGTGGTGTGCCCCAGGGATCTGTCCTTGGTCCGATTCTTTTTAACACCTTTGTTAGTGATATAGCGGAAGGGCTGTCGGGTAAGGTTTGCCTTTTTGCGGATGATACCAAAATCTGCAATAGAGTAGACACCCAGGAAGGTGTAGATAACATGAGGAGGGATCTAGCTAAGCTTGAAGAATGGTCTAGAATCTGGCAGCTGGGATTTAATGTTAAAAATGTAAGGCCATGCATTTGGGTTGCAGCAATCCAAGGGAGTAATATTGTATAGGGGGTGAAGTACTTTTGTCCACTAAAGAAGAGCGGGACCTGGGCGTGGTTGTGTCTGATGATCCTAAAGTAGCTAAACAGGTAGAAAAGGTGACGACAAAAGCTAGAAGGATGCTGGAGTGCATATGAAGAGTAATGGCTAGCAGAAAAAAGGAAGGTGATAGTGCCTCTGTATAAGTCTTTGGTGCGACCTTGTTTGGAGTATAGTGTGCAATTCTGGAGACCGCACCTTCAAAAGGATGTGAACAGGATGGAGTCGGTGCAGAGGGTGGCTACTAAAATGGTTAGTGGTCTTCATTATAAAGCATATGAGGACAGACTTAAGGATCTTAATATGTACACCTTAGAGGAAAGGTGGGATAGAGGTGATATGATTGAGATGTTAAATACCTCTGTGGCATAAATGTTCAGGGGGAGAGCCTCTTTCAATTGAAAGTAAGTTATGCTATGAGGGGACATGGGATGAGGGTGAAGGGGGATAGATTCAGGAGTGATTTGCGGAAATATTTCTTTACGGAAAGAGTGGTGGATCCGTGGAATAGTCTCCCAGTGGAGGTTGTAGAGATGAAGACAGTAACTGAATTAAAAAAAGAATGGGACAAACACAGAGGATCTCTAAAGGAAAAAAGGGGACTGTTGTAGTTGTTGATATAGGCCATGTGGTCTTTTTCTGTCATCATATTTCTATGTTTCTATAGCCATTCCAATATCTTGAGGTGGATTCTACCCTCCTCTGGTGTCCCTTTCAGATACTTTGCTTGGGTGCCCTCAATTTGAATTTCTGCCATTGTTGGGAGAGTAATGCCAAATAAATCAGGGCGATAAGTTTGTCTCCTTCTAACAACTATGAAAATAGTTCATGAAGGCAGATAAGGACTTTCAGGTTCATATAGTCTTCCCACTTTCATTTCTGATATAGTGCCATAGACCACAGTTGATCTCTGGCTTTTGCCTCACTTGTTTGTAACTAGGGATCATCTGCTTATCCCAGACGTTTTCAGCACTGTTTAATTGTCTAAATGAGCATAAAATCCAAGCAGCACATTTATTTTTCATTGCTAGAATTTTCTTGCAAGACCCAGCAAGAAGGGGTTAAGCTGATTTAAGCTTCAAGTACAAGAACAAGGCTGCCTGGAACAATGCAGTTCTCAGTCTATATTTGGCCTTTGCCCTCAAATCATTTATGACTTATTCTTTAGCTCTGATGACCACAGTGGCAAGCTCTCAATCTTGGTTTTATTCTCTTGCTACCCTGGAGCAAAGCCCTCCTTATAGACACATGCATACACTCTCTCTCTCTCTCTCTTTCTTTTCTAAGCATCACACAATTTGCAATTAAAAACAAGTAGCAGACTTTGTGCAAGCCTTTGCTTGCCCTCTTCAGCCCCTGACAGACATATCACCTTCCAAAGACCATACTTACGTGAGAAGCAAGGCAGGATATCATTTCAATCAACAGCGCAAAAGAAGGGGCGGAGAGCTGCTGAATCCAGAGAGCTCTTTCCAAGCCAAGCATTCCAATAAGCCACTCAAGACATTTTTAAAGATGTAGAGCACCTATGAACCAGCAGTTTTCTACTGAACATCAGCTTTCTATTCCTCTTTATTCACATAGTAGTTTAAATGAATACCTTAGAAAAGTACATAATACTTTCTGGAACTGTTTTACACTCTTTTTTCCCTTTCTTATTACAGACCCTGATCAAGAGATAGTTTTATCATGACTGCAGTCCTAGGTGAATCACAAATGGCTCTTATTTTCATGACCTAACAAGGTAAATTAACTTGTTTCATAGTACAAGAAGGTGTGCAAATATATTTCACATTTATTTGTCACAGCTACCCTTCCTGAAATGGAGCTCTGAACCCCTGGGTTGTATAAAATATTTAAAGGATCAATTTTCAAATGGAGTTACACATTTACCAGTCGTACATGAATTACTCCACTATCAGTAGTTATTTATTTTATTTATTTATTTATTTATTAACAATTCTTATATACCGCACTATTATCCATCAGCGCGGTTTACATTGAACAGAAACATCCGACAATTTACCAATGTCTGGTCATTACATTTAACAGGGAGTAGAAATTGGAGAAACGGGAAAACTATATACATTGGTGGTTCACCTGATAATGGACATGGTCAACTATATACATATGTGGTACAACCATACAGGAAAATGCTTGTTATATACATTGTGGGGTAAGCCTATTGCGAGGGTCTGCCTGTTTGACTACTTCTGCTACTCGCTTGGTGGTTATGTTCGGAGCTGTCATTGAGATATTTAAGGAAGAGGAAATGTTTTAATGCTTTTCTGAACTGGCTCAAGTTGGGGATTGCTCTGATTTGTGCTGGTAAAGCGTTCCATAGAGTTGGGGCGCAGAGTCGGAAGGCTCTGTTGGCTGTTGATCTGGTGCATCTTGTGGTTTCATTTGGGATAACTAGCATGTTCAACTCTGCGGTTCTTCGTGGCCTGTTTATGTTTATGTTTATTAAAATTCTTTCTATACCGCCCCATACCAATGGCGTCTAGGCGGTTTACAAGTTAAAAGAATAAAATACAATACAGGCCGTCAGAAAAATGAAAAAGAACGCCAATTAAAATCATTAAAAGGACAGAAAAGAAACAGAGGATAGCAAGCACAGCAAAAAGAAAACATCAACAAGAGGAGGGAGAGGGAGACAAAGACGGGGAAGGGAGGTCAAACGCCAGACAAAACAAATGGGTTTTTAGTTGTTGTTTGAAAGCTTGGTATGAGTGCTCTGCACGAAGGGGGGGGGGGGGGGGAAGCGAGTTCCAAAGCCTAGGACCCAGAAAATAGAAAGCTGAAGAGCGTGTTGACTCCAGGTGAGCTTGAGAAGGAGAAGGAAGGGCCAATCGATTAACATGGATAGAACGGAGCAGGCGATGAGGAGTGCGGAAATGAAGAAGATCAGCAAGGTAAAGAGGGGTACCTGCGTGAGTCACCCTGTGCACAAACGTGAGAACCTTATACTGTACCCGAAAGGAAACCGGTAACCAATGATGGTGCAAAAGTAGGGGAGTGACGTGGTCATAACGGGAAGCACAGGATAGTAGACGGACAGCTGCATTCTGGACACGTTGTAAACGGGAGAGTTGAGATTGTGGTAGGCCAGCTAGAGAAACATTACAGTAATCGAGTCGGGAGATTATAAAAGAGAGAATAAGGGTAGCAAAAGCAGAGGACGAAAGAAAAGGGCGTACAGACCGAAGTTGTTTGAGGGATAGAAATGAACGTTGAACTATGGAAGTGATGTGTTCTTTGAATGAAAGAGAGGAGTCGAGAATAACACCAAGATACCTAAGAGAGGAGACAAGAGGAATGGGCTGGGAAGAGAGGGAAGGAGCACAGGTGGGGGAAGGGCTTCCGAGGGTAAACCATATGGCAAATGACTTAGTAGGATTAACCTGAAGAAAATTAGAGGTGAACCAAGAAGCAACAGCAGAGAGACAGAGATTAAGAGGAGAAATATCGGGTGTATGTGAATCAGTGTGGTGCAGCAGTATGATATCATCCGCGTAATAGTACGCAGAGATACCAAACTGCTGGACCACAAGTGCGAGAGGAGCCAGGAAGACGTTAAAAAGGAGAGGAGCAAGGACAGATCCCTGAGGCACACCACAGGTAAGGGAAGTGGAGGGCGAGGAGGCAGACCCAACAACCACTGAAAAGGAACGACAGGAAAGAAAAGAGCGGAACCAATGAAGAACAGTCCCAGAGAGGCCAGCATCGTGAAGACGGGTGAGAAGGGTGCAGTGATCTACCAAATCAAATGCTGCAGAAAGATCGAGAGAGACAGCAAGAGTAAAGAGACCACGATCGTGAGCAGCATGCACCTCATTAAGAAGGGAAAGAAGAATAGACTCAGTACTGTGACCAGGACGAAAACCAGACTGCCGAGGGTGAAGAGCAAGAGAAGCCTCAAGGTGAGCAGACAACTGAAGAAAGACAAGTTTCTCGAGAAATTTAGAAAGAAAAGGGAGATTAGAAACAGGGCGCCAGTTTGAAAGTGCTGTAGGATCAGACGTGCGAGACTTTAGAATAGGACGAACAGTAGCGTGTTTCCAAGGTGAAGGGAAGAAACCAGAAGATAAACTAGCATTAAAAAGAGACAGAATATAAGGAGGATTCCAAAAGCCAGCGGGAAGGAATGGGATCAGCAGGACATGTGGTCTTTCGGATAGAGAGGAAAGTGGTTTGAAGAACAGCTGGGGAAATCATCTCGAATGAGGACCAGGAGTGAGATAAGATAGGGACAGAGGAGGGAGGAGATGAAGAGGGCAGTGGAGAAAGTGGAAAGGACTCTACTACGGGGGAAAGGGGGAGAGGACAGGAAGGGAAGGACTGACGAAGAGTCTGGACTTTGGAGGCAAAAAAGGAGGCAAGGGAGGAGGGGTCAGGAGAAGCAGAAGAAGGAGGAGGGAGGGGAGGGAGAGCAGAATGGGATGCTGTAAGGGAACGAAAAATAGTATGAAGTTGCCGAGAAGAGTTAGAGGAGGAAGAAATAAGCTTAGAGTAGTAATCGCGCTTTGCAGAGTGGAGGAGAGTGCGGTAATGATCATGACAAGAGCGAAAATTATGGAGAGAGGTGGGGGAGGGGTGCTTACGCCAGAGGCGTTCTGCCCTACGAAGATATTTCCGGTGCAGAAAAAGACCAGAGTGAAACCAAGGGTGCCGGGAACAGTGATGGGAAGGTAAGTGGGTGCGAAGAGGGGCTATGTCATTAAGGGCAGCAGACAGAGAAGAATACCAGAGATGAGCTTGGGTATCAACAGAGAGAGATGCAAAGTCACTAGGGAATAAAGACGCAGGGGGGGGAAACTGACGAAGTGTATCAGCAGTGAGCTTACGGGTTGGTGGAACAGAGGAAGAACCAGAACCAGAAGCGCGGTGGGAAGACGGCAATGAAGAGTCTGAAGAACCTGACAGAGGGGACTGGATAGGAATAGTAAAAAGAAGACAAAAATGGTCGGACCAAGGAAGGGGCAACGGGGAAAGAGAGGAGGGGGGGATAGAGGAGGAATCAGACGTAATGATGAGGTCGAGGGAGTGGCCAGCAACATGAGTGGGGAAAGAAACAAATTGACGCAGAGACAGATCAGACAGCAGAGTGAGAAAGGAAAGGTCCCTTGTTGAGGAGGGTAAGTCAGCGTGAACGTTAAAATCTCCCAAGATCAGTAGATTCGGGTAAAGAAGTGAAGCTTCAGAAATAGTGGCGAGGAGAGAATCCCATAGAGACACGGATAGAGAAGGGGGAGCATAGATAAGAAGGAAATAACACGGGTGAGGAGAGGAATTTAGACGAAGAAGCAAAGATTCGGGGTAAAGTAAAGAAGAAGAGGTGGGAACTTCCGTGAGGAGGAGAGAGGAGCGATATACCACCGCTACACCCCCTCCACTCCTACCCTGGCGAGATGTGGATAAGAATGAGTAACCAAGAGGGAGACAACGATTAAGAAAAGATTCCTCGCCTTCTCTCAGCCAAGTCTCGGTGAGGAAGAAGAGGTCCAGAGTATGATGTGTGAGAAAATCATTGATCAAAAGAGTCTTAGACCGAAGAGATCTACAGTTTAGCAGAGCGAGCTGTAACAGCATGAGAGAGGACGGAGAGAAAGATGAAACCGAGGCTGACGGGCGTGTCTGCGCCAGTGAACAGTATGTGAGGTTAGAAAGCTGACGTGTCAGAGAACCAGAAAAAGCGGAGGCAGACATAGCGGGGCGCCAGCCCCAATGAACAGGGATAGCTGACATAACCACTTGGTGCAAGTGGTTGGATGAGGTTAGAGAGAGAGGATGAGGTGAGCCCCTTAGCAGCTTTGAACGTTAGCAGTAAAGTCTTGAAACTGATCCTTGCTTGAATGGGGAGCCAGTGTAACTGTCTTAGGAGGGGGGTCACATGGTCTCTCCTGGATGCCCCAAAGAGTACCCGCGCTGCACTATTCATAGCCAGTTGCAGGGGGTTTAGGGTGGACCGTGGGAGTCCTTGTAGTATGGAGTTTGACAAGTCGAAATGAGGAATTATAAGGGCTTGATAAATGGTGCGGAAATCATCCGGTTCGAGTAGCGCTCGTAGGTGTCTGAGGGATCTGATTTTAAAGTAGATTGCCTTGACAGTATTGGTTATGTGGTTCTTCATGTCAAGGTTTTGGTCTAACATTACTCCAAGGTAACGTATCGCAGGCTTCACTTGTAGTTGGGCATCCTTTACGTTAACACAGCTAGGTGGGGTGAAGTTGGTATTCCTTGAGAAGAAAAGTACTTCTGTCTTTTTATGTTGTATTCTCAAGTTTTGTGACAGGAGCCACTCTGATATGGTGTCGAAGCAGTTAGTCAGAGGCGTGAGGTCTAGGCTCTCTAATGATATTGGCATATATAATAGCACATCATCTGCATATATCATGTAACTGACATTGAAGGATCTGATGATGTCACAGATGGGTTGGATGTATATATTAAACATCAATGCAGATAGGGAGGATCCTAGCGGTACACCTTGACTTTGTTGGAATGGTTCTGATGTAGCTCCGTCGGCTCGGACCTGCTGCCATCTTCCGGACAGGTAAGATTTACACCATTCGAGCGCTGTTCCGCAGATACCTTTTTCCCTTAGCCGGCAGATGAGAATTTTGTGGCATACAGAGTCAAAGGCCGCTGCTATGTCTAGAAAGACAAGAGCGAAGCCATGTCGTATGTTATCCACACCTGAGATTATGTTGTTGAAGAGGGCTGTAAGTAGTGTTTCTACTCCATGTGACTCTCTGAATCCATGTTGGGCTGGATCCAGAGGGGCTGAGGTGTCTATATGATCTTGTAATTGCCTGTGCACTATTTTCTCGATGATTTTTGCTAGCATCGGTATGCTGGATATGGGCCTGTAAGATTCTACCATTTGAGGATCCAGTTTGGTATTCTTTAAAAGAGGTCTTACAGAGGTCTGCTTGAGAGTGGGTGGGAAATAGCCAGTGGTAAAGGATTGGGTTAAGATTTTGGCTATGGGAGCGTTCTCTTTGCCTTCTAATTACCTGTGCCGTGAGTGGAGCTCCTGTGCCGTGCCGGTGTGCACCTGGGATCACGTGACCAGAGAGGGGTATAAGAACTAGCCCCCACCGCGGAGTTTCCTTTGAGCGTTCTCTTTGCCTTCTAATTACCTGTGCCGTGAGTGGAACTCCTGTGCCGTGCCGGTGTGCACCTGGGATCACGTGACCAGAGAGGGGTATAAGAACTAGCCCCCACCGCGGGACGCGCACCGCAGGCGCGTACCCGAGGGTGCGTGCTCCGAAGGGGCGTGGCCAAAGGGGTACGCCCCTTTGGAGCTCCTTCGGAGCACTGAGGAGTTGAGAGCCGTTGACCATTAACACCCAGATGGGGAAGAGAAAGAAGAAAGTTTCTCCTTCTTCTGCTACACCTACAGGTAAAGCGGTGAAGGTAGTGGGTCCCTTGGACTCTCATTTCAAGTCCGGGGTGCCCCCTCCTGCCGCTGAAATGTCTGACTCTTCCGTTTCTGTTAGTCCTGGCTCTCTGGATGTTACTCCTCTTCCGCGTAGGGTTTGTACCCCACCCAGCGATGAGCCTTTGATATTGGGTAAGGTTCCCCCTCAAGATGTTAAGGGGGATACCCTTCCTATCTCGGTTGAACTTCCTGATTCCTTTTTGACTTTGGTTGCTCCTACTGCTATAATGCCTCATCCCTTTGACTATACGTATTCTTCCGATGAACTTAGTCCCCCTAAGGAAATATCTCTTTTAGATATATGGCAGATTGTGTCACGAACTGAGCAGTCGCTGAAATCTTCACTACTGCAGTTGTCTAAATTTACTTCAGAGACTGTTGTTATGTTGACTGAGCATCAAGACAGACTTGCTTGTCTTGAATCTCAAGATACTAAAATTGCTGGTCAAATTTCGTCGATGCAGCGGGCCCTGACGTCATCAGTTCAGGACTCACTGCTTCTACATCGTCGTGACGAAATGTTAGAGAATGTTTTACGCATGAAAAATCTTCGTCTATTAAATTTCCCCCGCACTCATTTTCTTGCTCCAACTATTTTGTTCTCTAAATATATGAGAGATGTCCTAAAGATCTCGGATCCGGAGTCTATTCCTTTGTCAAAAATATACTATTTACCCTCTGGAATTAAAGTGACTCCGGGTCCTGAATCTGAGGCTGCTAATGTTGAGGCGGGGAAAATGGATCATCTTTCTGTCCAGAGTTTGGATCTATCTGCTTATTTGGAAACCTCTGTAGAAGAGATTTCAGTTCGAGCCACGTTATTAGTTTCTTTTTCCTTAGAAAAAGATAAAGATAGGATTTTTCAAGCTTATTTTAAACATCGTCGTGATAAATTCTTTGGCCAGGTGGTACAAGTATTTCCGGATGTTAGTCGAGCTACTCAATTGAGGAGGAAAGCTTTCCTTGCATTGCGCCCTCGGGTGCTTGCAATCGGAGCTTCCTTTCTACTTAAGTACCCTTGTAAATGCCTTGTGTCTTTTCAGGGTAATTCATTCATCTTTTTTGATTCTCTACAATTAGAGACCTTTTTACTTAAGTCAGGATGAGGGTATCGTTAATGTATTTAAGTGCTTGGTTCTTGCTAAGTTAAAAGGGGTTATATTTGTTCTCCACTCTCGCTCAGGATTGTGTGTTTTTTCTTTTTTTTTTCTTTGTATATGAATGCGCTCCAAATTTTGTGGGCTAGTTTTTGGGAATGATGTATTTTTGATATTGCTAATATGATATGGTTGGGAAAATTATCTGTATTGCCTGAGATTTTCTGAATAAAAAACGTTTCAAACTCATAAAAAAAAAAAAAAAAGATTTTGGCTATGATTGGGGATAAGTCACATCGCAAGTCCTTTATCCAGTGTGCGGGACAAGGGTCCGTGTGCGCAGTGGTTGTGTTTAGGGCTAGGATGGTATCTTCAATTACTTTCTTCGAGGGAGTGGAGAAGGCTGTCAGTAGCGCTGGGTAGTCTTGTTCATCAGGAGGGTCCGGTATTAATATATTGTTGGTCTTGCACATTTTAGATTGCATGTAGATCGCACAGTCCTGTGGGTGGATACCGCTATGGAGCTCAGGGGTGGGCTCTTTGGTAAGCGTTTTAACTAGGTTAAACAAGTCATGTGGTTTATTCATTGATCGTTTCAGGGTATCTGTGTAATATTGCCTGATCTTGTCTGTGATGGCTTTACGGTGTGCCGCCAGGTGTTGGATGTAGGCTGATTGGTCACTGCTGGTGCGTGACTTTCTCCATCGTTTTTCCAGCCGTCTTAGAATGGTTAGTGAAGCTTTCAAGTCGGCTGTGTACCATGGAGCTGATGATCTCTTCTTTGGGTTCTTGTTCGTTGGGGGGCGGATAGCGATTGTGCTGAGTTTGCTGTTCCAGGCAGCGATCAACTCGTCTAGGCTCAAGGTGGTATCATCAATGAGTGTGCTTGTTTCGGCTAGGATGCGTTCTCTGTTAAGTGGGTAGAAACTTCTGGCAGCTGGGTTAGGAGACTTGCTTGTAACTGTTTTAGGCTTATTTGAGCAGTTGAGGGTAGGCTTCTGAAAGGTGATGAGTTTGTGGTCAGTCCATGGTACTGCAGTTATTGATAATACGATATCTTGTGGTTGATCTAAAATTAGCTGCGGGGCGAAAATGAGGTCAAGGATGTTGCCTTTCTCGTGAGTGGGTTCTTGCACCATTTGCGTGTATCCAAGGATATCTAGGGCCTCTATGAATGCGGTCGCCTGAGTGTCCTGTAATGATGGTAAATTGATATCCCCTAGGATCCAATTAGGTTTATTTGGACCATGGGTAAGGGATGCCAGGTTTATTATGGTTGCCAGGTCATCTGGATCTGCTGACGGTGATCTGTAGACAAGGTTTATGGAGCATATGTTGTTGGAAATTGATATTGTTTCTAGGTGGCTGTTACTGTTAGATTCATCCATTTTAAACTGGAGGTCAGCTCTGGTGATGATGAGTACTCCTCCTCCTCTTTTAGAAGCTATAGAGATAGTACCAGAGGGAAAATATATCTAACCATCCCTACACTATCAATATAGTGAAGGGGTAGATCGAGTGCAACACCAAATATTATCCATATAGTGGAGATATTTGGTTATATGAATAATTTATCCATGTAGTTTAGGCTGCTGAATGCAAGGCCTAAATTAAATGGATGGTGAAATGAATGGTCAGCAGCTAAAGCGTAGTTATTCACCTGTAACAGGTGTTCTCCAAGAGCAGCAGGAATCAGTCCTCACATATGGGTGACATCGGCGCCGACAGAACCCTCGTGCGGAGCATTTCCCCAGCTTTCAAAAAAAGCCTTTTGGAATGCAGCACGCATGTACGGTCCCCTTCCTGCCCAAGGGTGCCATCTTGCACAGTCTGATGACATAGCTAAAAGACAGCAAAAATCAAAATGAAGGATAGGACAGCAACTCCAGGGGAGGAGGGAGGATCGTGAGGACTGATTCCTGCTGCTCCTGGAGAACACCTGTTACAGGTGAGTAACTACGCTTTCTCCAGGACCAAGCAGGAAGTCAGTCCTCACGTATGGGACTCCCCAAATGGCTCCCTCTCAAGAGCCTCAGCATCCGTGATAAGAATTTTCTCTGAGAATGCACCCCGTACGGTAGCCCAACACAAAGGGCCAGAGGGTAGGAGTTGCCTAAACCTCAAAGAGATTACGGAGTACCGCCTGGCCGAAAACACTGTCCCGCCGGGACTCTCTTTCCAGGCAGTAATGGGCTGCAAATGTCTGGCTTGACGACCACGTTGTGGCCCGGCAGATGTCTGCCAACTGAACAGAGTGCAAGGGGAGGTCGGCTGCCCTGTACGCCCAGGTGATGCAATCTGCTACCCAAGTGGACAACATACGCTTGGAGACAGGTAACCCCATCCTATTAGGGTCAAATAAGACGAAGAGCTGAGTAGCCCTTCGATGCTCCCGCGTACGTTCTATGTAAAAGGACAATGCCCTTTTACAGTCCAGGGTATGTAAGAATGTTTCAGCCCAGCTGGCATGCAGCCTGGGAAAAAAGGTCGGAAGAACCACCTCCTGATTGAGGTGGAAAGAGGAGACCACTTTTGGGAGAAACATGGGATGGGTCCATAGGACCACCCTGTTCCTATAGAACCGCGTGTACGTCTATCAGAAACCAGAGCTTGTAGTTCACTCACACATCTGGCCGAGGAAAGAGCCACCAGGAAGAGTGCTTTCCAAGAGAGGATGCGCAAATGGCAAGTAGCCATCGGCTCAAACGGTGGGCGAGTAAGTTCCTGCAAGACCACGTTCATATCCCACTCAGTCACCGGTGGACAAACTGGAGGCTTGAGTAGAAGCAGACCTCTGAGAAATCTGGACACCAAGGAGTGAACCGACAGAGACAGTCCTTCCACCGATGAGTGGTGCACTGAGAAAGCACTGAGGTGGAACCGAACAGAGTTAGACTTAAGGCCTAGGTCTGAAAGGTGAAGTAGATACTGCAGTACTACTGGCGCAAGGCAAGAGAAAGGATCTTCATTGCGCTGAGCACACCATACCGTAAACCTACACCACTTGAGGGTATAGGATTTTCTGGTGGACTGCTTCCTAGAGGCCAACTATTTAACCTCCTTAGGTAGAAGTAGGGGAGTTAGCACTATCCTTTCAGCAGCCAGGTCATCAGATTGAGGGACCTGAGATTGGGGTGCAGAAGGGAACCCTGCTCTTGAGACAGGAGATCGTGTTGCAGCCCCAGAGGGAACGGAGCTTCCACCGCCAACTGCACAAGAATTGGAAACCACGGCTGCCTCGGCCATCTGGAGGCTACCAGAATCATCGAAGCCTTGTCCTGGAGGATCTTGAACAGAGTTCGGGCCACCAGGGGCGTGGGAGGAAACGCAAACAGGAGGCCCGTAGACCAAGCGATCAGAAAAGCATCTGCTGCCATCCTCAGGGGATGCGGATGTCTGGAGCAAAACCTGGGCAGCTGACGGTTTAGTGGACTTGCAAACTACGTCCGTTGGGCTCCACGGAAAAAGAAAGACTGAGGAAGATGGCACCCTTGGGCGGGAAGGGGACCGCACATGTGCGCTGCAAAGGCTTTCTATGAAAGCTGGGGAAATGCTCTGCATGAGGGCTCCGTCGGCGCCGTCACCCATATGTGATGACTGACTTCCTGCTTGGTCCTGGAGACTACATATATTCTGCAATGCTGCTATATGTATACTGACACTGAATATATGTCAATTCAAACATTGCAACTGATGTTTAAATTAAAATGCTGACCACCATGGCTGAGTATTACTCCCTAAGTTTCTCGACAGCACTTCAGACTCGCACACTGCATTGAGTACATAGGGCTTGTTCCTAACAGACTTTTTCTCAGTCTATGCCAGTGGAAAAACTGTTATTGTGTAAGGTCCTTATGGGATAATTTTATAAGTTTTTTCTGTGGGCAATCCCCGTTTACCCACAGAAAAGGGCTTTTACAAAATCAGCCCATGGTATACATGCATAAACAACTTAAATACCTAAACACAATCTTAAAATTAAGATGCAGACAGCAGTCCAGCAGCGAGATGGGGGCTTTCCAGTCTTTTGCGTTTAGTGTCACATGCATGATTTTCTCCCAGTTGATGAGGGGTCTTATGTGTGCACTAGGTGCAAGGAGCTCTTTGCTCTCAGGGAACGAGTCCGATCTCTGGAGGCTAGAGTAGCAGACTTGGAGGACATAAGGAAGACAGAAAGGTACATAGACGAAACCTACAGGGATGTAGTACTGAAGTCCCACCTCCAGTCTGGCAGCATCCCTGTTGCCATGGAGGAGAGAGATCACGTGACAGGACAGCATCACCCTGGTGTGGCAGGAAGTGATCCTGTAGCTAGGACCTGTCCTCCAGCTGATGTAAAACTCTCTCGCACCGAGAAGGTTTCTCCAGGACAGCCTTTATAGTTGGTGATTCGATCATTAGGCATGTAGATAGCTGAGTTGTTGGTGGATGTGAAGATCGCCTGGTAACATGCCTGCCAGGTGCGAAGGTAGCGGCACGTAGACAAAGTCTTAGATATTGCTGGGGAGGAGTCTGTTCCCTTAGTACATATTGGTACCAATGACATAAGAAAGTGTGGTAGGGAGGTTCTGGAGGCCAAATTTAGGCTTTTAGGTAGGAAGTTGAAATCCATAACTTCCAGGGTAGCATTCTCCAAAATGCTTCCCGTTCCACGCGCAGGACCCCAAAGGCTGGCAGAGCTCCGGAGTCTCAATGCATGGATGAGACAATGGTGCAAAGAAGAGGGTTTTGGATTTGTTAGGAACTGGGCTCCACCTTAACCGGGATGGAACCAGGTTGTTGGCATTAATCTTTAAAAAGAAATAGAGCAGCTTTTAAACTAGATAATAGGGGAAAGCCGACAGTCGCCCAAGAGCACATGGTTCGGAACAATGTATCCTTGAAGAATACTAGCAAGACTGAAGTTAGGGCATATCGACAGAGAGGTTCCAATAAAGACAAAAGTAATCCAAATGCCCATAAGTACAGAGCACACAGAGATTAAAGATTACAAATTACCCCTGCCTACCGATAACCAGATTAATATGAATAAAATACAGCCTCTAAAATGCTTGTATGCAAATGCTAGAAATCTAAAAAATAAGATGGGAGAGTTAGAATATATAGCACTAAAGGAGAGGTTAGATATGATTGGTATCTCAGAGACATGGTGGAAGGAGGACAACCAGTGGGACACTATGATACCTGGGTACAAACTATATCGTAATGATAGAGCAGATCAAATTGGTGGAGGGGTTGCACTCTATGTTAGAGAGGGGATTGAGTCACAAAGGATTAGTCTTGCAAGAAACAAAATACATTGTAGAATCTCTATGGATTGAAATTCCATGTAAAAAGGAGAAGGGGAATGCGATGGTAGTGGGGGTGTACTATCGACCGCCTGACCAGAATGACCAGGATGATGAAATGCTCAAAGAAATCAGGGTATCTAACAAAAGTTAGTGCACAGTAATTATTTATTTATTTAACCAGTTTTCTATACCACCTTACCCTTCAATCAAAGTGGTTTACATTATGTAATCACTACAAACAGGTACTGGATACATTCCCTTGTCCCCAAAGGGCTCACAATCTATGTGTACCTGAGGCAACAGAGAGTTAAGTGGCTTGCCCAAGGCCACAAGGAGTCCCTATAGGACTAGAAACCCCAGTCCCTCCAGCCTGAGATTGCTGTCCCCAGGTGGGTCTCGAACCCCTGGTCCTCCATCCTGAGGTACCCTGTCCTAACCACTAGGCCACTCTTCCTCCCTATATAATAATAATGGCTGCCCATATGCGTGAGCTCCACCCGCGATTTTCTATGGGGAAGAAGAGGAAAGGGAAGCAGGCCGTGTTGCCCCAGGCTGACCAGCAGACCTTTACCCCTCTTACCTTTGGTCCATTGGATGCGTTTGTTCAGCAGTTGCAGCGGCAGCTAGGTGCAGGGAGTGAAGGCTCAGTTGAGAGGCGGGCAGAGCTGGGTAGCTCGGTGTCTCTTTCAAGCAGAGATCTAACGTCCCTTGAGACGCAGCAGCCTCGGAAGTTTCTCTGTTCCAATTTGGATCCTGCAGCTAGTGAGATACTTGAATCTCCCGTTCGAGCTTCCTGGGTGTCTCAGCTGGGGCCAACTGCAGGTTCCGTGGCAAGTGGAGGAGTAGACTTGCAGGATCAACAAGAGACGGAGCAGAATACCAAGAAAGGACTTTCTTCACTGGGGATGAGTGAAGGCAACGTACTACTGCTGGTGGATGACCCAGCCCCTTCAGCTTTGCTGGATAGAGAGCAGAGCTCGTTGACATTTACTTTCCCTTTGCAACGGCTGCGACAGTTCACATTGGAAACCATCTGGTCGGCTATGAGCCAGCTTGGAGAAGTGATTAGGGGCCAGATGAAAGGGATTCAAGGCCAAGTACAATCGAATACTGAACTGATTTTCAAGAATGTTGGTGCAATTGCCCATTTGAAAACGGATCTGGAAGGGATGGCTTTGAGAATTGAACGTGTGAAAAGTTATTCAGAGGCCTTTATGAAAGACTATAATTTGAAAACTCGGATGCAGCAACTGGATAACTTTTCTAGGTTGGCGAATCTTCGCTGGACTAACTTTCCGCGTTCACCTTGCATCTCTGTTAAGGAAATGTTTAAGCAATATTTGCTTGATGTGCTTGGGGTCTCGGAGGAAACAAGTCTACCCATAGTGTATTATCTACCAGAGGTCTTCTGCCGCTGCAGAGGCCTCTGGCCCTGGGCAATTAGATGTATTGGATGTTTCAGCTATGTTGGAGTCCTCTGATTCTGATAATGTTGTGCCTGTGACATGTTTAGTGACTTTAGTGCTTGTATCCGATAGAGAACCGGACGCACAGAGGGAGTCGCGATTCTGATGCCGTGGGGCATGTCTAGCCTCACGGGATAAAAATTGCGAACAGGCCTGTACGTGCAGGCCGGGACCCCGATTCCGCCCGGCCTGCACATACAGGTCTTGCCCGACTAACTCAGTCAGGGCTTTTCAATGGAGCCACAGTGCCATGGCGTCTGGTTGTCCTGGTACCACAGCTCCATTAAAAAGCCGCGATCCCCGGTCGCCGGCTCCCAAAGTGCTTTCCCTACAGCCTGACCCCCGATCTGGCCTCCCAGAGCCAGGGTCGGGCTGCGGGGAATGCCCTCTACCCCCTGCTGCCCCGGGCCTGCCGTTCCTCCAGCATTGGGGAACTTATTCCACTTCAGAAGTGCAATATGATCCTCATCCAAGCCGTTGGCCCCAGACGTACAGGGACGACATTGGAATCGACCCTGTACATTGTCACCAGCAGAGGCTAAACTAGTGTTATTTAGCTTAGTACACTACTGGCCCTGACCTTTCTATAAAAAGAAAGTGTAGTTGCAAGTCGAGGGTCAGGTTTAAACAAGGATTTATTCCCCTCCCGGGGTTTTGCTGGATTTTCAAAAATGATACAACTTCCAAACTCAAAAGATAGCCATACTTCTGGCATAAACAAATGGTTAAAGAAAAGTAGCTTCTTGCTTCACAAATCAAATGACAAAACAAAATATATCATCAAGGTAAACACCTGGGCAGTTTCCTCTGTGCAGACCTGTTCTCTCTAGCAGGCTTATCTGCTCTCAGCGTAGAGAGGTCTCTTCAGTAATCACTAAAGAACAGTCCATCTTTTCCTCATAAGATAAACATTCATTTTGGTCAATACACATGGGCTCCTCAACTGCCTCGTCTTCCCTCTGGCAGAGAGTTTGTAACTTCCTCCAGCCAGTGACTGGTCTCTCTTCAATACTCTCTTCCTGGTCAGGGAGATAATTATCTGAGCCTTGATAAAACTGCTTTGCAGTCTTTCTGTTGAACCTTGCTCTTGTCAGTTTGCTGCCAGGCTTTACATACAAACATTCAGGCTCTTCATGCATACAAATATCCTGAAGCAGTTCACTATCTCTTTCATAAGGATGTGAATACCTTAAAAGCTTCTGGCTTTCATTAGCAAAGGGTTTTCTGTGGTTAAACTCACGGTTGGAGAATGGCTGCCTGTTCTGTCTCCCAGCCCTTCTTGGCTTCTTATTCCAGGCCTCAAAATACACAGGGTTAGGCTGAAAATACTCTGACCTTTTGTTGAAGGGTTTTAGGTTCTCTCTAACCTGCCAGGTTTCACAAATGCTTGCTGCTTCTGTGTCCTCAAAACCTTCGTCAGAAATCATACAGGAATCACATTCAGCCTCTCTTCCTGGATTCTATCTCTCCTGGACTCGAGCATAATAAGGATTCTCCTCTCTGGCCTGCTTCTGAACAGTGGCCCGTTCCTGAACTCTGGCCTGCTCCCGAGCTCTGGCCTGTTCCTGAGCTAACTCTGCTTGCCTGCCTGCTTTCTTATGCAGAGTTATGGGCGTTTTCCTGCACATGTGCAGAGTGTTTCCCTCAGTGTTTGGGGAGTGTCTGTTGGCTGGGCGTGCCTTCAGGTCTCGTGCCCCAGCCTGCTCTGGTTGCCTATAGCAACTAGGAAGCTTTTTCTCTCCCTTTCTGTCAGAGTCTGTGCCGTACTCTTCAGCTTTTTGTGTCTTAAAGTTACAGGGCAGATTTTCGGTGTTACACATCCCCCTTCTTAAGACATTACGAGCTGCTGACGTCCCCATCGGACAGCGCGTAATTCTATCCGAGCGGAACCGTTCGCTCACTACCTGCACTAGTCTTACATCTGCTGACCTCTCCCTCCAAGGCTTCAGCAGGTTTAAATGGTATGTCTGGTGGCGCCCATTTTCATGCTCCACCCTGTAGGACACAGGACCTACCTGATCAATTATTTTGGCCGGGCCTTTCCATCTGGCCTCGAACTTTGGACCAGCGTTCGCTACCTGGATTACCACTCTATCCCCTATGGATAACTTCCTGGCTCTAGTTCCCCGGTCATAGTATTTCTTCTGCCGGCGTTGGCTGGCCTGCAGATTGTCCATAGACACTCGGGAAGTCCGTTCTAGACGGTTCCTGAGGTCTTTTAAAAATTGTGGTACCCCAATTTCTGTCTCTTCCGGTGCAACCCACTGCTCCCGAAGGATATCTAAAATACCTCTCGGGGTCCTACCAAATAGGAGTTCGTAGGGTGATGCACCCAACGATGTCTGCACGCGTTCCCTACAGGCGTACAGGACGAATGGGAGGACATTGTCCCATTCCACCATATTACCTCCTAAGCTCCGCCTTAACATTTGCTTTAGGGACTGGTTCATGCGTTCCACCAACCCGTTGGACTGGGGGTGGTACGCCAAAGTGCGGATATGTTTTATCCCGAAGGCGTCCCAAAGCATAGCTAAATGTCTTGAGGTGAAATTGGTTCCTTGATCCGTTAGGATCTCCTGAGGAAAGCCAATTTCACAAAATAGCTTTATGAGCTCTATTGAGATTGTCCGTGCTGAAATATTTCGCAGGGGTATTGCCCACGGAAACCTGGTCGCGTGATCCATGATCACCAGGATATATTGGAAGCCCCTTGGGGTTCGTATTAATGGGCCCACAATATCCATGGCTAACTTCCTCACTGGGGTTGCAATGGTGGGTGGTGTAACCATTGGTACTGGCTTTGGCCTGGCAGCTGCAACTCGTTGGCATGCTGGACAGGACTCGCAATACCGGGTTGTTTCCTTAAACACCCCCGGCCAGTAAAAGCGAGCCAGCACCTGGTCTAATGTCCCTTGGACACCTTTATGGCTGCCGACAGGGTGGTCGTGCGCCAATCTTAACACTACTGATTTAAAAGTAGTTGGTACCACCAATTGCTTGCGCACCGTCCCCGTCCTGGGATCCGCGCTTTCTCTGTATAGTAATTCGCTTTCTAAAAAGAACCTGGGCAAAATTGTCCTGGCCTCCCGAGCATATTCAAATGCCCTTTTCAATGCGGGATCCCCCTGCTGTTCTTTGGGGAAGGAAGGGAATTTCCTTACCAGCTCTGCTGGCACCCAAGGTAAACCCTCCCCGGCCTCCAGGTCTGTTCTTCCTTGCGACCTTTGTCTTCTCTCCTGCCTTCGTCTTGCCCTATCCTTCCTAACCTTTTTGGGAAGGTCAATTAACTCTTCATTATAGGGGAGTATATTCTGGGGTTCCTCATCTTGGTCGGGCTCTGGCTCTGGAATTACGTCCTTATCTCGGGGCTCTTCCTCTGGCTCCGCTATGGGACCTGTCCCTGCCTCTGAGACCTTACGCTGGGACCTAGTAGAAACTAGACCTACCCTTTCATCTAACTTTTCCTTAAGAGCTTTTTGAAAGGAGGGCCAATCCCTGCCTAGCACCACTTCCCTGGGAAGGTTCGGAATCACCACTACAGGCATCTTTTCTTTTCTACCTAGTCTTTCTACCACCACATCATACAAGGAATAATAAGAGGGTATTCCATCCATACCTTTCATACGCACAGAAGGGGGTATTTGGCATAGTACCAAAGGATTATTAGTCAACATGGCCTGCCACATCTTGGAGGAGACCATACTTTGGTCGGCTCCTGTATCAAGGAGTGCGACTGCCTTTACACCCTCTACTCGGACGTCTATAAGAAATCCTCCCCCAGGGTCCTTCTCTCCCGCTACAATTAGGGCAACACGTTCTTTGCAGTCCCTACGCACATGACCATTTTTTCCACAGTGAAAACATCTGATCACATTATTATAGCTTTTTACATTTTCTTTTGGGACCATAGAAGCATAAGCTTTCCTTATACCAGGCATCTTTTCCATGCCTGTTACCCTCATCCTACTATCTCTAGAAGCTCCGGCCAATGCAGCTTCAAAATAGCATTCGGTCATTTCCGCTGCTTCTCTAGTGGACTGACATTTTTGTAACAGCAGGAAAGCTTTTACTTCGGCGGGTACAGCTTCAAAGTACTGCTCTAGCAGCACCGCATCCATTAAGGTTTCTATCGTGGCCCTTTCTGGAGCCAACCACTTTGCTGCTAAACCTTTCAACCTTTGCATTAAAGCTTTAGGTGTCTCCTGGGGCAAGAGCCTTGCCTCCCTAAAAAGTCGGCGATAATGTGTAGGTGTTAAACCTAGCCTATCTTGAACTGCCAATTTTACATCTGGGTAACTGGACACTAGGCCAGCGGGCATCGCCTTATAGGCCGCCAATGCCTCTCCAGTTAACGACATGGCGAATCGGACTGCCCATTGGTCTAGGGGCCACTTAGCAGCCTGAGCGATTCGCTCGAATGCGTCCGAATAATCATCAAAGTTATCACTTTTTTGTAAAGGTCCTAGTGCCAATGCACCATATTGTTGTACTCCTACCGCCGCTGGTACTGGTACACTTTCCTCCGCAGCCGTAGTAGTGGATGTCCGCTGTAGTAGCGTGGTCACCAAGTCCAACAGGGGCTTTTGTTGCGCAGCCAGTGCTGCCATAGTCCTGTCCTGGGCCTGTCGTGCCAGCTCACTTTGTGCCTTCCACTGCTCTTCCATCCATTTCATCATTTCTTTTGAATCCATCTTGGCGCTTGCGGTATACCTGTATAGGCGAGAAAAAAACAGAGGGCCCACCAAGTGCGGCACACAATATAGTTCTTCCTCCCTATCTACTTTTATCCAGGTATCTCTCTCCCCCTTTCTCCACAATCCTTACCACCCGTGCCCAGCCACTTGTACCTTAGCACGGTGAAGGATCTTATTTTGAGAAAGGTTCTCTGCACCTCCGTCCGGTCAGCTTGTGGATGTCCTCTCAGTATCAGGATTTTCTTCCTCTCAGGATTTCCTTTGCTGCTGTGGGTTTTTTTCTTCTTCCAATCTGTTTCTCTTTTGAAAAACTTTGGGCAGTAGTATTGCCTTTTTTTTTTTTTTTTCTAAAATCCAACGTGCTACGCCATTTTATATGTCACCAGCAGAGGCTAAACTAGTGTTATTTAGCTTAGTACACTACTGGCCCTGACCTTTCTATAAAAAGAAAGTGTAGTTGCAAGTCGAGGGTCAGGTTTAAACAAGGATTTATTCCCCTCCCGGGGTTTTGCTGGATTTTCAAAAATGATACAACTTCCAAACTCAAAAGATAGCCATACTTCTGGCATAAACAAATGGTTAAAGAAAAGTAGCTTCTTGCTTCACAAATCAAATGACAAAACAAAATATATCATCAAGGTAAACACCTGGGCAGTTTCCTCTGTGCAGACCTGTTCTCTCTAGCAGGCTTATCTGCTCTCAGCGTAGAGAGGTCTCTTCAGTAATCACTAAAGAACAGTCCATCTTTTCCTCATAAGATAAACATTCATTTTGGTCAATACACATGGGCTCCTCAACTGCCTCGTCTTCCCTCTGGCAGAGAGTTTGTAACTTCCTCCAGCCAGTGACTGGTCTCTCTTCAATATTCTCTTCCTGGTCAGGGAGATAATTATCTGAGCCTTGATAAAACTGCTTTGCAGTCTTTCTGTTGAACCTTGCTCTTGTCAGTTTGCTGCCAGGCTTTACATACAAACATTCAGGCTCTTCATGCATACAAATATCCTGAAGCAGTTCACTATCTCTTTCATAAGGATGTGAATACCTTAAAAGCTTCTGGCTTTCATTAGCAAAGGGTTTTCTGTGGTTAAACTCACGGTTGGAGAATGGCTGCCTGTTCTGTCTCCCAGCCCTTCTTGGCTTCTTATTCCAGGCCTCAAAATACACAGGGTTAGGCTGAAAATACTCTGACCTTTTGTTGAAGGGTTTTAGGTTCTCTCTAACCTGCCAGGTTTCACAAATGCTTGCTGCTTCTGTGTCCTCAAAACCTTCGTCAGAAATCATAAGGAATCACATTCAGCCTCTCTTCCTGGATTCTATCTCTCCTGGACTCGAGCATAATAAGGATTCTCCTCTCTGGCCTGCTTCTGAACAGTGGCCCGTTCCTGAACTCTGGCCTGCTCCCGAGCTCTGGCCTGTTCCTGAGCTAACTCTGCTTGCCTGCCTGCTTTCTTATGCAGAGTTATGGGCGTTTTCCTGCACATGTGCAGAGTGTTTCCCTCAGTGTTTGGGGAGTGTCTGTTGGCTGGGCGTGCCTTCAGGTCTCGTGCCCCAGCCTGCTCTGGTTGCCTATAGCAACTAGGAAGCTTTTTCTCTCCCTTTCTGTCAGAGTCTGTGCCGTACTCTTCAGCTTTTTGTGTCTTAAAGTTACAGGGCAGATTTTCGGTGTTACAACATCCAGGGCCGACAATCGCCCACCGCCCAACCTATCGCTACCCCCGATCTGCCCCCTACCCACCCCCACCTAACTTCCCTGTACAACATTCATTTCTGAATGCTAGGGGATCTACTGGGGTGGAACAGGTTGATTCAGAGCTGCTTATTATTAGTTCTTGCTGTTTAAAACACTGCTATTTTCCTTCTTTTTGAGGTAGAAATTTATTTTCTTTTTTTTTTGCGTCTCTCTACGCAGTGGGCCAGGGGAGGGGCTCCTCTATTAACAGAATGTTCTGTTTATATATTTCCTTATGTTGAATGATGTATTTTCTTGATCTGTGTCCCCATTTCATGCAAGTGATTCTATAACTTGTATTGTCTTGTTGAAATAAGAAATATTAAATACAAAATAAATAAATAATGGGTGATTTCAATTACCCCAGTATCGACTGCGTCAGTGTCACGACAGGACATGCTAGGGAGATAAAGTTTCTAGATGAAATAAATGACTGCTTCCTAGAGCAGCTGGTTCATGAACCGACCAGAAGGGAAGCCATTTTGGATTTAGTCATTAGTGGAATACAAGATCTGGTGCAAGAGGTAAGGGTGTTGGAGCAACTTGGCAATAGTTATCATAGCATGATCGCGTTTGACTTAATAAATGGAGGAAGGACAGCAAGGAAATCCACAGTACTATCTTTTAACTTTCAAAAGGGAAACTATGATCAAATGAGGAAAATAGTAAAGAAAAAACTAAAAGAAGCAGTTGCAAAGGTTAAAGATTTACATCAAGCATGGGTGTTGTTTAAAAATACTATTTTGGAAGCCCAGACCAGCTGTATTCCACGCTTTAAGAAAAGTGGAAGGAAGTCCAAAAAACTGCCAGCATGGTTTGAAGATGAGATCAGAGAAGCTGTTGCCAAAAAAAGCATCTTTCAGGAAATGGAAAAAGGCGCCAAATGACAAAAACTGGAAACATCATAAGCACTGGCAAGTTAGATGCAAGATATTTATAAGGCAGGCAGAGAGAATTTTGAGAAGAAACTTGCTGTGGAAGCCAAAACCCATAATAAAGAGTTTTTCAAGTACATTCGTAGCAAAAAACCTGTGAGAAAGTCAGTTGGACCATTAGATGATAGAGGGGTAAAAGAGGCACTAAGAGGGGACAAGGCCATAGCGGAGAGATTGAATGAATTATTTGCTTTGGTCTTTACTGAGGAAGATGTAGAGATGTTACCCATAACTGAAATGGTATTTAAAGGTGATGCCGCAGAAGAACTGAAAGAAATAGCTATACACCAGGAAGATGTATTACAATTATTTGATAAACTGAAGAGTAGCAGATCACCTGGACCAGATGGTATACATCCAAGGGTGTTAAAGGAAATGAAATGAGATTGTAGACCTACTATTAGTAATCTGTGAACTATCATTAAAATCATCTGTAATACCTGAAGATTGGAGGATGGCCAACGTAATGCCAATTTTTAAAAAGGGTTCCAGGGGTGATCCAGGAAACTACAGGCCAGTGAGCCTGACGTCAATACTGGGAAAAATTGTAGCAACCATTATAAAGAACAAAATTACTGAACGTGTAGATAGTCATGACTTAATGGGAGACAGCCAACATGGCTTTAGCCAAGGAAGGTCTTGTGTTACTAATCTGTTTTTTTGAAGGTGTGAATAAACAGGCAAACAAAGGTGAGTCGGTTGATATAGTGTATCTGGATTTTTAGAAAGCCTCTTACAAGGTCCCTCATGAGAGACTCTTGGCAAAATTAAAAAGTCATTGGATAGGAGGTAGTGTGCTATTGTGGATCAGGAACTGGGTAAAAGATAGAAAGCAGAGGATAGGGCTAAATGGCCAATTTTCCCAATGGAGGAAGGTCTAGACGTTCAAATGGTAGATGAAATTTAACGTGGACAAGTGCAAAGTTATGCACATAGGAAAGAACAACCCAAACTATGGTTACACGATGCAAGGTTCCACATTAGGAACCACCACCCAGGAAAAAGATTTAGGCATCATTGTGGATAACACGTTGAAACCCTCCGCCCAGTGTGCAGCAGTGGCCAAGAAAGCAAATAGAATGCTAGGAATCATAAGGAAAGGAATGGAGAATAAAAAAAAGGATATTATAATGCCTCTGAAATGCTCCACGGTGCAACTGCACCTTGAAGATTGTGTGCAATTCTGGTCGCCATATCTAAAAAAGAATATAGAGGAATCAGAAAAGGTACAGAGCCACCAAAATGGTAAATGGGATGGAAGGATACCCCTATGAGGAGAGGCTTAAAAGGTTAGGGCTCTTCAACCTGGAAAAGAGACGGCTGAGGGGAGATATGATAGAGGTCTATAAATTAATAAATAGAGTGGAATGGGTAAAGCACAGTTACTTACCTGTAACAGGTGATCTCTGGGAACAGCAGGAATTAGTCATCACATATGGGTACGTCGGCACCGACGGAGCCCGCGCGGGAAAGCTCCCCAGCTTTTCAGATTAAAAGCTTTTGGGGCCTCCCACTGCACATGCGCGCTGCCTTCCCGCCTTCCTGACCAGCTCTCGTCAGTTCGAGTTTAAAGCTGAGACAATAGAGAGAGAGGACAGGAAGATAGATAGATAGAGATACAACTCCTAGGGGAGGTGGGTGGGTTGTGATGACTAATTCCTGCTGTTCCCAGAGATCACCTGTTACAGGTAAGTAACTGTGCTATCTCCAGGAACAAGCAGGAATACGTCATCACATATGGGGACTCCCTAGCTAAGATGCCTGGGAGATCCCCCTCCAAGGGTAAACCATCTTCGCATGGATCTCAGGCATCCATCCAGGGAAGGTGGGCAGGAGTTGTTTAAGTATGGAACAGGTGTTTGAGGACAGCCTGACCAAACAAGGCATCCCGGCGGGAGTCCTTGTCCAAGCAGTAATGGGCTGTGAAGGTATGAACCGAGGCCCAAGTGGCTGCTCGACAGATCTGATCTATGGACACAGAGTGAAGATGAGCCATAGAAGTGGCCATGGCCCTCACATTGTGAGCTGTGACATGGCCCTCCATAGAAATGTTCTTACTCTGGTAAGCAAAAGAAATACACTGAGCGATCCAATTGGAAAGTGTACGCTTGGTGACTGGAAGTCCCAAATGAGAAGGATCAAAAGCCACGAAAAGTTGGGAAGACTTTCGATGTGGTTGAGTCCTGTTGAGGTAAAAGGCAAGAGCTCTTTTACAATCCAGAGTATGAAGGTTCCTCTCTGCACTGGATGCATGAGGAGCAGGGAAAAAGACAGGTAGATATACCTCTTGATTAAGATGAAAAGGCGAGACCACTTTGGGCATAAAGTGGGGATTCGTCCTAAGGACCACCTTATCATGATGAAACCTAGTATAAGGTGGATGAGCCACTAAAGCCTGCAGTTCACTGATGCGGCGAGCCGAAGTGACTGCAATAAGGAAAACAACCTTCCAGGAAAGAAATTTGAAGGAGGTAGAGTCCAAAGGCTCAAAAGGTGACTTCATAAGCTGACCTAGAACGAGGTTCAAATCCCATGCTACCGGAGGAGGTCGGATGGGAGGTTTAGTTAGAGTCAGGCCTCTCATGAAACGTGCAACAAGAGGATGAGAGGAGACAGGTTTTCCATTTATAGGTTTTAAGGATGCTGCAATAGCACTCAAATGGACCCTTACTGAATTTGTCTTAAGGCCTGCAGTTGAAAGATGCAGGAGATAGTCCAAGAGGGAATTCAAAGGAAGTGCTAGAGGGTCAAGACCCTGCTGAGCACACCAAATGGAAAAACGTTTCCATTTGAAAGCATAAGAATGCCTCGTGGAAGGTTTCCTAGAGGCATGAAGGATATCTGTCACAGGTTGAGAAAGATTAAAGTCTTGAAGAATTAGGCCTTCAGTAACCAAGCTCTGAGATGTAGGGATTTGGGGTTTGGGTGCCACAAAGTCCCCTTCTCCTGAGACAGAAGGTCTGGCGCAGCTCCCAGGTCCAGGGAGGATCCCTGGGAGAGATGCAGAAGTAGAGGGAACCACACCTGGCGTGGCCAGCGGGGAGCTATGAGGATCATAGTCCCGTGATCCCTCTGGAGCTTGAACAGAGTCTTGCATATTAGAGGAATGGGTGGAAAGGCATAGAGGAATTCCTGACCCCAATGCAGGAGGAAGGCATCGTGGGCCTGAGCTCCCTGACACTGAGTTCTGGAACAGAACCGGGAAGTTTGGCATTCCACGGACTTGCAAAGAGGTCTATGTCCGGGGTCCCCCATTCCTGAAAGATTCTGCGTATCTGGTCCATATGTAGGGACCATTCGTGTGGAAGCAGAACTCGACAGTCTGTCTGCACGAGAGTTTTGAACTCCTGGAAGATACACTGCAAGAAGGTGAATTTGATGCTCTCTGGCGAAGGCCCATATTCTGAGAGCTTCGTTGCAAAGCGACAGAGAGCCTGTCCCTCCTTGTTTGTTTATATAGAACATGGCTACCTGATTGTCTGTCTGAACTAGGACAGTCAGGTTGACAAGGAGGGTATAGAAGACCTTGAGGGCAAGGTAAATCGCTCGCAGTTCCAGGAGGTTGATATGAAGGGTGGCCTCCTGTGGAGACCAAGTGCCCTGAGTGGAGAGGTTCTGAAGATGAGCTCCCCACCCTGTTTGGGAGGCATCTGTTGTGAGGGTTGCTTGGGGCAACAAAGGTTGGAAGGGGGCCCCCAACAACAGATTCTTGGTGGATGTCCACCATTGGAGGGACCAAAATAGACGGCTTGAGGTGAGTATTTGGTCGGAGAGCGCTCCAGATGCTTGAGTCCACTGGGTGGCCAAGGTCCATTGAGCTGCTCTCATATGCAGACGAGCGTAGGGCACCACATGTACCGTGGAGGCCATGTGGCCCAGAAGTCGCAGCATTTCCCGGGCTGTCAAATGACTGCTGGACTGAGCTTGGGAGGCCAAACTCAGCAGGTGTTGGGCCCTGACATGAGGCAGGTAGGCCCTTGCAGTGATGGTGTCTAACTGGGCCCCTATGAACTCGAGAGACTGAGTAGGGATTAGTTGAGACTTGGGAAGGTTTACTACCAGTCCCAGATACTGCAGAAGACGCCTTGTGCGGTCCAGGGAAATTTGGGCCTGGGACTGAGAGGGAGCTCGGATGAGCCAGTCGTCCAGGTATGGGAATATGAAAATTCCCAGGCCTCTTAGAAAGGCAGCTACGACTGCCATGCATTTGGTGAACACTCTTGGAGCAGAGGCTAGACCGAAGGGGAGTACTCTGTACTGGAAATGTTTTCCCTGAAACAGAAATCGAAGGTATTTTCTGTGGGATGGGTGGATGAGTATGTGTGTATACGCATCCTTTAGGTCTAGAGAACAAAGCCAATCCTGACTCTGAAGGTATGGAAGGAGAATGCCCAGAGAAAGCATTTTGAATTTCTCCTTGAAAAGAAATTTGTTCAATTCTCTCAGATCCAGAATTGGTCTGAAGCCCTCTGTCTTCTTTGGTATTAGAAAATAAGGGGAGTAGAATCCCGTCCCCTGTTGAAGAAGAGGGACCTCCTCTATTGCCCCCTGGGCAAGGAGGGAGGAGACTTCCTGACCCAAGAGAGCCAGGAGAGATGGGGGAGAATTGAACTGCCTCACCATAGTATAAGGAGGAAGGTCGGAAAAATGGAGTTTGTAACCCTCTCTGATGATAGAGAGGGTCCATTGCTCTGATGTAATTTGCTCCCATCTGGGAGCAAAGTGAGCTAACCTTCCGGGTATGGTGAGGGGCTCTGGTTGTTCTAGAGCCAGAAAAGTTAAGTTCTCTAGTGGCAAGTCAAAACCCCTGAGGGGGTGGAGCCTGCTGAGGCGTAGCAGACGCCGCAGGCTTTGACCTTGCCTGTTTAGGTTGCTGACGTTTAGCAGCAAAACGAGGCTGAGAGGATTGTTGGCCAGTATTTGTAGAAAATCTGGACTTCTTGTAATAAGGCCTCTTAAAAGACTTCTTCTTGGCAGGAGTGGAGGTAGACTTAGAAAGTCTATCTAAGGTGGCATTTTCTGCATCCATTTGAGTGGCCTTAATTTGCCACTCCTCACCAAATAAGTTCTCACCTGTACAGGGCAGATTTCGTAAGCCATCTAGGACCCAAGGTTCTAGATCAGAAGCCTGGAGCCAAGCAAGACGTCGGGCTGCTATAGCAATGCCCGAAGCCCTACCAGCACCCTCAAAGGAATCAAAAGCTGCCCTGTTGGAGAACTTTGAAATATCCAAAAGGTGTTTCACTAAGGAAATGAACTGCTCCCTCTTATCCTCAGGGATAAAGGGGGCAAAATGCCGAACTTTTAGAGCGATTTCACTGAGAAACATGCCCATGTAAAGACTATAGGAATTAATCCTGGCTATAAGCATAGTAGCCTGGAAAATTTTCCTGCCAAAAGAGTCTAGAGTCTTACATTCTCGCCCTGGAGGAGTAGAAGAGTGCCTTTTGGTACTCTTTATCTTCTTCATTGCAGACTTCACCACAATAGAATGGTGAGGCAACTGGGTTTTTTGGAAACCAGGAGAAGGGGGGACACGGTACATGGTGTCCAACCTGCGAGAAGAAGGAGACAATGTTAGAGGAGCCTCCCATAAGTCCATCAAGTGTTCTTGAAGGATTTCATGGATAGGCAGGGTGACTGCCTCTTTAGGAGACTTAGAGTATCCTAAAATATCCAGTTTCTTTGATCTGGGTTCCTTTTCAGAGGATGAAGCAATAGAAAGACCTTTAGCCATTTCTATGATGAAGTCCTGAAAGGACAAATCCTCTGGTGGAGACATTCTCCTGTTAGGAGAAGAAGGCTCCTCAGGAAGATCAAGGGAGAACTCATCAGAATCATCAGAGGAGTTAAAATCCTCTGAAGAAGCAGAGTATCCTCTATGTGCTTCCAACGCACGATACGCATACCGTTCGGTATCGACATCGGGCGTACCAGGTATGGGATCGGTACCGGGCAAAAGCCCGGATCCGGCATGCGGAACCGATCTGCGTTTGGAAGACGATGGCCTCGGTTCCGGTATGGAAGCCATTACCGGAACCGGACCCGGTACCGCTGGCTGCGGTACCGAGGGCGTAGCAGCATTAATAAAAGCCAGAATGGCCTGCTGCATGACTTGGACAGTATTGCCCATAGACGCCACTGCTGCCTGGATGTCGGTACCGGTATGGGCCGGTACCCCAGAGCAGTACAACAGGTGATCTGTCGAGGCCGCGCCATCGATGTCAACCTGTGACCCCATGATTGCTTTGGAGGCCGGAGCCTCCCGCCGGGGTTTTTTGGCCTGGGCAGAATCCTCGAACTCAGAATTGAGAGCCTCTCGATCTTTAGAAAGAGATTTGCTTTTAGAGGATTTGCCCACTGGAGTTTTGGTTACCTGAGATCCATCCGGAGAGGAAGACCTGGATGATTGTGATGCTTCTGAAGGAAACAGCACATGGAACTTGTTGGCCCGGTTCTGCAATCCACGTTTCGACATCTGGGAGCAGGATGGGCAGTCCGGTATGGAATGGTCAGGTCCTAAACATTTAAGACACCATTCATGGGTGTCTGTAAGAGGAATGACAGCACTGCACTTGGTACACTTTTTAAAACCAGGAACTGGCTTCTCCATGAGGAGAATTTGTGTTGGCCTGAAGGCCTAACAAAGTACCAAGCTGTGCTGAAGAAAAATATATATATTTTTTTTTTTTTTAAAAGAAAGAAAGAGACCGGCAGTACCGGTTTCAGAATGGGGAAGGCAGGTACGCGGTCTAAAGAAAACAATAAAATCAACAATTTCTTCAGCGGTGACAGGAACATGACCTGCTGGCTCCGCGGAAAAAAAGAAACTGACGAGAGCTGGTCAGGAAGGCGGGAAGGCAGCGCGCATGTGCAGTGGGAGGCCCCAAAAGCTTTTAATCTGAAAAGCTGGGGAGCTTTCCCGCGCGGGCTCCGTCGGTGCCGACGTACCCATATGTGATGACGTATTCCTGCTTGTTCCTGGAGATACATAGATAAATCGTTTATGCCATTAAGAAGTAGACAGACTAGGGGACATGCAATGAAGCTACAATATAACCCATTTAAGACTAATAAGAGAAATATTTTTTCACTCAATGCGTAATCAAACTCTGGAATTCGTTACCAGAGGATGTAGTAAAATTTGTTAGTGTAGCTGGGTTTAAAAAAAGGTTTGGACTAGTTCCTGGAAGAAAGGTCCAGAAACCATTATTAAAATCTAAAGTTCTAACAATTGGTGGGACCTTCTTTTTGAAGTTCCTTTGTAAATGTGTTATGTTGTATTCTGGTTCGAAATATATGCTTAGAGATGTATCACATTTAGAGGCTTTTCTTCTTGATAAGTTAGATAGTGAGTTGGGATAATTAAAAGGGGTTTTGGTTTATTTTCTGGCCAATTGCAGGAGTTAGGTGTTCTCCTTGATGTGGACTTTAGCATTCTTATAGGTCAATATCTTTTCTTTTTGGATGAGTTCCTTGCTCTTCCTATAAGATGATGTTCCTTCTTTTGTTTTGTATCTTGTATAACTATATAAGTAAATTTGTAATAAAAAAAAAAAGAGGACCCAGGAAATCCACTGCTAGCCCCAATACAAGCATTGTGGAACCTGTGTGGGGTTTTTTTTTGGAACCTGCTAGATACTTGTGACCTAGATTGGTCACTGTTGCAAACAGGATACTGGGTTTGATGGACCTTGTCTGACCCAGTATGGCATATCTTATGTTCTTATGTTATATTTTGCTACATCCATGAGTGGCTTGCTCTTTTTCAGCTTCAGCTTGAGTTTGCATATAGTTGTTGGTGATCTGTATGACAATCGGCTCAAGGTTTTGTCTTTGTTGATGTTATTGAGCTTTTCCATAGATGTAGTCAATTTGATTTTTGTACAGTCCATTGGGTGAAGTCCATGTGCATAGTTGCAACTTGTGTTGCTGGAAGATGGTGTTTGAGATGAATAGATCATTGGTCTTGCAGAATTTTATCAGGCTTTCTTTCTCCAGCTTCATTTTTGTTGCCAAGTCCATATTTTCCAACCACTTTGCCTTCTTTTTTGTTGCCAACCTTTGCGTTCCAGTCACCCATAACTATCAGGATATCCTGTTTGCATGTTCTGTCAATTTCAGCTTATACCTGTTCATAGAACTTATCCACTTATTCCTCTCCTGCAGCTGTTGTTGGGGCATATACCTGAATAATAGTTGTGTTGATGGGCATTCCCTATAGAAATTAAGCATTCACTCATTACATTGTATTTCATTACAGTTCTTGCAAGTTTCTTCTTAATTATAAATGCAGCACCATTTCTTCTTTGTCTTTCATTTCCAGGATAGTGTACCATGTGATCATCAGATGCAAAGTGTCCGATGCAAATCCATTTCAGTTCGCTTACAGTCTTTGTCTATACTCTTGTAATTCGTGAGTTTTCTATAGGAGTTCCCTGTCTCTGTTCCACCTAATCCTGCTAACATATTCTATTGTTTTACCTCTGAGTACACTCTTGGATGCATTCCAGAAAGTGACTACGTTTATGAAAGCCCTAGCATTATCTTGTACATATTTGTCATGCCTTTCTTGAATAAAAAATGGAATTCTTGATCTCTGTACAGGATGGGTTCACCAGATGAAGTCCCTCAGTTCTGCTCCCCAGCAGAATGTCACCAGCACTGTCAAATGGTCAGAGACCACTGGTGATTCTGTTCTAGCTTCTGGCAGGTGAAAGAAGAGTGTCTCAGGGGTGAAGATATAGTCTAGCCTTGCATGTTTTATGAGCACTGGAATTTAAAATGAAGTCCTCCTCCGTGGGCCGTAAGTACGCCAACTATCAATTAATGCTAGTTCTGATATCAGAAATCTTATGTCCTTCTGCTCCTGATCCCTTGACAGTGTTTGAGGAGCTTTACAATCTATTTTTGGGTTCAGCTGTTATGTTAAAATCACTAGTAAATATCTTAGTATCTTCACTATATTCAGACAGCCTGGTCGCCAGCATTGAAAAAAATTTTATGATCATAGACATTGGGGGTATAAACACTACAAAGCACTACTTTGCTATCCTGTAATTCTCCCACTATAAGAATAAATCTATCCTCCCTGCCCTGTATAATTTTGTGGGTCACAAAAGAAACTCATTTATGAATTAAGATTGCCACTCTCCGTTGTCTATTATGAAAAGATGAGAACCCCAAATCTCCCACCCATGCTCTTTTCAATTTTTTTATTCTGTGGCATTTAAATGAGTCTCCTGAAGAAAGGCTATATAAGTTCCCAGTTTTTTAAGATATTGGAATATCTGTGTATATTTAGTAGATGATTGCAGCCCTTCAACATTTATGGTTACCACTTTATCATCCATGTTCATCCCAAAGTGGCAAGTCACACTTTCTTTGCCAGTGGTCACAACTGGGCAAGACCTCCCAAATGAGCCTTCCTAGACACAAATATATCCTTTTTACAGGGAGCCTTTCCCCTCCCTTCCCACCTCCTCCTCAAATCCACAACATACATACCACACTATAACCAGGCTACACATATCCCATTCTCCCTTTGATAGTGGATACTCTTCCACTCAAACACTCCTTTACAGCACTCACTGCCCAATACCCCTCCCTCCCCTGCTCTTCCACCACCACAAGCTACCTACACTCCTTAACTGCATGCACCTCTTTCCTCTCCGACAAGCATTTCAGTGGGGTGTAACACAATCCTACAAGAGACATTATTCTGCATAATACCAGAAGTGCAAACTAACTTATAACAGACTTAATCCAGTTTAGCTAAGCTTTCTTTCACTAAGCATACAAACATGTGCGCCAAGCTCAAGCTCAAATAATCACTAATGTTAACCATGATAAATGTAGTAAATTATCTCAACATCCTTCCATTACTGCACCCTTCCCCTCCTGTTAGTCTTCTATCATATCGACATCCATATCAAACGGAAACTGAGCCCAAGGATGTCCTGCAGCATGTTTGTTTGAAGAAACACCATGCATTATGTCCTGCATGCACATTGTGGTTCAGGATACAGTAGGGCCCAAAAGCATACTTATACTATCAGTAAAACAGGTGGAATGTGTCGTTTCACGACCACCATAATTCCCACCATGCCCGATAAAGGCAATAGGTATCAAATCACACTAGGACTTAAGGCAGACAATTACCCAAAAGTCCTCAACTTGACCCTATTGTGTCCCCATTCTTCATTTCAACTATTGGCAAAATAACGCAAGCAGCTGCACTCGAGAACAGCTTTTATCACAACAGGCATACCCACCGGGAGGCAAAAGTGTGCTTGGCTGTTGCCGGCATCTCATCAACATTCACTGCAGTGACACAGATGCAAAAAAAAAAACAGCTTCATATCCGGTATCAGTTCATAACAGCACGCTCCATTCTTTGAATAGGTCCTAAATCCAGAGTCCCAGGCCCTGGTAGTCGTCCAATGGGAGGACCATATACCTGAAGGGAGGACAAATGAGAAAGAAGCCTACACAGCCCCCGTGCAATAGTGCACCAGCCACGAAAAATCATTGCTTTAGGTACATGCAAAAACTGGTCTGCTCTTCAGTACACCAGCTGATTCACCAGAGATCTCTAACAAACAAATTAGAAAACAGTCATGCACAAAATACATGGTAGGTTCACTTGCAATCATTTATGGGTGCTCTCATCATCCATTCTGTCCCTGCAACTGCCAGCCTGTAGCATCCCACAGAAGAGTATCCAGGAAGGCTTTCAAGTGCCTTGGTCCTCAAAAAGATGAGTAATATTTTGATATATGAGGTGCACTCACACTGGATATTGTTAGGTTTGCATTGTTTTTATCTTTACTATTGCAAACATACTTGTGTATGTTAATCTGTTACCTACCCAGAAGTCCCACTACAGGCAGCTTACAAATGTAACAAATGCAATGGAATATGGCACCAGGGTCTGACACTTGGGCCAGGACCTGTGCTGAAAAATCTTGAAACATTAAAATCTTTGTGTCCTAATTTTTAAATGTCCACTTCTGCCTATATCTGGCAAAAAAAAACCTTTGATGGCAAAATTTAGTAAACAGACAATAACAGCATGGGGTCTGCGATCCTCCTTTCTCCTCACCCCTAGACTGTGGGCTCTCTCCATTATCGGGGGGCCTTCTTCAGTCACTAGACCTAGTGCTTCCAGGAGCCGATTTTTCAATAAGCTATACAGATCCTGCTCCTTTACAGCCTTTGGGATCCCAACCAGATGGATATTATTTCACCATCCAGATGGATATTATTTCACCATCTTGAACTTCCACTTTATCTAAGAGAACTTTGTTTTGATTTCTAGCACCCCTAATCATGCTTTCAAAGATTCTGCTGGGTCTTCCTACTTCCAAATTTGATCCTCTACCTGCTGGAGCGTCTGTGCCTGCTTTTCCAGTCCCTCCTTTATTTCTTCTATCGAGGTTTGTATTTCTGTTGACTTGTTGTCTAACACTATCGTAATGTGTTGAGTTAGCTCCTGTACGGCCTCTGCCTGTAAGGTGAACACAGGGTGCACTTCCTCTGTCGTGGTCTTGAATTCATTCTGGCAGTGCTTCTCTCACCTAAGCTTTGGCATTTTGCTGCACGTAACTCACTCAGTATGATTTATAGTAGCAATATCACGCTCCCCAGCTAGTCATGGATCATTAATGCATCTGCTTGGCAGGAGATCCATTTCAGATAAGATGTTCTACACACTGGGGTATTTGTTGAGCTTGCGATCATCACTTGACCTTCCCCCTTGATTCTTCCCTGTTCAGCCTACAAAAGTATAGACTCCTTGTCTCCAACTCATGTTGCACTTCTCAGGCTAGTAGACAGACCTCCACTCCAATCTTTTGCTCTCCTTTGTAGACTCCAAAATTGTTCCAGACATGAGACACAGGCACATCATCCTCTTGGTTCCTATGGCATCATGGGGCTAGTGGTCAGCTTAAGAACATAATTTATGCCTTACTGGGTTAGACCAAGGTCATCAAGCCCAGTATCCAGTTTACAACAGTGGCCAATCCAGGTCACAAGTACCTGTTAGGTTCCCAAAAAGATTCCTTCTTGCTTATCCCAGGGTAAGCAGACCAGTTTCACACTCCTCTTTAGGGTCACCAAACCTCTTCTTGTTTTGGTTTGCTGACTCTTCTGCCCAGCTATTTTCTGGCTCCTCAAGTTTTCTTTAGGGATCAGTGTGATACAGACCTCAACACTTTGGAGGTGTTTTCTGAACCGTAGGTCTCCTGGCCCAGGAAGAACACTCCCCAGAGTCCAAGTGCTCCTCCTAAGCCCCATCTGGTCCCAAGAACGGGTGGGGGGGGGGGGGAGAAAGAATACCTACTTTATTTGTATACATTGTATTTATTTAACTGGTTTTATATACCATTTTTCTGCAAGGCAAAACAGTTTACATTGAACAAGAAGAATTAATTAGATTTACCTGCTAATTGTTGTTCCTTAAGGAACTCTAGTCCAGTCCCGGAACCAAAGAGTTTAGAATCTCCTCCAGCAGCCTTGGAGACTGAATGACATCACAGCTCTTCTCTCTCTGGTATAAATAGGCAAGGACCGCCCCCTTCCACCAGTACCTATTGACAAAGCAACTCAGCAGAGCAACAAATAAGTAGATAAAGAACAAGATAAACTAAATAAACTTTGGCTAGAATCTAAAAACCTGTGCATATTCTAACCTTCTCTTCGACGAAGGACCTTGTAGAAATGCCAAAAACGTAGAAACAAAACCGCGCTTCTGCGGGGCTCCCATTGTAGCTCCACTCCGCGTTCTCCGGAACCCCACTCCTCTTCCGGAGACATCCTCTCCAATTTGACCCCTTTTACTAAGATACAACGGACAACAGCTTCAGGCTGCATACCCTGGGAGGGGTCCGGGACTGGACTAGAGTTCCTTAAGGAACAACAATTAGCAGGTAAGTCTAATTAATTCTTCCTTTTCGTCCCTCTAGTCCAGTCCCGGAACCATAGAGGATATAACAGAGCAGTGCACATCAACGGGAGGGACCAGAAAACCCAGCCTGAAGCACTGCTGAGCCAAAACGAACGTCCTCCGCCGCCTGCACATCTAACCGATAGTGCTTCGAGAATGAATGCAACGATGATGAAGTCGCCGCTCTACAAATGTCCGCGACCGAAACCGAACTGTACTCCGCCCACGATGACGCTTGCGCCCTGGTCGAGTGCGCTCTGAGACCTTCTGGAACTACCCTACCTTTCAAAAGGTAAGCCGACGCAATAGCCGCCTTTAACCATCTAGAAATGGACGCTTTCGCTGCCGCTTCACCCTTCCGCGGCCCCCCGAAAGCCACAAACAATCTGTCAGTCTTCCGAAACGGCTGCGTCCGCCAAAGATACTTCCGAAGAACCCGACGAACATCTAGAGGATGTAACCTGCCTTCCGATGTCTCCTTTTGCTGCTTAGAGAATACTGGAAGCGACACCACGTGATTGACATGAAAGGCCGAGACCACCTTCGGCTGAAAGTCCGGCACTGAGCGTAGCACGACCTTATCATGGAAGAAAGACAAATGAGGTGCCCTACAGGATAAAACCTGTAACTCTGAAATCCTCCTTGCGGAACAAATAGCTACCAGAAATACCTTCTTTAACGCGAGATCCTTCAGGGTGGCGATGCTTAGCGGCTCAAACGGTAGCTCAAGCAAAGCCTCCAATACCAGATTCAGCTTCCATGTCGGCACCGAACAGCATACCAACGGACGAAGAAGCAAGACAGCTCTCAGAAAAAGCCTAATGTCACTGTGAGATCCTACCGGCTGACCGAGCACTTTCCCCCTATAACAGGAAATCGCCACCAACTGCACTCGCAAGGAACTGGCCGCCAATCCCTTCCTCACTCCATCCTGCAAAAAGGAAAGGACCTGCGAAATCAAAGCCCTCAACGGCTGAATATTACGCTCCACACACCAAGCTGCAAAGATCCTCCAGACCCGGACATACGCCAGCGAGGTGGAACGCCTGCATGCCTTTAGCAAGGTAGAAATGACCGCCATTGAATAACTCTTAGCTGTCATCCTAGCCCGTTCAAGAGTCAAGCCGTAAGCGAGAACAGACTCACCTAGGGCATGCGCAACGGACCCTGCCGTAGGAGCTCCTCCCGCTGCGGTAACTACCACGGATCGTCCACTAACAGCCGTACCAAATCTGCATACCACGGCCTTCAGGGCCAATCGGGCGCGATCAGAATCACCCGACCGCGATGTCTCCCAACGCGCTGCACCACCCTGCCCATGAGGGCCCAAGGTGGAAAAAACAAAGGAGAACTCCCTCTGGCCACCTTTTCACTAATGCATCTAGCCCCTCTGACATCCGTTCCCAGCACCTGCTGAAAAACCTTGCTACCGGCGCAGACTCGAAGCTCGCCATGAGAGCCATTACCGGAACTCCCCAGCGCCTCACCAGAAGAGCAAACACCCCCGGATGTAGCACCCACTCCTCGGGGTCTACTCTGCGACGACTGAGGAAATCCGCTTCAAGATTGTCTACGCTGGCCACATGTTGAGCTGCGAGAGCCTGGAAATTGTGTTCGGCCCACACCCACAGCTGACCCGCTTCGGCTTCCAGTGTAGCACTTCCTGTACCCCCCTGCCGATTGATGTAGGCCACTGTTGTCGCATTGTCTGACAAGACTCGGACCGCCTCCCAACCGAGAGTGTCCTGAAACTCCGGTAGCGCCAGAAACACCGCTCTCAACTCCAACCTCTTGATGGACCGAGATGCCTCCTCCTGAGACCAACGACCCTGGGCAAACCTGCCTTCGCAATGAGCCCCCCACCCCAACCCAGGAGGCTCGCGTCTGTCGTGAGCAATTCCCAGGACGGCAGTCCAGTGGCATGCCGGCTTCCATATTCTCCGTTCTCAACCACCATCGCAGCTCGTGACGCACATTCTGAGGGCAAACTAACCTCTGCGATAGGACATCCGACTGATGCGACCAACGACGGAGAAGCACTGCCTGTAACGGCCACATTTGCCCTCGGGCCCACGGAACCATTTCTATCGTGGCTGCCATTGTTCCCAACAACTGCAGGTACTGCCATGCTGTTGGAGCCGGACTCGAAAAGAAACGCCTGACGAGTTGTCGCAGACCTAGAGCCCGGGCCCTGGGCAGGAACACCTTCCCCTGCTTTGTTTCGCAGCACGCCGCAAGGTACTGCAGGGATTGCGATGGTACCAACCTGCTCTTTGCAAAGTTGACTACTCAGCCCAGGCCTTCGAAAATCTGGACCACCCGGGCCATCGCTGCCGAGCTGTCCTCTCTCAACTTTGCTCGGATCAACCAATCGTCCAAATATGGGTGCACCAGTACTCCCTCTTTGCGGAGCGCCGCCGCCACCACCACCATGACCTTGGGAAACGTCCGTGGCGCTGTTGCCAGCCCAAAGGGCAGCGCTTGAAATTGGAAATGTCCCATGGGTACCGCAAATCTCAGCCACTTCTGATGCTCTTGCCGAATTGGGATGTGCAGGTAAGCATCCGTGAGATCTAACGACGTCAGGAACTCCCCGGTCCGGACCGCTGCCAGCACGGAACACAAGGTCTCCATCCGAAAATGGGTAATCCAGAGACAACAGTTCACCCTTGTCAGAGCCAGGATCGGGCGAAATGTGCCCTCCTTCTTTGGCACTACGAAATAGATGGAGTAGCGACCGGAACTGCACTGCTCCGTGGGCACCGGCAGCACCGCCTCAAGCTGCAGCAGCCACTGTAGCGTGTCCTGTACCGCCTGCCTGTGCCCAGGGCTGAGCAGGGAGAACGGACAAAGGAACCTACGACAGGTCGATGGAGTTCTAATACGTACCCCTCTCGCATGACCTCCAGGACCTACTAATCTGACTTAATTCGGACCCAGGCAGGGTAAAACTCCCGCAACCGACCTCCCCTGGGAACTACCCTCTCCTGAGCCCGCCTTAACTCATTGTGTCTGTTTTGTGGCCGAGGACTGGAAAGGAGCAAACCCCCGGCCTGCTCCCCTGAATCCTCGAAACCCCTGACCCTAAGCGGGAACTTCCCCCGCTGGGACTGTCCATAATGGGGAGAACGAAAACTACGAAAGTCTCTCGGGACCTCCCTGAATCCCGCAGAACTGCGGCCCTGCTTCTGCTTGTCCTCTGGGAGATGTCCCCCCTGGGACTCCCCGAGGTCCTGGACCAACTTATCTAAATCCTCCACAAATAAAAGCATACCCCCAAAGGGTAACTTGCTAAGCCGAGCCTTAGACGAACTGTCCGCCGACCAGGTTCTCAACCAGAGATACCTCCGAGCTGCTACTACGGAGACCATCCCCTTAGCCAAGCCGCGGAAGAGATCAGAATGAAAATCCGCCAAGTACGCAGTTCCCGACTCCAGTCGTGTAGCATCTTCAAGCTGCCCTTCCAGATGGTCTCCTGCAACCTCTGGGACCACCTCAAACAGCCACGTGCCACCGAAGCCGGTCTGCATGGACAGCGCGCAAACATCGAACACCTGCTTCAACAGAGTGTCTAACCTCCTGTCCTGAACATCCTTCAGCGCTGCGGTCCCCCTCCACGGGAATTGTGGTTTTCTGAGTGACCGCCGATACCGCCGCAACTACCTTTGGAGAATGAAACAGCTCCCTATCGCGGTTCGCGAGCGGATAAAGGCGAGCCAACGCTCTAGCCCCCTTCAGGGCCGCCTCTGGCAAATCCCATTCTTCCTGTATCATATTCCGAAATACCCTATGGAGGGGAAACACTCTCTGGGATGTCCGCACCGCCTGCAACAGCGGATCTTCTAATGTCACTTCCGCTGCTTCCTCGCTGGAAGGCAGGTTTAGTGTCTTTAGCGTCTCCGAAACCAGGGCTGGAAGCCCTTCACACCGAAAGACTCTGACTACCCAGCACTGCTGCTCCGAGTCAGGCAACTCTCCGTCTTCCAGCTCATCTTCAGAGAACTCTTCCCTTTTTGGCGTTCCCCTCGCTCAGATCATCAGCTAGGTAAGGCGCGGGACCCCCCGAAGTGGCCCTACACCTTTTAACCACCGGAGCACCGTTCCCCGAACCGACCAGAGAGGCCGAGCGCTTCTGACTCTGGGGTCCGTGAGGAAGAGCCAACACCGCGGGCTGAAGGAAGGCAAAAGCCTGCTGCATCAAGGCAACAAAGTTCGGCGGAATCCCGGTCGCCTCCCCCGCCTGTCCCTGCTCCTGTGACCCAGCAGAGCCGCCGCCCGAGGAGGGCCCCGGCACTGGCTCCTCAGGATCTAGAGACGGAGATAACAGTGCCTCAGCGCCTGTACGAATAGCCTTCCGGCCTGCTAGGGGCTGTCCCGGCTCTCCGTCTATATGCTGCGCCTCTAGGGAGCAAGGGACACAGACTCCTGATTCCAGCACTGAACTTTTCCTCCTGCCGCACACTGGACAGCGTGGAATTGCAGGCTTAGCAGCCGCCTCAAAGAACTGCTCTAAACCACCCCGGGAACTCCCCCTCCCCCCCACTGGCCCTGACCGCCAGCCCCGGAAGGAAGGGCTCTCTCCGGGTTGGAGCCCTGCAAAAAACAGCCTAGATACACCTGCTCAATATTTCAATAAGGGAAAAGTACAGCATAGCTCGTTTCCCTTTGAAATAGAAATTACACTTACCTGGTAATTGTAGTTCCTGGAGGGTCCAGTTTAGTCCTCCACATCCGGGTAGTGCACCTCCTCCTGCAGCCTGGAGATTGGACCAATCAAAATCTTCCTCTGGTTGTAGGTATTCTGTCAGAGCTCCCATCAGCCCCCAGTGAACTAGTAACAAAGCAGACTCAGAGAAGCAACACATGAGATTATCATAAATATATAACAGAAACAGAAATGAACCCCTTAGGAAAGAAGCGACCCCCTCCCCAAACGAGGAAGCCAGAACTCTGCCCACGCCCCGCTCTTAATGCGAAGCAAAAAACTGACCGAATCCGAGCCACAAGAATACAAGAATTCAAGATCCTGAAAAAAGGGAAAGAATGCAGAAGAGGGCTCCGAAAGACGGAACGCGAATAAAAAAGTCACTGATGCAGTTTCGTACCGTTCGGAGTACGTGCGCCGTACCAAAAGACAAACAATCTGACACCTGGGAGGGAAGGAGGACTAAACTGGACCCTCCAGGAACTACAATTACCAGGTAAGTGTAATTTCTATTTCCTGAGCGGTCCTCCAGTTTAGTCCTCCACATCCGGGATGTAACAGAGCAGTCAACACCGGGCGGGACCCTTCGAACCGGCACGCAGTATTGCCGAACCAAAGCAAGAATCCTGAGCGGCCATCACATCCAGTCGATAATGCTTACTGAAGGTATGCAGAGACGACCAGGTAGCCGCCCTACAAATCTTGACAAGCGGAACAAGGCTATGCTCCGCCCAAGACGTTGCTTGAGCCCTGGTAGAGTGAGCTCGCAGACCCACCGGGACCGGTCGATTCTGTAAGATATAAGCCGAAGCAATCACCTGCTTAATCCAGCGAGCGATCGAAGCCTTCGCTGCCGCCTCACCCCGCCGGGCTCCACCAAAAAGCACGAACAACCGGTCGGTCTTGCGAAATGATTCCGACACCTTGAGGTAGCGACGAAGGTCTCGCCGGACGTCCAGGAAATGTAGGTCAGCGTCCGAGGTACCTGCCGATCCCGAGGGAAGAACTGGAAGGAAAACGGCCTGATTCAGGTGAAAAGGCGAAACCACCTTAGGCAAAAAGGAGGGAACCGGCCGAAGAACCACGCGATCCCGAGAAATAGACAAGAACGGTTCTCTACACGAAAGCGCCTGTAACTCCGAAATGCGCCTCGCTGAACAGATGGCCACCAGAAAAACCGTCTTCAAGGTCAAATCCTTAAGAGACGCCTGCCTAAGAGGCTCGAAAGGCTCGCGCACTAAGGCCTGTAACACCAGGTTCAAGTCCCACGACGGCATGGATACTCTGCGCGAAGGCCGCAATCTGAAAACCGCCTGAAGAGAAAACGGCGCACGTCGGGATGTGACCCCAGGGAAAGACCCAAAACCTTACCCCTGTAGCAAGCAAGCGCCGCTAACTGAACCTTCAAAGAGCTGGCTGCTAAACCTTTGTCAAAACCGTCCTGCAGAAAGCTGAGAACTACCGGTACCGAAGCGGTCGCAGCTCGCACGCCACGCCTGGAACACCAGTCCTCAAAAATTCTCCACACCCGGACATACGCGAGCGAGGTGGAGGATTTCCGCACCCGAAGGAGAGTGGCAACAACCGATGCGGAGTAACCCTTCTTACTCAGCCGAGCCCTTTCAATGGCCAAACCGTAAGCGAGAATCGATCCACCTGAGGCATCCAAAGAGGGCCCTGAAGCAGCAGATCCGGTAACGGTGGCAGTTTCCAAGGCAGCCCGTCACGTAACCTCACCAGATCCGCATACCACGGTCTCCTGGGCCAATCCGGAGCCACTAGCAGTACGCGCCCTTGGTGCGCCTCGATGCGCTGAACGACACGACCGATCAACGCCCACAGGGGAAAGACATAAAGAAGCCGGCCCTCCGGCCATGGCAGAATGAGCGCGTCGATGCCTTCGGACATGCGCTCCCTCCGCCGGCTGTAAAAACGAGCCGTCTTGGCCGTTTGAAAGGTCGCCATGAGGTCCATGACCGGAGGTCCCCATCTGCGTACTATTTGCGCATAGATCTGCGGGTGCAGTTCCCACTCCCCGGGATCCACCTGCACTCTGCTGAGATAATCCGCCATCACATTGTCCTTCCCTGCGATATGTGCCGCCGGCAGCCGAGTTTGAACCCAAGCGAACAGAGCCACTGCCTCTGTCTCCATTGCACCACTGCCGGTGCCGCCCTGGCGGTTGATGTAGGCCACTGTCGCCGAGTTGTCCGAAAGAACTCGCACCGCACGCCCACTTACCAGCGTCTCGAGGGCTAACAGCGCCAGTCTCACCGCGCGAAGCTCGAGGCGGTTGATCGACCACGACGCTTCGAGAGGAGACCACGTCCCTTGCGCAAAGCGGCCCTCGCAATGTGCTCCCCAGCCCATCAGGCTGGCGTCCGTTAAAACCGGAACCCAAAGGGGCTGTTCCAAAGGCATTCCCAACCGCAGGTTTTTCGAGCACAGCCACCACCGGAGAGACCGTCGCACGGACAATGGGCAAGGCAACCTCTTGTTCAACGAGTGTAACTGATTCGACCAACGACGTAACAGGGCGCTCTGAAGCGGGCGCATATGAAACCTCGCCCAAGGGACCACCTCCAACGTCGCTGCCATAGTGCCTAACAGTCGCAGATACCACCAGGCGGACGGCGAAGGGATCCTTAGGAAGGAGCGCACGAGGCTGCGCAAGGCTTGAACGCAGCGCTCAGGTAAGCAGACGACACCGTTCGCCGTGCAGAAAAGAACGCCGAGGTATTCGAGGGACTGAGTGGGAACCAGACGACTCTTCCGCTCGTTGACCACCCAGCCGAGGGTCTGTAGCAAGGCTACCACCCTGTCCGTAACTCGCACACTCTCTTCGCGGGATTTCGCCCGAATCAACCAGTCGTCGAGATAAGGGTGGACGAGGATCCCCTCCTTCCGCAAGGCTGCTGCGACCACCACCATGACTTTCGTGAAGGTGTGGGGAGCTGTAGCCAGGCCGAATGGCAGGGCTCGAAACTGGAAGTGACCCCAAGGGAAGGCGAAACGCAAGAATTTTTGATGAGCTTCCCGAATGGGAATGTGCAAATAGGCTTCAGAGAGATCGAGAGACGTGAGAAATTCCCCGCGACGCACCGCCACTATGACGGATCGTAAGGTTTCCATCCGGAAGTGCGGAACCCGCAGAAAACGATTGACGCCCTTGAGATCTAGAATCGGATGGAGAGAACCGTCCTTTTTGGGCACCACAAAATAAATGGAGTAGCGACCGACGCCGTGCTCCGAAGGAGGTACGGGAATCACCGCTCCCAGCGCCAAGAGACGGTGCAGCGTCCACCGAATGGCTCGCGATTTCTGCTCGCCTTTGCTGGGAGAAAGGACAAAGGAATCCGGAATCAGAGAAGCAAATTCCAGAGCATAACCGTTGCGGATGATTTCGAGCACCCACTGATCTGAGGTTATTTGGGCCCAGGAAGGAAGAAAATCGCGGAGGCGACCCCCGATGACCAGGCTTCCCTCCGGAGCCCGCCTCACTTCATTGCTGCTTTCGAGTAAAGGAGGAGGAGGAGGACGCTGCCGAAAACCCTCGTCCTGCACCCCGAAAACCTCTAAAACCTTGGGAACGGGAGGCAACGCGACCGCGCTGAGAACCCCAAAGGCGGGAGGAACGAAATCTCTGAAAGTCCCGAAACTGACCGCGCACGGCCGGCAAACCTTTAGACACCTTAGGCCTATCCTCCGGCAGTCTACCGCCCTTAGACTCGCCGAGATCTTTAACCAACTTATCCAGATCGTCCCCGAATAAGAGTTTGCCCTTAAAGGGGAGCTTACTGAGACGAGATTTAGAAGAACCGTCGGCCGCCCAATTCCGCAGCCAAATAGATCTACGCGCTGCCACCAAGGAAGCCATACTATTCGCTACAGCTCGAATGAGATCATAATGCACATCTGCCAAATATGCCGATCCTGACTCCAAGCGAGTAACCTCCAGCAACCCCTGCTGATCCAAGCCAGAAAGTTGCTGCAGGCGCTGCACCCAACGCATACAGGCCCTAGCCACCCAAGCGCCACAAATAGAGGCCTGCAAGGATAAGGCATTGGTCTCGAAAGCCTGCTTCAACAAACCATCCACTTTCTTGTCCTGCGCGTCCTTTAAAGCAGCACTGCCCTCGACAGGAATCGTGGTTTTCTTGGTTACCTCCGACACAGCGGCATCAACCCGTGGGGAACGAAATTTCTCCTTGTCCTTGTCTGCCAGGGGATACAGGCGGTTCATAGTCCGAATACCCTTCAAGCCGGATTCAGGCTGATCCCATTCTGACTGAATCATTTGCTCCACTACTCGGTGAAGCGGAAACACCACCTGAGAGTCACGCACCGCCTGAATGAGAGGATCCTCTAACCCGTCCTCTTCCACCGGACGAGGGGCCAACAGATTAAGAGTATGAAGAGATTCCGTAATCAAAGGCACTAGCTCTTCCTTACGAAACACCCGAACTATGCGGGCTTGATCCTCCGGCTCGGGGATTTCACCGTCCTCTAGGTCTTCCACTCCCGCCTCCGGATCCATCTCTGCATCCTGATCATGCCAACTCAAGTCATCGCGTTCCAGATCCAAAGATCGAAACCGCTTGGCGGAGGGCTGAAGTGGTTGCCGGGACTCCTTACCTTTGAAAGGGGGAAGGGGCGACGGCCAGGCCTCAGGCAACTTGCCGGAGCGCCCCAAGCGAAAAGCTTGGTGCATAAGCAGGACAAAATCCGGAGAATAATCCGTGAAGGCAGATTCGGCAGCCTCAAGCGGGAGTGGGTTGACCTGCCCCTTAGGAGGGATCGTAGAAAGAGAGGGAAGAGATCCCGGAGAAGGGGCGCGCTCCGCAGGGACAGGCGGACTTTCCGGGTCAGGCAGCTCCTTATGTTCCATTCGGAGCTCTAAATCCGAGGACACTGAAGCGCAGCCCCTACAAATGCCAGACTCTGCCACAGCTCCCCTACGCGAGCCACAGATCACACACTGCGGTCGCGAAGCCATACAGGGGAAAGGGGCACCCCAGGGAGCAGGCACACTTGAGTAGCAGATAAAGAAATAAAGAAATAAATGGTCCTCTTTTTTTTTTTTTTTTTTTTAAATTCAGTGACACAGGAGGGATGGGGGGATGCTCCCAAGCAAAAATGCAATCCCAAAAAACTGTAAAAACGCGAGGGAAACCCGTGCCGTGCTCTTCAGATAGAGCGGGAAAAAGAAGCTGAACGAGAAAATGGCCGCCGGCACATTTTCGCCGGCGAAAAAAACGGCGCGAAAATAGCCCAATGAAAATAATAAAGAAATAAAGAGAAGCTCTTGAGGGAGAATAAACAGCCCCCCGAAGGAAACACTCACCACAGCGGCCTCGGATCGCCGGCAGACGGCCCGCCGCTCGAATCTAGAGCGGGAGCACGCTGCCGAGCTGGGCTGTCAATCACCAGCCAAGCGTCGGGGATCGCAAGGAAGAAGGCAGCTGAAAGAATGTAGGCTGCCCGGGAACAACAGAGTGCTGGCTAAGGCAGATCTCTCCTCAGTACAGTCCAGGAGGAGAGATCAAAGCCCCCTGACTGCAACCAACTCCTGCATGAGAGGAAGAAGGTCAGTATAGCCCGGGTCCTCGTCTGCCCTGCTGTGTGCTACTGCAGATAGTAATTAAAGAGACAGCTACCTTAAAAATAATTAAAGTAAAAGAGATAGGGGAAAAAGAAAAATCCTAACAAAATAGCTCTCTAGTGTTGCTTCCAATCGTCCCTAAGTGAGCCAAACCAGGCACACATGTCCTCCAGCTGCAAGGAGACTGGACACACTGGGGGCTGATGGGAGCTCCGACAGAATACCTACAACCAGAGGAAGATTTTGATTGGTCCAGTCTCCAGGCTGCAGGAGGAGGTGCACTACCCGGATGTGGAGGACTAAACTGGAGGACCGCTCAGGAACTTCTCTTTTTTTTCCCCCCCCCCCCCAACAGGCCAACGCTCTGTAAGCGCCTGATGAGCCTATAGCAGGTCTGCAGCAAACAAGGCTTAAAACGCTTCCAAAAAGCCACTATAATAAACCGCGGTTTTCAAAATGGCCGCCAGGACTTTTTTCCACGCAGCAAAAAAGTGTCCGGAGGGCAAAGAACTCCTTTATGAGATCCCCTGCTGAGGCAGGGACTTCCCTCTCAACTCCCCTCCAAGAAACAAGTAAAAGAAAATTCAAAAAGAAAGAAAAAACGCCGTTAAAGTTGGCGAGACCTACTTACAGTTCCCTGCTTCAACCTGAGGTGCTGCAATGAGGCAGACACGTGCCGGAGCTCAGCCTGCTCGTGGCTTCGGCTCCGACGGTGCTCCCACCATCAATCTCACTGTCCCTTAGAGATGGCTGGGGCTAAGCCTTCCACCTGCTCCTCACCCTTGCTTGCGGGTTCGGGAGCAGGGAGGCTACTTCTTCTGCTCTGTAAAGCTGCTCCTTCTCACCAAGGGGCAGCCCCCCCCCTGCCCCCCCACGAGAGGGAAAATTGAGGGAGAAAGGAGGAAGCAGGACTGAAGCCAGAGGGAAGAAAAAAGTGGCTATTTATTTTAGAAAGGCAACCAAACAAAAAACATCAAGAATTAGAAAAGGAAAACAAAGAAAAAATTCCTAGCTCTGCCTATTTGTGCTGGGCCTATCCCTAGGCCCAGAATCTCCTCAGCTGCTTGGAGACTGAAGTACTGATGGAAGGGGCGGTCCTTGCCTATTTATACCAGAGAGAGAAGAGCTGTAATGTCATTCAGTCTCCAAGGCTGCTGGAGGAGATTCTAAACTCTATGGTTCCGGGACTGGACTCAAGGGACGAAAAGGAAGGAACGTTTACATGGAACAGTTGGAACTATGTACAGGTAACTTTGGTATAAATATTACATTGTTACAAACTGCCTCTCATATTACAGTCTTGATAAACTGCCTCTCATAAATAAAGCATCAAGGTGCTGTACAATTAATAAAAACAACTGAAATCAATATACGTAATATCAGCCAAGTATGTTATCCCCATTCCCTCTCCAACAGCAGAAGAACCTCAACTAAGTTCCCACCATCTTATGGCTGAAACGTCCTGAAAATAACCACTAAACAAATAGGGGACTATTCGTGCCGGCTGCATGCCCTAACTAACCTCCCCACCAGTTGGCAGACTCGGGGCACGGATGGGGCGGCGGGGGGGGGGGGGTAAGATTAATACCCCGCAGCCAGACCCTGGCCTTAGGAGGCTGGATTGGGGATCGGGCTTCGGGGAATTAACTTTTTTAGCAGCGGCCGGCATCGCTTTTAAATGGAGCCGCGGTGCCATGAGTTAGCCGGGCTATGACTGTACGTACAGGTCAGGTCTTTCGTGATTCTGATTCTGCGGGGCTAGAGATGCCCCGCGGGATCAGAATCGAGATCTCCTTTGTACATCCGGCTCAGCCCGGACGTACAAAGGAGATGGACGTCGGGGTCAGAATCGGGTCCATAGGTTTTTATTATCTTCCTAAAATGCAATCCAAGAGGAGTATATTTCAAGTATAGCGGCCTACATATCAGAATGTCTTTGTCTGTATACATTCCAAATGGATGACTTTCATTGAGGGAAGGGTCACCAAATCATAGCCGCTCAATCACAAGGGACGAGATGGTTTGTAGGGCTCCAGCAACTTTGCTAAATATTTATAATGTCCAAATAGTAACACTTAAAAGCTAGCACTACAATCTTAAATCTTATGCACAGCTCATTTTGGTGGCTCTTCTCTGTACCTTTTCTAATAACGCTATATCTGTATATAGCTCAAACAAATCAAGCACCCAACACATCCCTCACACAACTAAGTTTTATCCTCACTGCATGTACAACACACACACTTTACCTGATTGCTTGCTGTGATACCACCTTGATTATTAAGATAAGGCGGTTTAGAAATACTGTTAAATAAATAAATAAATAAATATCTTTTTTAAGATATGGCGACCAGAATTGCACACAATATTCAAGGTGTGGTCACACCATGGAACAATACAGAGGCACTATAATATCCTTTGTTTAATTCTCCATTCCTTTCCTTATGATTCTTAGCATTCTATTTGCTTTCTTAACAGCCGCTGCATACTGAGCAGAGGGTTTCAACATGCTATCCATGGTGACGCCTAAATCTTTTTCATGGGTGGTGGTTCCTAATATGGAACCTTGCATCGTGTAACCATAGTTTGGGTTGTTCTTTCCTATGTGCATAACTTTGCACTTGTCCACGTTAAATTTCATCTGCCATTTGAATATCCAGTCTTTCAGTTTATCAAGGTCTTCTTGCAATTTGGTTTTAACAACTTTGAATAATTTTGTGTCATCTGCAAATTTGATCACCCATTTATTCCCATTTCCAGGTCATTTAGGAATATGTTAAAAAGCAGTGGAACCAGCACAGATCCCTGGGGTACTCCACTATTCACCCTTCTCCACTGGGAAAATTGGCCATTCAGCCCTACTCTCTGCATTCTAACTTTTAACAAGTTCCTGATCCACAACAGTACACTGCCTCCTATCCCATGACTTTTTAATTTCACCAAGAGACTCTCATGAGTGACCTTGTCAAAGGCGTTCAGAAAATCCAGATACACTATATCAACCGGCTCACCTTTATCTACCTGTTTATTCACACATTTAAAAAAATATTATTTATTTATTTTATTTTATTTATTTATTACAGGCTCTTATATACCGCACTATTCAGAATCAGCGCGGTTCACAATATAACAACATACCATAACAACAAACTGTTAGGTTTACAGAGAACAAGGTCAGAGAACTTGGAATAAAACATGGGACTTCATTACTGCAACTATTCACAAGAGTATTTACAAGAGTATTTACAAGTATACATTACAGGATTTGTTCTTAGTTTGGGTAGTGATTAAGATTGGTTAGTTGGTCAAGTAATATTGGGGGAAGAGGTGAGATTTGAGTGCCTTTCTGAAAAGGGATAGATCATTGATAGAACGAATCTCTGGGGGTAGAGCGTTCCAGTACTTAGGGGCATAGAAACTGAAGGCCCTGTTAGATGTCACTGATAGGCATTTTGTCGCTGCTTTAGGGATGATTAGAGTATTTGTTGATATCGTTCTCCTGGATCTGTTGGGTGGGACGGCCTGAATGAAGTCTATTAGAGAGGAGGAGGTGATGCTTTTAGTGGCCTTGAAAGTTAGGAGTAATGTTTTGAATATAGCTTATAGCTTAGTAAGACAAGATCCTCTTTGTCTAAATCCATGTTGACTTTCTCCCATTAAACCATGACTATCTACATGTTCAGTAATTGTGTTCTTTATAATGGTTTTTACCATTTTGCCTGGTACTGATATCAGGCTCACTGGTGTGTAGTTTCCCAGACTACCCCTTGAACCCTTTTAAAAAATTGGCATTACAGTGCCCATTTGCTAATCTTCAGGTACTAGCGATGATTTTAAGAGTAGTTACTCACCTGTAACAGGTGTTCTCCAGGAGCAGCAGGAATTAGTCCTCACATATGGGTGTCATCGGCGCCGATGAAGCCCCAGCGGAGCATTTCCCCAGCTTTCCATGAAAGCCTTTGGGAATGCAGGCACGCATGCGCGGTTTCCTTCCCACCTAAAGGTGCCATCTTACCTTAGTCAAATGACATAGCTAAGAACAGCACACAAAAATGAAAAATAAACTATGTACAACTGTAACTCCAAGGGGAGGAGGGAGGGTTGTGAGGACTGATTCCTGCTGCTCCTGGAGAACACCTGTTACAGGTGAGTAACTACTCTTTCTCCAGGACCAAGCAGGAAGTCAGTCCTCACATATGGGTGACTCCCTAGCTCTGGGCTACCGAGGAACCCAGGCTGAACAAGAGTACTCCCTCTAGTCCAAGCAGCAAAGAAAGGCTTTTCAAGGACACAACCTCCACCGGTAGCCCAACAGAGGGCAGGAGTTGCCTAAACCTCAAAGAGATTCCAGAGTACTGCTTGGCCAAAAGCACTGTCCCTACGGGACTCCCTTTCCAGACAGTAATGGGCCGCAAACGTCTGGCTTGAAGACCAAGTTTCAGCCCTGCAGATGTCTACCAAGGGCACAGAGCGGAGATGAGCCACTGAGGAAGCCATTGCCTTGACACGATGGGCCGCGACCCTACCCTGCAAAGGAAGGTCAGCCACCTTGTAAGCCCAGGTGATACAATCAGCCACCCAGATGGACAAGGTACGCTTGGACACAGCCAACCCCAACTTATTGGGGTCAAAGGATATGAAGAGCTGAGTAGCCCTTCTATGCCCCTGCATACGGTCAAGGTAGAAGGATAAGGCCCTCCTACAGTCCAGGGTATGCAGGACTGCTTCAGCCTGGCTTGCATGAGGCCTAGGGAAGAATGTTGGAAGAACCACCTCCTGATTGAGGTGGAAAGAGGAGACAACCTTTGGGATGAATTTTGGATGAGTCCTAAGGACTACCCTTTTCCTATAAAACCTGGTGTAAGGCCTATCACAGACCAGGGCCTGAAGCTCACTCACTCGCCTAGCCGAGGTAAGGGCTATCAGGAAGAGTGTCTTCCAGGAGAGGAAGCGCAGAGGACAAGTAGCCATCGGCTCAAAAGGTGGGCGAGTCAGCTGCTGCAAGACCACATTCAGCTCCTACTCAGGGGCAGGAGGACGGAGAGGAGGCTTGAGCAAAAGCAAGCCCCTGAGAAAGCGGGACACCAAGGGGTGACCTGACAGAGAATGTCCCTCCACCAGTGAGTGGTGAGCTGCTAGAGCTGAGAGGTGGACCCGAACAGAATTGGATTTAAGTCCCTGATTTGATAAGTGCAGTAAGTACTGAAGCACCACTGGCACAGTACAGGAGAAAGGATCCTCTGTACGTAGCTGACACCACACAGAAAACCTTTTCCATTTGAGAGCATAGGTTTTTCTAGTGGAGTGTTCCCTAGAGGCTAGGACAACCTCCTCAACTTCCTGAGGCAGGCCCCAGGGAGCCAAGACTACCCTTGCAGCCTCCAGGCCATCAAATTGAGAGCTCTGAGATTGGGGTGCAGAAGGGAACCCTGCTCCTGAGAGAGAAGGTCGGATTGCAACCCCAGAGGCAGTGGGGGATCCACCGCCAGTTGAAGCAGAAGAGGAAACCAAGGCTGTCTCGGCCACCTGGGAGCCACCAGCAGGACCGAGGCCTTGTCCTGAAGAATTTTGAAAAGAGTTCGGGCCACCAAGGGCGTGGGAGGAAACGCATAGAGGAGGCCCTGAGACCATGGAATCAGAAAAGCATCTGCTGCTATCCTCAGAGGATGCGGTTGTCTGGAGCAGAACTTTGGCAGTTGATTGTTCATTGGGCTGGCAAAGAGATCCACCAAAGGGAGACCCCATTTCAGGAAGATCCTCTGAACTACTGAAGGATGCAGCTGCCACTCGTGGGGCTGCAGAATTCTGCTTAACCTGTTGGCTAGGTAGTTCTCCCGGCCAGGGAGGTACACAGCCTTCAGAAGCATGTTGTGCTTTAGGGCAAACGAACAAAGGTCTTGAGCCTCCCGACAAAGGAGTCTGGACCCAGTCCCGCCCTGTTTGTTCACATAAAACATGGCTACCTGGTTGTCTGTCTGAACCAGGACAGATTGATGAGCCAGGGTAGGAGAGAAAGCTTTGAGTGCTAATCGAAATACTCTGAGCTCGAGGAGATTGATCTGCTGTGCAGTTTCCCAAGGAGACCACAGGCCCTGGGTGCACTTGCCCAGACAATGAGCTCCCCAGCCCTGCAGGGAGGCGTCTGTGGTCAGTATCACTGTATATCCAGGAATCTGAAAAGGTTGTGGGTGATTGTGTGGGTGCAGCCACCACGTTTTGAACTTTTGCCAGTGAGGATGGGCCTGAAGCAGGGTGCTTAAGTTTTTGATATTTGATATTACACCCGAAACATGTAGCCACGTCACAATCGAGTTTTGGCTGGCGAAATTTGGCAGTGCGGGGAGCAGCACGAATATGAGCTAAGTCTTTTGGATCTTTGGAAAAATTTTTTATCCATATCTTTAATAAAAGGAATTGCCACAGTGGTACCTGGACTGAATTCCCGGTACTTTGTTGTCATATTCCGACAAAAAAAGTATTTTGTATCAGGGTTTTGCTTTAGGGGGTTCTTTGTTTTTTCCTGGAATTTTTTGTTTTTGGTTATTATATTGATTTCAGGGGGGTTTAGTATTTAAGGATTCTAGTGCCTCTTTATGAGGGCAATATGAGTATCATGCGTTCTCCTGTTCAACATAAGCTACCATGAAGTATAGGAAATTAGAAGGAAAGTAATGAATAAGGACCAACTGCAGTGAAAAAAATGCATCCCTGTTGTGGAAGTTCCAGTGAGATGTGGAACAACCAGGGAATTGTGCAATTTTCTACGCTTTCACGTGGTCTAAACCCTGGTTATCTTTTCTTAAAAGGAAATTTTAAGGAATATGGTAAATGTAGGAAAAAAACAGTCACGTAGGAACATGACTGGCAGAGTCTACCAGCTGAAGCCCTTCTTAACTATCTGGTAGCTACCTATTAGGAGTAGCTCTGAGGCTCTCTGGCAAAGGCCCACAGTTGCAGAGCTTTGTTGTAGAATTGCAGAGAGCATGTTATAGGTTGCTTAGATCTGGCTGTTGAATTGCCAGTGTGCAATCTAATCTATTCTGTTGGAGCCAAAGAGAACTGAAGGTGGTTAAGAATAGTAGACAGGCCTGATGCCTGCAACAATAAATAGTCCAAATGAGTTCTGGATCTCTTTTGGAATTATCTGTTATTAAGGCAGCATAAAAGTTAGGTCCTATAGATTGGAGAGGATCGACAGACATAATTTGGAGTACGAGTAGTGATACCCAATTTCTGTCCGAAAAGCTGCCTTAAAAAGATATGTGAGAAGGAGATGAACCACAAAAAGGGAGAAAACTCTGTATGGAAACGACTTACTGGAGTAGGCATTGAAGAAAATCCTATGGCTTAGAAAATAAGCCCTCCAGTTGATTAGTAGTACTCTTAGAGACTGAATGTCTGGGCTAAGAGGGATAGAAATTAATACAGAGTTGAGAAGACTTACAATTTAATAAGTCTTTGAAGAGATAGGGTCCCCTTGCAGTTAAAAGTATGATATATCCTCGTACAGGAAACTAACAAGGTGAAGGGTATAGTTCACCGTGTTGTTAGTTGTTAGTTCTCCTTTTGTTTTAAAAGGAGAAACCTGTTATCTCTGGGGTATGATAGTCCTTAATAGCTCTTAGAGCTAGAAGGATAGATTTCTCTTGTAGCAAGAGATTCATGCCCAGAGTCGAGGATTGAGTCAATGTATGATTGATATCTCAGCATGGATGAGATGAATTTTAGATGCTTCTGTTGAAAAGAAGTAGGTTCAAGTTCTAAACCTCACACAGAAAAAGTGAATAAAATCTAAGAAACCCTGCGATTGCTGGGTTTGCTGAGCCTGTTGAGGTTTTGATTTTCTTAGCCTGGTGTGGTGTTGCCCATCTATGGAAACATCTGCAGAATGGGTAGAAGATGGATAAAACTTTTTTCCCTTGGGGGAATAAAGCTTTTTATGAGATTTTTTATTAGCTGGGATAGAGGAAAGTTTTGACAATCCTCTGAAAGTAACAGCATCAGTTCTCAACTGATTAGCTTGAAATAAAGCCTCCTTGTTGAAGAGATTTTCACCAGTACAAGGAATATTTCCAAGCCTTTCCTGAACCCATCTGTCCAAGTCTGAAGCTTGGAGCCAGGCTATGCGTCGTGCTCCTATGGCTATAGCAGAAGTTCTGCTAATAGACTCAAAACAGTCCAGGGAAGCACGATTAAGGAACCTAGAGATATTTTGAGCATGATTGACTAATAAGGAATAGTCTGCTCTTTTATGCTCTGGAAGAAAAGGGTTCAAAAACTTTAAGTTCTTTGTGACCTCTTCAAGAGATAATCCCATATAGAAAATATATGAGATAATTCTTGCTGAAAGCATGGATGCCTGGAAGCATCGACGTCCAAAGGCATCTAAAGTCCTAGACTCACGACCTGGCGGATAAGAAGAGTGCTTCTTTGCACTCTTAATACGCCTCATTACTGATTCTACAACAATAGAATGATGAGGAAGTTGAGTCTTTTGAAAACCTGGAGAAGGTGGCACCTTGAACATAGTGTCAAGTGTCTTAGAATGTGGGGATACCGTTAAAGGAGTTTCCCACATTCTCAACAGTAGATCTTGTAAGATCTGATGCAAAGGAAGCATGATCACCTCCTTTGGAATCCAGGGGAATTGCAGTGTCTCTGAATTCCCCAGTAGGGATTCTTTACCAGGTATAGAAATGGCAAGTAACTTTGCCATATCAAGCAGAAAAGCTTGAAAAGAAATCTCCCACAAGGAGGACTCTGTAAAATGAGGGGTAAAGGCTAGACTTGTAGAAAAATCAGCCTTGGTACCGATGGATTCATCCCAGTCATTGGGATAGGAAGACTGAAAAGGATGAAGCATCGGATTTTCTTTAAAGCGATGTCTTTGGTACCGCCCGAGGTCGGTACCGAGGCGAGTCGGTACCGAATCCTCCATGCTAGAGATCGATTCCAGGCTCGGCATCGAGGGAAGCGATTCTGTCGAAGCAAGCATGGACGGTACCGACACCAATGTCGATACCAGTACCGAAGGCGATACCGAAACTCGAGGAACGGTCTGCAGCAACTCTAGCGGTACCGAAGTAGCCGAGAGTGCTAGACTACGTTCATCGGTGAGAAGTGTTTCATCCATCACCATAGCCGATGCCGGGGTGTCGGTACCGCTCGAAGCGGCCACAACCACCGAGCATGGCCCAGGTATGTTCATCGAGGTAAGAACCCCGGGAACAACCCGGAGCCCCGTTAATGCTTTGGAGCCCGAAGACTCCCGCCGGGGCTTTATTGCCAAGATGTCCTCGAGGGCAAGGCCGAAGCCATCTCAATGCTGAGAAGGAGATCTATCACTCGAGGACTGGCTAGTCTTTACAGACTTTTGTTTGGTTACCTGATCCTGTGAAGAAGAAGATATTCTAGCTAGTAACATCGAGAGCGATGTGAACCGGGTATCGAGTTGTGCTCGACTCTGAAGACTTCTTCTGTTTGAGCTTCAGCAGGAGAGACACTCCAGAGGGCAATGGTCAGGACCTAAACATTTTAGACACCAAGTATGAGTGTCTGAAAAAATATCTGTACCACCACACTTTGAGCATTTCTTAAGGATAGTGGCTGGCTTTTCCATAATGGAAGGGCAGAAGCCTAGTGGCCTAGAAACCGTCAGGCACTAAACAGATACAATTTCTAAGAAAAGAAGAAATTCTTCAGGAAAAAGAAAGAAAAGCACCGGCGGTACCGGTAGCGTCGAGGGAAGGCAGATGCAACCACAAAAAACTAAGAATAAAAAGAAGAATTTTCTGCGGTGACAGGAATACGTCCTGCCGGCTCTGCGGAAAACGGAAAACTGGAGAGGGGCAGATGGGAAAGGCGGGAAGGCAGCACGCAGGCGCTGTGGGATGCTCCCAAAAGCGTTCTAATTGGATGCTGGGGAGCGTTCCCGCGCAGGCTCCGTCGGTACCGACGATACCCATATGTGAAGACTCATTCCTGCTTGTTCCTGGAGATTACATATTCCCAGTTTATCAATATTTCTTTCAATTCTTCTGATGTGTCACCTTTAAATATAATTTCAGGCATGAACAACTTCCCTACATCTTCCTCAATGAAGACCGAAGCAAAGAATTCATTCAGTCTCTCCACTATGACTCTGTCCCTTCTTAGTACCCCTTATACCCTTCTATCGTCCAATTGTTCAAATGACTCACAGTTTTTTTGCTACAAATGTACTTGAAAAGGTTTCTATTATGCATTTTTGCTTCCACAGCAAGCTTTTTTCATATTCCCTCTTTGCCTGCCTTATCAATGCCTTGCATCTAACTTGCCAGTGCTTATGTTGTTTCCAGATTTTCTCATTTGGCTCCTTTTTTCATTTCCAGAAAGATGCTTTTTTTTGGAAATGGAAAAAGGAGTGAAGTGAGGAAAACTGGAAACAACATAAGCACTGGCAAGTTAGATGCAAGGCATGGATAAGGCAGGTTCCGCTCTTCTTTCATGGCAGAAGTACTTCACCCCCTTCACTGTACCACTCCCTTGGATTTTTGCAGCCCAAATGCATGACCTTGCAAATTCTTGACCGTTCTTCAAGCTTAGCTAGATCCCTCCTCACATTATCTACTCCTTCCTGGGGTCTACTCTATTGCAGATTTTGATATAATCTGCAAAGAGGCAAACCTTACCTGACAGCCCTTCCACAGTATCACTAACATCCTTCTTCTCAAAGTGAGCTCCATTTACCTGTACACTTTGTCACCTCCCATGCAACCAATTTTTAACCCAATCAGTCACTTTAGGGTCCATCCCTAGGGTGCTCAATTTATTCATAAGTCACCTGTGTGTATGGCCTATGGTCAGTTGAGATTGGTGTACCAGCTATATCTATTTTTGGAAAATGTGGCTATGCGGATAGTAATACAGGCTCTGGTGATCTGGATGTCTGAAGAAGTGCACATGGACTTCGAAATTACAAAGACGTCTCCGTAGCCATTCCACAAATGACGTTCACAGACATCTCTAGTGCGGAGACATCCAAGTAGGCAGGAGGGTGTGGCAGAGAAGCAATAGACTTACAGGTCCTCCATTCGATCTCAGAAATGTTTGCAGGCACGTCCATGCTTACATGTGCTCCAGGCATGTATTGGCATCAGGTAAGTGCTTATCTTCACCTTAAAACATCCAGAGTATAGACAAGATGGAGAATTAAGTGACCAATCTCAGATCACAAAGGCCCACACTGGGATTTGAATCCTGGCTATCACACTCTTAAGCCATTACTCTAACCCTTATGCTATATAAGTGACTTATGCATGTCTATTCAGATGTCTATATAAATGTCCCCAGGATAGCATTTCCAAACCAAGATGTCTGCTCTCCTGGGGACATCTATATAGACGTCTGATAGACATGCATATCAGGCACGTCCACATTTCTGAAATCATTCCTGAATTTGCATATGCTTGCTTTTTTTTCCAGACATTCTGGCTTTGATGTCCCAGATTGCAGTTGGACGTCCCATTGTGAAATATGCCTCATTATGTAAACCACATAGAATGTATGACATATTTGCGGTATATAGGTGTTTTAAAATAAATAAATAAACTTCAAGCAGCACTGGCTGCCTCCACTGAATAGCCCCCCCCCCCCCGAGCTCCTAAATTTAGGAGCCTAAGTTAGGCTTCTATATTTGTACCCTATTTTCAGACAATCTAAGTTTTCAACTGAAAAATCATCTTGATTTAGAAGCTTAGAAGTTATGCTTATCAATTTAGCCCTGACATTCATTTGCCCATGAACCTAATTTATAAACTGCGTGCTGAATCAGTGCTAAGCTCTTAGGGGTTGATATTCAAATAAAATTAGGAAGTTTGCAGATCTGTGAACCACCTAAATGCTGCTCACCAGGATATTCAGAAGCACTAAGATGGTTTGTGTTGCTGAATATGCCCAGTTTGTGCCACTGACTGCCCTGAGCTAGCTGCTAGCCAGCTAGCATTGGGATGTTCCAGGGATGGATCAGGGGCGGCACCCAAGGATAACCGATTACCTGTGATATATAAGAAATGTTAAATAAATAAATAATTTGGTCAATAACCGGTTATCCTTAACCGGGTAAATTAGGCTGAAAAAAGGATGACCTACCTTTAAATGGTTAAGGATAGCATAGTTACTCACCTGTAACACATGATCTCCGGGAACAGCAGGAATTTAGTCCTCATATATGGGTATCGTCGGTACCGACGGAGCCTGCCCGGGAATGCTCCCCAGCGTCCAATTAGAAAGCTTTTGGGAGCATCCCACAGCGCCTGCGTGCTGCCTTCCCGCCTTTCCCAACTGCCTCTCTCCAGTTGAGTTTCAAAGCTGAGACAAAGAGAGAGAGAGGGAAAGAGATAGATAGAGAGATACAACTCCTAGGGGAGATGGGTGGGTTGTGAGGACTAATTTCCTGCTGTTCCCGGAGATCACCTATTACAGGTGAGTAACTATGCTATCTCCAGGAACAAGCAGGAATGTAGTCATCACATAAGGGGACTCCCTAGCTTTAGATGCCAGGGAGAGACCCCAGAAGTTGTGCCTCCCTGAGAAGGGCTCCACTTCCCCCCATGGATCTCTGGCATCCTATCAGGGATGGTGGGTAGGAGTTGATTAGCTATGGAACAGGTGTTGGAGAACAGCCTGACCAAACAAGGCATCTCGGCGGGAGTCCTTGTCCAAGCAGTAATGGGCTGAGAAGGTATGAACCGAGGCCCAGGTGGCTGCTCGACAGATGTCGTCGATAGACACAGAGTGCAGATGAGCCATTGAAGCTGCCATGGCTCTCACATTGTGAGCTGTGACATGGCCCTCCAGAGGAAGATTCTTACTCTGATAGGCAAAGGATATACACTGAGCAATCCAGTTAGATAGTGTTCTCTTGGAGACTGGAAGTCCCAAATGAGAAGGATCAAAAGCAACAAAGAGTTGAGAGGACTTTCTATGTTGCTGTGTTCTTTGTAAGTAAAAGGCTAAAGCTCTTTTATAGTCCAAAGTATGAAGGTTCCTTTCTGCATTTGATGCATGAGGTCTTGGAAAGAACACAGGTAGGTAGACCGCTTGGTTTAGATGAAAAGACGAGACCACCTTTGGCATAAAGCATGGATGAGTCCTAAGGACTACCTTGTCATGATGGAACCTTGTATAAGGTGGATCAGCTACTAATGCCTGCAACTCACGTGCTGATGTGATTGCAATGAGAAAGATAACCTTCCAAGAAAGGAATTTCAATGAGGTAGTAGCTAAGAGTTCGAAAGGTGGCTTCATGAGCTGACCAAGATCCAGGTTCAAGTCCCATGCCAACGGTGGTGGCCTAATGGGATGCTTAGTTAGAAGAAGGCCTCTCATAAATCTTGCTATAAGAGGATGGGAGGAAATAGGTTGTCCATTTAGAGGCTTGAAAGAAGCTGCAATAGCACTCAAATGGATTCTTACTGAGTTAGTTTTAAGTCCTGCATTGGATAAATGAAGGAGATACTCCAGTAATGATTCCAGAGGTATCGCAAGGGGGTAAAGACCCTTCTGCGAACACCATATGGTAAACCTTTTCCACTTGAAAGCATAAGAGCGTCTTGTGGAAGGCTTCCTGGAAGCATAAAGGATATCCTTTACTTGCTGAGGAAGGTTAAGATCATGAAGATCTAGGCCTTCAGCAACCAAGCCCTGAGATGCAGAGACTGGGGACTGGGATGCCATAACATTCCGTCCTCCTGAGACAAGAGATCTGGAGCAGACCCTAACTCCAGGGAGGGAGCTTGAGAGAGATGTAGAAGCAGAGGGTACCACACTTGCCGTGGCCAATGTGGAGCTATGAGAATCATGTGGCCTCTGTCTCTCTGAAGCTTGAACAGGGTTTTGGGAATTAGGGGAATGGGTGGAAAGGCATACAGGAAGCCTTGACCCCAGTAAAGGAGGAAAGCATCCCTGGACTGAGCCCCCTGAGCCAGGGTTCTGGAACAGAACGGGGGAAGTTTGGCATTCCACGGACTTGCAAAGAGGTCTATGACCGGGGTTCCCCAAATTTGAAATATCTTGGTTACCTGGTCTGCATGCAGAGACCACTCGTGTGGAAGCAGAACTCGACTGAGTCTGTCTGCCCAAGAGTTTTGTATGCCTGGAAGATACACTGCCAAGAGATGAATCTGATGCTCTCTGGCGAGGGCCCATAGTCGCAAAGCTTCGTTGCAAAGCGAAAGAGAGCCTGTTCCCCCCTGCTTGTTCACGTAGAACATAGCTACTTGATTGTCCGTATGGATGAGGACTGTCTTGTAGCTGAGCAGGGTGTGGAACACTCGAAGAGCAAGGAAGATTGCTCTGAGCTCCAAGAGATTGATATGTAGATGACTCTCCTTTGGAGACCAGATGCCTTGGGTGGAGAGGTCTTGCAGATGAGCTCCCCAACCCATCGGAGAAGCATCTGTTGTGAGAGTTGCCTGGGGTAAGGGTTGTTGAAAAGGGGACCCCAGCAACAGGTTTTGAGTGGACCTCCACCACTGGAGGGACAAAATAAGGCGACTTGTGTTTGCTATTTTGTCTGACAGGCATCCTGATGCCTGGGTCCACTGAGTGGATAAAGTCCACTGAGCTGCCCTCATAGGGAGGCGAGCATAGGGAACCACATGCACAGCAGATGCAATGTGGCCTAGTAGTTGTAGCATTTCTCGGGCAGTGAGATGAGGTTTTAGCACTGCTTGTGAAGCTAACTGCACCATGCGAAGGCAACGGGCCTGGGGGAGATAGGCCCTTGCCTTTCTGCTATCCAGCAATGCTCCTATGAACTCTAAAGACTGAGTGGGAGTTAGACTGGATTTTGGGATGATTATTACCAGACCCAAATACTGAAGGATACGCATCGTGCAGGATAGAGAAGTCCTGGCCTCAGACTCTGTTGGGGCTCGAATGAGCCAGTCGTCTAAGTAGGGGAAGACGAATATCCCTAGAGTTCGGATAAAGCATAGTTACTTACCTGTAACAGGTGATCTCTGGGAACAGCAGGAATAAGTCTTCAGATATGGGTACGTCGGTACCGACGGAGCCTGCGCAGGAACGCTCCCCAGCGTCCAATCAGAAAGCTTTTAGGAGCATCCCACAGCGCCTGCGTGCTGCCTTCCCGCCTTTCCCAACTGTCTCTCCTCAGTTAAGTTTTAGAGCTGAGACAAAGAGACAGAGAGAGGGAAAGGAAAGAGAGAGAGAGAGAGAGACAACTCCTAGGGGAGGTGGGTGGGTTGTGAAGACTTATTCCTGCTGTTCCCAGAGATCACCTGTTACAGGTAAGTAACTGTGCTATCTCCAGGAACAAGCAGGAATGAGTCTTCACATATGGGGACTCCCTAGCTTTAGATGCCAGGGAGAGAGCCCATAAGTTGTGTGTCCCTGGAACAGGGCTGTACTTCCCCACCTGGATCTCTGGCATCCCATGAGGAATGGTGGGTAGGAGTTGATTAAGTATGGAACAGGTGTTTAAGAACAGCCTGACCAAACAAGGCATCCCGGCGGGAGTCCTTGTCCAAGCAGTAATGGGCTGTGAAGGTATGAACCGAGGCCCAAGTGGCCTGCTCGACAGATGTCATCAATAGATACAGAGTTCAGATGAGCCATTGAGGCTGCCATGGCTCTCACATTGTGAGCTGTGACATGGCCCTCCAGAGAAAGGTTCTTGCTCTGATAAGCGAAAGAAATACACTGGGCAATCCAGTTAGAAAGTGTTCTCTTGGAGACTGGTTGTCCCAAATGAGAAGGATCAAAGGCAACAAAGAGTTGGGAAGACTTTCTATGTTGCTGTGTCCTTTGTAAGTAAAAGGCCAAAGCTCTTTTACAGTCCAGGGTATGAAGGTTCCTCTCTGCACTTGATGCATGAGGTCCTGGAAAAAAGACAGGTAGGTAGACCTCCTGGTTGAGGTGAAAAGGCGAGACTACTTTAGGCATAAAGTGTGGGTTAGTCCTAAGGACCACCTTGTCATGATGGAACCTTGTATAAGGTGGATTAGCTACTAGTGCTTGCAATTCACTGATGCGGCGTGCAGATGTGATAGCAATGAGAAAGATAACTTTCCAAGAAAGGTATTTCAAGGAGGTGGTAGCTAAAGGTTCGAAAGGCGGCTTCATAAGCTGACCAAGAACCAAATTTAAGTCCCATGCCACCGGGGGTGGTCTAATGGGAGGCTTTGTTAAAAGGAGGCCTCTCATGAATCTTGCTACAAGAGGATGAGAGGAAATAGGTTGTCCATTTAGAGGCCTAAGGGAAGCTGCAATAGCACTCAAATGGACTCTTACTGAATTTTTCTTAAGGCCTGCATTAGACAGATGAAGGAGATACTCCAGCAACGATTCCAGAGGTATGGCACGGGGGTTAAGACCCTTCTCAGAACACCAGATGGTAAACCTCCTCCACTTGAAAGTGTACGAACGTCTAGTGGAAGGTTTTCTGGAAGCATAAAGAACATCTTTCACCTGTTGAGAAAGATGAAGATCCTGGAGATCTAGGCCTTCAGCAACCAAGCCCTGAGATGCAGAGACTGGGGATTGGGATGCCATAACCTTCCATCCTCCTGAAAGAGGTGGTCTGGAGCAGACCCTAACTCTAGGGAGGGAGCTTGAGAGAGATGTAGAAGCAGAGGGTACCACACTTGCTGTGGCCAATGTGGAGCTATGAGAATCATGTGGCCTCTGTCTCCCTGAAGCTTGAACAGGGTTTTGGGAATTAGGGGAATGGGTGAAAAGGCATACAGGAAGTCTTGACCCCAGTGAAGGAGGAAAGCATCCCTTGCCTGAGCCCCCTGAGCCGGAGTTCTGGAACAGAACCAGGGAAGTTTGGCATTCCACGGACTTGCAAAGAGGTCTATGTCCGGGGTTCCCCAAATTCGAAAAATCTTGGACACCTGGTCCATATGTAGGGACCTTTCGTGTGGAAGCAGAACTTGACTGAGTCTGTCCGCCCAAGAGTTTTGAATACCTGGAAGATAAACTGCCAGAAGATGAATGTGATGCTCTCTAGCAAGGGCCCACAGTCGCAGAGCTTCGTTGCAAAGTGACAGAGAGCCAGTTCCTCCCTGCTTGTTTACATAGAACATGGCTACCTGATTGTCCGTGTGGATAAGGACTGTCTTGTGGCTGAGCAGGGTGTGGAAAACTCGTAGAGCAAGGAAGATTGCTCTGAATTCCAAGAGATTGATATGTTGACAAGTCTCCGGTGGGAACCAGATGCCCTGGGAGGAGAGGTCTTGAAGATGAGCTCCCCAGCCCATTGGAGAAGCATCTGTTGTAAGAGTTGCTTGGGGTAGAGGTTGTTGAAAGGGGGACCCCAGCAACAAGCTTTGAGGGGACTTCCACCAATGGAGAGACAAAATGAGGTGACTTGTGTTTGCTATTTTGTCTGACAGGCAGCCTACTGCCTGGGTCCATTGGGTGAATAAAGTCCACTGAGCTGCTCTTATGTGAAGCGAGCATATGGTACCACATGTACAGTGGATGCCATGTGGCCTAGTAACTAACATCTCTCGAGCAGTTAGTAGGGGTTTTAACTCTGCTTGAGAAGCTAACTGCACCAAGCGAAGGCAACGGGCCTGGGGAAGATAGGCCCTTGCCCTTGTGGTATCCAGCAATGCCCCTATAAACTCCAGGGACCGAGTAGGGACTAAATTGGATTTTGGGATGTTTATTACCAGCCCTAAATACTGAAGGATACACATTGTGCAGGTGAGAAAAGTCTTGGCCTCTGATTGAGTGGGAGCTCGAATGAGCCAGTCGTCCAGGTAAGGGAAGACAAATATTCCCAGGGTGCGCAGAAAAGCAGCAACCACTGCCATGCATTTCGTGAACACCCTTGGTGCAGAGGCCAGACCAAAAGGGAGCACTTTGTATTGATAGTGCTTTTCCTGAAAAAGGAACCGAAGGAACCTTCTGTGAGATGGATGGATGAAAACATGAGTGTACGCATCCTTGAGATCTAGAGAACAAAGCCAATCCTGACTCTGAAGGTATGGCAGGAGAGTTCCTAGAGAAACCATCTTGAATTTTTCTTTGACTAGGAATCTGTTCAACTCTCTGAGATCTAAGATGGGTCTGAAGCCCCCTGTTTTCTTTGGAATAAGAAAATAGGGGGAGTAGAACCCTGTGCCCTGTTGTTGAAAGGGCACTTCCTCTATGGCCCCTTGGGCAAGAAGAGTGGCAACCTCCTGCTCCAACAGGCTGAGGAGGGAGGTTGGAGAATTGAATTGGTGCACTCTTGAGAGAGGGGGCAAGCTTGAAAAATGAAGCTTGTACCCCTCTCTTATGATGGAGAGTGTCCAATGCTCTGCTGTAATTTGCCCCCACCTGGGAGCAAAGTGACATAACCTTCCTGGAATGGTGGAGGGCTCTGGTCCTTCTAGAGCCAGGAAGGCTAAGTTCTCTAGCAGAAAGTCAAAGGCCCTGAGGGGGCTGCGGTTGCTGGGCCGGGGCAGGCCTCGCAGCCTTTGCTTTGCTCTGTTTGGAGGATTGCTGACGTTTGGAAGGGAACTGAGCTGCAGAAGATGCCCGCTGACCATGAGCAGGGTAGAATCTTCCCTTTTTAGAAAAAGGTGTTTTCTTGAACAACCTTTTCTTAGCAGGAGCAGCTGTAGATTTGGATAGTCTATCCAAAGCAGAATTTTCAGCATCCATCTGATTGGCTTTTGCTTGCCAATCCTTACCAAACAGGTTCTCACCTGTACAAGGGATATTTCCCAATTCATCTTGAACCCAGATCTCCAAATCAGATGCTTGAAGCCAAGCAATCCTACGTGCACCTATGGCAATAGCTGAGGCTCTGCTTACGCATTCAAAGGAGTCGAAAGCTGCACGGTTGGAGAATTTGGAGATATCCTGGGCATGTTTGAGCACTGTGAGAAATTCCTGCCTTTTATCCTCAGACATAAAAGGACTTAAGGTTTGCAAATGGTCAGTGACTTCTTTTAAGAACATTCCCATGTAAAGACTATAGGAATTAATTCTTGCAGCAAGCATGGAAGCTTGGAAGACTCTTCTTCCAAAAGCATCCAGGGTTCTACATTCACGTCCTGGAGGATTAGAGGCATGTCTTTTGGCACTTCTAATCGTTCTCATTGCAGACTCAACCACAATAGAGTGGTGAGGAAGTTGAGTTTTATGGAAACCAGGACAAGGAGGGACACGATACATGGTGTCCAACCTATGAGAATGAGAAGAGGTAGTCAGAGGTGCTTCCCACATCCTCAACATGAGATCATACAGAATCTCATGAATAGGTAAGGTAGATGCCTCTTTAGGAGTTTTAGGATACTGTAAAATATCTAACTCCTTGGCTCTGGGCTCTGATTCAGGTGCCACTGTAATAGAGAGACCCCGAGCCACCTAAAGTCTTGAAAAGACAAATCCTCTGGAGGAGACATCCTTCGTTTAGGAGAGGACTCCTCCTGTGGAAGAAGCATCACTGCATCGACTGACTCTTCAGAATCCTCAGAGGAATCGAAGTATCGTCTGTCCGGATGCTCTTGTAAAGCCCAATACCCGTACCGACCGGGATCGGGATCGGGAATCACCGGTACCAGGGTATCGGTACCGGAGGGCTGTAGAGGACAGAGTACCGGCATAGCGGACACCGATGCCGATGCCACCAGTACCGGGATTGGTGCCGATGGCGATGCTAGAGCCAGTACCGGCGGAGTAGTCTGTTGCGGTACCATGGGCGTCGATGCCAAAAGGAAAGCCGCCAGACTGCGTTCGATGGACAGAATCCTCTGATCCATCGACGCCACCAATGCCTGGAAGTCGGTACCTGTGGAAGCCACCGGTACCCCAGAGCATGGCACCAGGAGATCTGTCGAGGCCACGCCATCGAGATCATCCTGGAACCCCAATGTTGATGCTTTAGAGGCCAAAGCCTCCCGCCGGGGTAATTTTGCCGGTGCAGAATCCTTGAGGGCAAGGCCAGAGGCATCTTGATGTTTAGAAGGAGATCTACCCTTCGAGGACCGGCTGGATTTATGTTTAGTTACCTGAGATCCATGTGAGGAAGAAGAAACCCTGGAAGACGTTGATGCCACCGAAGCCGCATCAGAGGGAAACAGGGTACTGAGCTTGGCAGCTCGGATCTGCCGACCTCTTTTAGACATCATGGAACAGGACACACAATCTGTTATGGAATGGTCAGGACCTAAACATTTTAGACACCATTCATGGGTGTCGGTGACAGAAATAGTACTGCCACATTTTGTGCACTTTTTAAAACCTGAGGCAGGCTTCTCCATATTTAAGGAAAATAAGTTTTGGGCCTAAGGCCCAAAACTGAAGTGCACCTGAAGAAAAAGAACGGAAAAAAGGTTTTGTTTTGTTTTTTTTACAAGAAGAAAAGAACAAAGACCAGCGGTACCGGTACAGCGTCGAAGAAGGCAGACGCGACAGAAAAGAAATAAAGAAAAAAAAGGGAAATTCTTCTGCGGTGACAGGAACACGACCTGCTGAGGAGAGACAGTTGGGAAAGGCGGGAAGGCAGCACGCAGGCATTGTGGGATGCTCCCAAAAGCTTTCTGATTGGACGCTGGGGAGCGTTCCCGCGCAGGCTCCGTCGGTACCAACGTACCCATATGTGAAGACTCATTCCTGCTTGTTCCTGGAGATATGCTGCTACCACAGCCATGCATTTCGTGAATACCCTTGATGCTGAGGCCAGGCCAAATGGAAGCACCCTGTATTGGTAGTGCTTTTCTTGAAAAAGGACTGAAGGAACCTTCTGTGAGTTGGATGGATGAGAACATGTGTGTACGCATCCTTGAGATCTAGAGAACAAAGCCAATCCTGACTCTGAAGGTATGGCAGCAGAGTTCCAAGAGAAATCATCTTGAATTTCTCTTTGACAAGGAATTTGTTCAATTCTCTGAGGTCCAGAATAGGTCTGTATCCCCCTGTTTTCTTTGGGATAAAGAAATAGGGGGAGTAAAACCCTGTACCCTGCTGATGGATGGGTACTTCTATTGCCCCTTGGGCAAGAAGGATAGTGACCTTCTGACCTAACAGGTTGATGAGAGAGGTCGGAGAATTGAACTGTCTTATCATTGTGGGAGGGGGCATGCTTGAAAAATGAAGCTTGTACCCCTCCTTTATGATGGAGAGTGTCCAATGCTCTGCTGTTATCTGCCCCCATCTGGGGGCAAAGTGACACAACCTTCCTGGAATGGTGGAAGGCTCTGGTCCAATGAGAGCCAGGAAGGCTACGTTCTCTAGCTGAAAGTCAAAGGCCTTGTGGAGGCTGAGACTGCTGAGGCTTAGCAGTCTTTGCTTTTCTTTGTTTGGGTGGTTGCTGACCTTTCCTGACAAGCTGACCTGCAGAACGTCCCTGCTGAGAATAAGCAGGATAATATATTTTCTTTTTAGAAAAGAATGTTTTCTTGAAAGATTTCTTTCTAGCAGGATCAGCTGTGGACTTGGATAGTCTATCCAAGGTGGAGTTGTCAGCATCCAGCTCACTGGCTTTTTCCTGCCAATCTTTACCAAATAGGTTCTCACCAGTACAAGGGATATTTCCCAGTTTGTCTTGTACCCAGAACTCCAGATCAGATGCCTGGAGCCAAGCAATTCTATGTGCACCTATGGCAATGGCAGAGGTTCTGCTTATGCACTCAAAACAGTCAAAAGCTGCACGGTTGACAAATTTATAAACATCTTGGGCATGTTTGACCAATGTGAGAAAATCCTGCCTTCTATCCTCAGGAAGAAGACGACTCAAAGCCTCTAAATCACCTGTGACTTCCTTTAGGAACATTCCCATGTATAGACTATAGGTACTGATCCTGGCAGAAAGCATGGAAGCTTGGAAGACACGATGTCCAAAAGCATCCAAAGTTCTGCACTCACATCCTGGAGGATTAGAGGCATGTCTCTTTGCACTCTTGATCCTTCTCATAGCTGATTCCACTACAATAGAGTGGTGAGGAAGCTGAGTTTTTGGAAACCAGGACAAGGAGGGACTCGATACAGAGTATCCAGTCTACGAGAATGAGGCGGGGTGGTAAGAGGTGTCTCCCACATTCTTAACATGAGATCATGCAAGATCTCATGGATGGGCAGGGTAGCTGCCTCCTTAGGAGCTTTGGGATATTGTAAAATTTCCAACTCCTTTGCCCTAGACTCTGTTTCAGGGGCCACAGTAATGGACAGACCCCGAGCCACCTCCCTGATAAAATCCTGAAAGGAAATATCCTCTGGAGGAGACATCCTGCACTTAGGAGAGGAGGGCCCCTCTGGGAGAAGCATTCCTGCATCGACAGAACTATCAGAATCCTCAGATTCGTCTGAGGACTCGAAGTACCGCCTGTCCGGATACTCTTGAAGAGCCCGATACCTGTACCGACCGAAGTCGGTACCGGGAGTAATCGGTACCGGAGTATCGGTACTGGAAGGCATCGGATGACTGGGTGCCGGCAATGCAGACACCGATGTCGATGCTATCGGTACCAGTACCGATACCGGTGCCGGTGCCAGAGTCGGTGATGGTACCGGTTGAAATGTCTGACGTGGTTCCGAGGGCGTCGATGCCGCAAGGAGAGCCGCCAGACTGCGTTCAATAGCCAGGACTCTCTGGTCTATAGACGCTGCTGATGCCTGGATGTCGGTACCGGAGAAGATCGCCGGTACCCCAGAGCATGGCACCAGTAGTTCTGCCGAGGTTGAGGCCTCGAGAACGTCCTGGAGCCCCGTTAATGCTTTGGAAGCCGAAACCTTCCGCCGGGGCAATTTTGCCGGTGCAGAATCCTCAAGGGCAACGCCAGAGGCATCTCGATGCTTAGAAGGAGATCTACCCTTTGAGGACCGGCTAGACTTGTGTTTAGTTATCTGAGATTCACGGGAGGAAGACGAAGCCCTGGAAGACGTTGATGCCACCGAAGCTGCATCAGAGGGAAACAGGGTACTGAGCTTGGCAGCTCGGTTCTGTCGACCTCTCTTGGACATCATGGCACAGGCCATACATTCCGAGATGGAATGGTCAGGACCTAAACATTTTAGACACCACTCATGGGTGTCGGTGACGGAGATTGTACCACCCCACTTGGTGCACTTTTTAAAACCCGAAGAGGGTTTTTCCATTGTGGAAAAAATCTTGGGCCTAAGGCCCAAAATGGTGCGTGCACCTGGAAAAAAAATGGGAAAAAAGTACTAAGAATTTTTTTTTTTTTTTTTTTTAAGAAAAGAAAGAAAGAAAAACCGGCGGTACTGGTAAAGCGTCGAGGAAGGCAGACGCGACCACAAAAAAGAAGGAAAATTTTCTGCGGTGACAGGAACACAACCTGCTGGCCCCCGCGGAAAACGAAGAACTGGAGAGAGGCAGTTGGGAAAGGCGGGAAGACAGCACGCAGGCGCTGTGGGATGCTCCCAAAAGCTTGCTAATTGGACGCTGGGGAGCGTTCCCACGCAGGCTCCGTCGGTACTGACGATACACATATGTGATGACTACATTCCTGCTTGTTCCTGGAGATAACCGGTTATCAACTGACTATCACAGATAACTGGTTGACTAAATTGCTAAACCCGGATATTCAATGCCGGTGACTACAGGACCATCTCTAGAGTTGATTCAAAGAGTTGACACCCTAGGCAAATCTTAAGCTTTACACTCCCCATGGCTGTCAAAAGACGAAATTAGACTTACCTGCTAATTATTGTTCCTTGAGGAACTCCAGTCCAGTCCCGAACCTCTGGGTAATGCACCTCTTCCAGCAGCTTGGAGACTGAGCACGTCATCTTCTTAGAACATAACATAAGAACATAAGATATGCCATACTGGGTCAGACCAAGGTCCATCAAGCCCAGTATTCTGTTTCCAACAGTGGCCAATCTAGGTCACATGTACCTAGCAGTTTCCCCAAGAGACACAAGTTCCACAATGCTTGTACTGGGTCAAGCATTGATATCTTCGGTCACTTCTTAATAATGGTTTATGGACCTTTCCTCCAGGAACTTGTCCAAACCTTTTTTAAACCGAGCTACACTAACAGCCTTTACTACATCCTCCGGTAACAAATTCCAGAGTTTGATTACACGTTGAGTGAAAAAATATTTTCTTTTATTATTCATGATGACAATAGTACTAATAGAGCAAGCACTGCCCCTTCTGCCTAGTACCTATTGACAAAGCAGACTCACAGGAGTAACAAATAAGTAGTTAACCAGAACAGAACCTAACACTCTAACTAAATACATAAATAATAGCCCCTCCCAACCTGGAGAAGGAAATCCTCCTATCCACCCCCCTTGGGAGAGAGAACATACCGTGCCGAAACTGGGTACCAAACTCAAGCACTGTACAAGAGAAAAACCCTCGCCCAACCCGCCGCAGACCAATTTTCGGGGAAGTGCAAAAACTGGAGGGATGCGGGACTGGACTGGAGTTCCTCAAAGAACAACAATTAGCGGGTAAGTCTAATTTTGTCTTCCTTATCGTCCCTCCAGTCCAGTCCCGAACCTCTGGGATGTAACAGAGCAGTTAAGCAGAATGGGAGGGACCAGCCGCACTGGCCCGGAGCACCACCAAACAGAAACAAGCATCTCCCACAGACTGAACATCCAGACGGTAATGCTTCCCAAAGGTATGCAATGACAACCAGGTTACAAATCTCCACTGGCGGAACCGGACTGTATTCCGCCCAAGAAGCTGCCTGCTCTCTGGTAGAATGTGCCCGTAAGCTTGCTGGCACCGGCCTCCCCTTGAGGAGATACGCCGAGATCGCTTCCCTGATCCATCGAGAAATAGACGCCTTAGCTGCCACCTCCCCCTTGCGGGGTCCACCAAACAGCACAAAAAGATTATCCGACCTACGGAACTCACTAGTAGTCTTCAAATAACAACGGAGAACCCGCCGTACGTCCAAGAACCACACTAAAAGACGATCGCCCGTCTCTCCCACTCCAGAAAAAACCGGCAGAGACACCGCTTGATTCATATGAAACGCCAAAACCACTTTAGGCAAGAAGGAAGGAACCAGACGTAGTACCATCTTCTCTTTAGAAAAAAAGAAGAAATGGCTCCTGGCACAACAAAGCTTGTAGCTCAGAAATCCGGCGTGCTGAACAGATAGCTACCAGGAACACTGTCTTAAGGGTCGTCCTTAATAGAAGCCCGAGCCAAAGGCTCAAATGGCTCCCCAAACAGCACTGACAGCACCAGATTGAGATCCCATGGCGGAACCAATACCCTTTGCGGAGGAAGGAGATGAAGAACCGCTTTCAAGAATCGTGCCACATCAGGGTGCGTGCCCAATGCCATTCCTTGGATCTTTTCACGATAACAGGCAATCACCGCCAGCTGAACTCTCAAGGAACTAGCGGCCAGCCCTTTTTCGAACCCAGCCTGCAAGAATTCCAAGATCAGGGGAACCACGGCCGAAGCTGGTCTTACCTGCCTGCTGGCACACCACGCCTCGAACAGGTGCCAGACCCTAATGTAGGCCAACAAAGTCGACCTCCTCCTTGCTTTTAACAATGTCGCAATCACTGGCCACGAATACTCCTTACGCCTCAGCCGTGCCCTTTCAAGAGCCAGGCCGTAAGCAAAAATCGATCCACCTGAGGCATTAGTACTGGCCTTTGCGACAAGAGATCCGCTCGCGCCAGGAGATGCCATCCCTTGCAACCTCGCCTGGAAACTCTGCAATGTAAGGGACACCACCCGCATCTCCAGCTTGTTGATAGACCAACAAATCTCCTGCGGGCCCCACTGCCCCTGCGCAAAGTGATTCTGGCAATGAGCCCCACAGCCTGAGAGACTGGCGTCCGTCACTAATGGTATCCAATTCGGGGATTTGAGAGGCATCCCTCTCTACAGATGCTCCCCCGTGAGCCACCATCTGAGGGCCTTCTTGACCCCCCCTGTGGACAGGGGAGCCTCTGGGACAGAGAGGAAGACTGATGCGACCAACGCCAGAGCATCAACCTCTGGAAAGGCCTCATGTACGCCCTCGCCCATGGCATCAGATCGAGAGCAGCCGCCATGGTGCCGAGGAGCTGGAGATAGTGCCATGCCGTGGGTTCTGGATGCCGCAGAAACTCCCGCACCAGGCGCCGAAGCTCTTGTGCTCTCAGCTCCAGCAAAAGACTCTCTTCACCCGCGTATCGAAACAGGCTCCGAGATACTCCACCTTAGACGGATGCAAATGACTTTGGCCACGTTGACCACCCAACCCAGGCTTTGCAAAAACTGCACAACCTGGGCTGTAGCGCGTTCGCTCTCGGCCCTGGACTTTGCCCTGATGAGCCATTTGTCGAGACAGGGATGTACGAGGACCCCTTCTTTGCACAACACTGCTGCTACCACCACCATGACCTTGGTAAAGGTGCATGGCGCTGTCGCAAGGCTGAAAGGCAGGGCCCGGAACTGGGCCCCGCAAACTGGAGGAACTGCTGATGCTCCGGCCGAATGGGAATATGCAGGTACGCTTCCGTAAGGTTGAGGGACATCAGAAATTCCCCGCTGCGGACCGCCACAGTGACGGACCACAAGGTCTCCATCTGAAAATGTGGAACCTGCAGACCGCGGTTTACACGCTTTAGGTCGAGAATGGGCCGGAACGTTCTGTCCTACTTTGCTACCACAAAATAAATGGAGTACCGACCGCAGCCATACTGGTCTCGAGACACTGGCACCACAGCCCGGAGCTGCAGCAATTGCCTCAGAATGTTGTGAACCGCAATTGCCTTGGCCCGTGCCCTGTACGGAGACTGTACAAAGGAGCTGCCCAGCGGACGATCAAACTCGAGCGCATAGCCCTCTCGGATGACCTCCAGGACCCACTGATCGGAGGTGATTTGGACCCAGGTGGGGAAAAAGCCCTGCAACCGTCCTCCTAGGGACTGTTCTTCCACCCGGGCCCCCCTCACTTCATTGGGGTTTCTTAGGCCCCGAGGATGAGCCACCGCGAATCCATGCCCCGCTCCTCAGAAACCTCGAAATCCCTGCAACCTTGCAGGAAAACGACTTCTCTGGAAAGGAGTCTGGCATGCGGGACAAAAACGAAATTCCCGCTGCTGCCCCCGAGGGACCAAGACACTCCAGCTCAGGTTTTTCTTGTCTTCGGCAAATCGGCTGCCCTTGGACTCCCCCAGGTCCTTAACCAACTTTTCCAGGTCCTCTCCAAACAGGAGCTTCCCCCTAAAGGGCAGCTTACTGAGTCGGGCCTTCGAAGAGAAATCTGCTGCCCAATTCCGGAGCCACAAATAACGGCGTGCCGCCACCACAGAGGCCATACTCTTAGAGAGCCCTCTGATGAGATCATACTGAATATCCGCCAGGTACACTGCCCCGGATTCCAACCGGGAGGCCTCCCCCACCTGGTCCGAATCCTCTTGCTGCTGCATGCGCTGAGACCAATGGAGGCAGGCATGCACTACCCAAGCTCCACAAATGGAGGCTTGGAGGGAAAGGGCATTCACATCGAACGCCTGCTTCAGCAGCGCATCCAGCTCATATCCTGCGCATCCTTCAGCACTGCCGCCCCTTCCACTGGAATTGTTGTCTTCTTCGTGACCGCGGACACCGCTGCATCCACCTTCAGAGACCGAAAGAGCTCCTTATTCTGATCTGACAATGGATAAAGGCGGTTCATGAGCTTAGCCCCCCGAAGTCCATTCTCCGGCAGATCCCACTCATCCTGGATCATCTGCCGCACCACCCTATGTATGGGGAAGACGGACTGTGTCGCCCATACGGCTCGCAGGAGAGGATCCTACAAGGTCTCATCCTCCGCTGAAGAACCGACCGGCATGTTTATTGTCTTCAACGATTCCATGATTAGCGCCGACAACTCTTCTCTACGAAAAACTCTGACTATCCTGGCTTGGTCTTCCTGCTCGGGAATTTTGCCTTTCTCGAGCTCCACCGACACTGACGACCGCCCCTGCCCCGCCCCCGCGGGCTTAGGGCACTTCTCCAGACACTACCCCGGCTCCTCATAGGGACCCCCCAGCCTCTTTCCGCTCTGCTCCACCACCAAAGACATTCCCCCACCCCCTGGCGCAAACAGAACACCTGGTGGAGCAGCAGGACAAACTCGGGTGAAAAGAAACCAGCGACCCCCCCCCCCCTCCCGATAACCCCTGGGAGGAGGAAGGTCCAGGAACAACTTGGGAGCCGAAGGGTGGCTCCGGAGAGGCAGGTGCTGGTCCTGTCATCACCTGCTCAATCAGAAACGGGCCAAGGGTGCTTTTCTGCTCAGAGCCTCCCTGAAGGGACTGCTCCATCGTGGTGGCCTCCTGAGTGCACCCCCTACAAACCCCCGCCTCTGAAACCATGTCTCGTCTGGTTCCACACATCAGACACTGTGGTCTTATGGGCATGCCCACACTGTGACCCAGACCTAGGTCTAGGTGACTCCAGCCACTGACTGAAGAGAGAAGCCAAGTGCCCTTTGTTCTTTTCTTTTTGTCAAACTGAAGACGAACAAAAGAAAGAGAAGAAGAGGAAAACAAATGAAATTGAAATTCAATTGAAATTAAAGTGAAAAAGCACTTAAATCCAACGAAAAACACTCGATTTCCTGCAGAGCAGCCCAGCCGCGAACCTTTCCCACATGTCTGCACATTCAGGCGGGAAAAAGACATGCTCACCGGCCCCCGCCGAACGCAGGCCACAGCACGCCATTGCAGTAGCCTCCTGCCGAACTGTGTTCCCCTCTTACCTCACCGGATCAAGCCCTCTGCGCCATAGCAGGAGAAAACTGCCTCTCACCGTGCTTGAGGGCTTCGGCGCTGAGAGTCCTCCAGGGAAAAACACTGCTTAACAGCCCCAGGAGCCACACTACTGTCTCCCTACCGCGGGATCAGGATCAGCACTTCCACGGGCAAACCACCACCTACTCACCACCCCACCGACCAGAATCAAGGGCAGGGGAGGGGGGCCTCCCTCACTCCAAATCTTCTTCTTGAATCTCTTTTGGTGTTTTTTTTTTTTTGTTTTTTTTTTAAATAAAACCAAAGTACTCTAATCAGAGACTTTAAACCAAAGAAAAATGCCCCCAAAAACTAAACTAACTTTAAGCTCTTTATATGTACCCAGTGAGCCCACCTTCAGCTGCTTGGAGACTGAGTGTACTGGGCAGAAGGGGTGATGCTCGCTCTATTAGTACTACTGTCATCAAGAAGATGACGTGCTCAGTCTCCAAGCTGCTGGAAGAAGTGCATTACCCAGAGGTTTGGGACTGGACTGGAGGGACGATATGGAATCTATTGTGATTGTTTAGCTTTGAATGCCCTGCTCTTGCCAACCCCCAGAAGTTGCCACACTAGCTGACTGCCCAGTTAGTCAATGTTTGGGTTGGCTCTGGGTGGTCAAATATGACCCCTAGAATTGAATATCCAGGTTTAAGTTTAAAAGGTGATGGCCAGCCACTTTAAAAGCACTGGCTGCCGCCAATGAATATCAACCCCTTAATGTTTTGCCCCACCCAAAATCCACCTCTATTGAGTGGAGGAGTAGCTTAGTGGTTAGAGCCTTGGCTTGGGAACCAAGGGCCCGATATTCATTTGGGCGGGCTATGTGCACGTCGGCGCATAGCCCTGCCCGCTAACTCCTAACTCTGCATATTCAATGCCAGGGTAGCCACATAAGCCCCGGAGCTGCTGAGGCTATCCAGGTAGTGGTGATACTGCACCGCTACCCAGTTAGCATCTGCGGCTAAAACTAGGTGAGCCAAAAGCTGGCCTAGTTTTAAGCACAGATTGCTAACCGGATAGCGGTCCAATATCGCCGCTGCCCAGTTAGCAGCAGTCACCACCTCCGCTCTGCCCAGGAACACCCCCCAACACACCTGAATGCTAACCGGACAGCATCGGGGCGTGTAGGGGACTTCAACAAGGATATTCAATGGCACTAGCCATGTAAGTTACTCCTCTGTTCTATGTAAACCGCGGTAGATAAACACAGCTAAATAAAATATGTGCCACTGAATACTGTGAATCAAGTAAATGCCCTTTAAATATCGGGCTCCAAGTAATCAGGATTTGGTTCCCACTAGCACTCCTTGATGCCTCGAGCAAGTCATTTAATCCTCCATTGCCTCAGAAGAATCCAACTTATCAATGTCCCTATTTAATGTGCATTACCAAGTTTAAGTTACAATGTAAATCACTTTGACTAAAAATGATAAAGTAGTATAAAGGTGAAATTAGACTTACCTGCTAATTGTTGTTCCTGGAGTGTAGCCAGTCTAGTCCCGGACCTCTGGGTTCCCTATCTCATCCAGCAGCTTGGAGACTGAGAAAACTCCTTTTTATGATGTCACCGGTATATCCATTCGGAATCCGCCTCCTGCCATCAGTAACCTATTGACAAAGCAGACTCACCGGAGACACGAGTAAGAGAATGACTGGAGAAACCACTAACTTATGTACAAAATAACTAAGTTACCCTTAACCAAATGCTAACAGCCCCCTGCAGAACAGAAACCGCCCTGCTCCTGACTGTGACTTCAACCGCCGCAGGCCACTTCCTCCTCCCAAGTAAGAACGACCCGCAACATCGGACCCACCACAGTAAGTCCACGTACCTCCCACCGAATGGAATTCATTTCTTTTTTTTTTTTTATGGTACCTGCCATTCTGACCACTGTGAACAGCAAAAAACACGCTTATCTGTGATCGAGCCAAGCTCTTCAGCCCAATCTAGAAGTACAAAATACCGGGGAAGGACACGGGACTAGACTGGCTACACTCCAGGAACAACAATTAGCAGGTAAGTCTAATTTCACCTTCCTGATCGTGTAACCAGTCTAGTCCCGGACCTCTGGGTACGTACCAGAGCAGTGAAAACTTCAAACCTGGGAGGGACCTGGGAGACCCGCCTGCAGAACTGCCGAGGTAAAAGAGGTCTCGTCCGTCCGCTGATGCCTCACAAAAGAATTCAGCGACAACCAAGTCGCTGCTTTGCAGATCTCTACCGGAGGCACCAAGCGCACCTCCGCCCAAGACGCGGCTTGCGCTCTAGTAGAATGTGCCCGAAGCCTGTCCGGTACTGACTTACCTTCCAACATGTAAGCCGACGCAATGGCCTCCTTAATCCACCTCGCGATGGACGCCTTTGACGCTGCCTCTCCTTTCCTGGCGCCCGCGAAGAGGATAAACAGCCTGTCCGACTTGCGAAACCCGGCCGTGCGCTGAAGGTACTTCTTTATCGCCCTTCGCACATCCAACCGGTGCCGCTCCCCCGAGCCAGACGCCCCCGCGTCCTTCGAGAAGACAGGCAAAGAAATTTCCTGATTTACTTGGAAAGGAGAAACTACCTTCGGGAGAAAGGCCGGCACCGTACGCAAGACCACCTTCGAAGGAAAGAACAACAGATAGGGCTCTCTGCAGGAGAGCGCCTGCAACTCCGAGACCCGTCGCACCGAACAAATAGCTACCAGAAACACCACCTTCAACGTGAGATCCTTAAGGGAAGCTCGGGACAGGGGCTCGAAAGCATGCTCCAGCGCATCCAGGACACATGGCAAATGCCACCTCGGAATGGTCGGCCGGACCGGAGGCCACAGCAGCGATCCAGCTCGTAGAAACCGCTTAATATCCAGATGACCCCCGAGCGCCTGACCTCTTATCTTGCCTCTATAGCAGGATAACGCCGCCACCTGCACCCGCAACGATGCCGCTGCCAGCCCTTTGTCAAACCCGTCCTGAAGAAAATCCAAGATCTGAGAAACGGAAGACTTGAACGGCTCGCAGTTCCTATCTACACACCATGCCTCAAAGACCCACCAGATACGGACATAAGCAAGGGAAGTGGACCTCTTTCTGGACTTCAAAAGGGTAGAAATAACCGCCGTGGAGTAACTCCTTGCCGTCAACTGTGCCCTTTCAAGAGCCAGGCCGTAAGCGAGAATCGATCCACGTGAGGCATGAGCAGAAGTCCCTGCGACAGAAGATCCAGCCGAAGAGGGAGCTTCCAAGGATTCGCCACGCGCAACCGTACCAGATCCCCGTACCAAGGTCTGCGAGGCCAATCTGGTGCTATGAGAATTACTCGACCTCGGAACCGCTCGATCCGCTGCAGCACTCTTCCAATCAAGACCCACGGCGGGAACCTACAGCAGATGCCCTTCCGGCCATTCCTGAGTGAGAGCATCCAAGCCCACCGACATCCTCTCTCGTCTTCTGCTGAAGAATCTGTCAACCTTCGCCGAAGTGAAGGTGGCCATGAGGTCCATAACCGGCACCCCCCACCGGCGCATAATCATCTCGAAGACCTCGGGATGCAGGACCCACTCCCCGGGGTCTACCCGTACCCGACTGAGAAAATCGGCCTGCACATTGTCCACTCCTGCGACATGTGCCGCAGACAGCTCCAGAAGATTCGCCTCCGCCCAATCACACAGGGCTCCGGCCTCGACCTCCATCAGCACGCTGCTGGTGCCCCCTTGCTTGTTGACATAGGACACCGCTGTGGCATTGTCGGAGAACACGCGGACCGCCTTGCCGTAGAGTAGGCTCTGGAACTACCGCAACGCTAGGGCCACCGCTCTCAACTCCAGCCTGTTGATGGACCAGCTCTGTTCCTGGACCGTCCACTGCCCCTGCAAGAATCTGCCTTGGCAGTGAGCGCCCCAGCCCAAGAGACTGGCATCCGTCATTACAGGAATCCATACCGGAGCGTCCAGCGGCCTGCCGCACTCCAAGGACGCGGGGCGCAACCACCAACACAGAGACTGCCGCGCCTCCTCCGGACAGGGCAACTTGTGCGAGAGGGAATCCTGCTGATGTGACCACCGACGGAGTAACGCCCTCTGCAAGGGCCTCATGTGAGCTCTTGCCCACGGAACCGTCTCTATGGCTGTTGCCATCGTTCCCAGCAATTGCAGATAATGCCATGCCAATGGCGCCTTGCATTGAAGAAACCGGTTCACCAACCTCCGAAGACGCCGTGCTCGTTCCGCCGTTAGGAACACCCTTCCTGTGCGCGTATCGAAGCGAGCTCCCAGGTATTCCAGATTCTGAGAGGGCACCAAGTGACTCTTGGACACATTGACCACCCAACCGAGCTCTTCCAGAAACGCCACCACCCGTGCCGTGGCCGACGCACTCTCGGACCGTGACTTTGCTCGAATCAACCAATCGTCCAGATACGGATGCACTAAGACGCCTTCCTTCCTTAGAGCCACTGCGACAACCACCATGACTTTGGTAAAGGTGCGTGGTGCTGTCGCAAGGCCGAATGGCAATGCCCGGAACTGATAGTGGCTGAACGGGACCGCGAACCTTAGAGACTTGTGATGGTCCAGCCGAATTGGAATATGGAGATAAGCCTCCGACAAGTCCAGCGATGTGAGGAATTCTCCCTTTTGGACAGTCACCACGACGGACTGCAGCGTCTCCATGTGGAAATGCGATATCCGAAGGCAACGATTCACCCCCTTGAGGTCCAGAATCGGTCAACGCCTCCATCTTTTTTGGGACGACGAAGTAAATGGAGTAGCGACCGCCTCCGAGCTGGTCTACCGGGACAGGAACTATCGCCTTGAGCTGCAGTAGCCTTCGGACCGTCTCCCGTAGGGCCGCACACTTGGCGGGCGACTTGCCGGGTGACTGAACGAAGGCTTCCCTCACCGGCCTGAGGAACTCCAGCGCGTACCCTTCTCGAATAACTTCTAGTACCCACTGATCAGACGTTACCCGGACCCAGGCAGAATAAAACTCCTGCAACCGCCCTCCTACCGGCAGCAAGGGTGCCCGGGTCCCCCGTATCTCATTGTTGCTTTTTGACAGTGAAGGACGAAGAGGACGAGGGACCGAACCCCCGTCCTGCCCCCCGAAACCCCTGGAAACTTTGACCTCGAGAGGAAGAACGCCCCCTCTGACCGGGATTAAATCTTTGGAACCGAAACCGGCGAAAATCTCGCTGTTGGCCGCTGCCAGCCGGAAACTGTCGGCTCTGCTTGGGTTTGTCCTCGGGCAACTTACCACCCTTGGATTCTCCCAAGTCCTTTACCAATTTTTCTAAATCCTCTCCGAACAACAGACGCCCTTTAAAGGGAAGCTTGCTCAATCTAGCCTTGGAGGAGCTATCCGCCGCCCAGTTGCGCAGCCACAAGTACCGTTGAGCTGCCACTGCCGACGCCATGCTCTTCGCCAAACCACGCATAAGATCATACTGAATGTCCGCCAGGTAGGCCGCGCCAGACTCCAACCTGGCCGCCTCCGCAGACTCTGCAGCCTCTGCACCTTCCTGCACTCTCTGAGACAACCTAAGGCAGGCTCTAGCCACCCACGCTCCGCAAATAGCCGCTTGCAGCGAGAGAGCATTCACATCAAACACCTGACGCAACAACACATCCAATTTCCTATCCTGGGAATCTTTGAGGGCCGCCGCACCCTCCACCGGTATAGTCGTTTTCTTGGTGACCGCCGAAACGGCCGCATCAACCTTGGGTGACTTAAAAACCTCCCTATCCTGATCCAGCAATGGATAGAGATGGCCCATGACCCTGGAACCCTTCAGAGGAGCTTCCGGCAGGTTCCACTCCTCCTGAATCATCTCTCGAAACACTCTATGCACCGGGAACGCTCTTTGAGTTTTCCTGAAAACCTGCAACAGGGGGTCTTCCAGGGTCTCGTCCTCGGTTGGGCCGGCATATTTAAGACCTTTAATGCCTCTACAATGAGTGCCGGTAGCTCTTCCTTCCTGAAGACGCGTACCACTCTAGCCTGCTCCTCTCTCTCGGACAGTTCGCCTTCCTCCAGCTCTTCCTCTAGCTCTCCACCGGTAGCCTCCTCCTCTGGGAAGGGTCCCTCTGAGGCTATGGAATCTTCCGCTGGTAACCCCTCTGACCGCGGCCTCTTGGCCCCGGGGAAAGGGTCCTCTGCCTGCGAGGACAGCGCAGGTCTCTTCCCCCCGCTAGCAGCTCCAGGCATTTTCTCCTGCTGCACAGGAGTCAAAAAAGTATGTTGGAGCAGGGTAACAAACTCCTTCGAGAAAATTGCTGCCAATTCTTTTGGGAAAGAAGTCTGAGGGAGAGGAGAGGAAGGCCCCGAAGAAGGACCCGGCACCGACTCCCCCTGGGACCCCTCCTGAAACTGGGATCCCGAGGGCTCTAATTCTGCCACCTGCCCGACTCCCTGCTCTTCACCAGAATCCATGTCCACTGTCTCTCTAGCACAGGACTTGCAAATACCTGAATCAGAGCCTTTTTTTCATGCCACATACCAAACAAAGTGGCTTAGATGGCATGGCCCTCACGGACAAAAAGTACCAGCAGAGAAACTGTACACTAATGGACCCCCTATGTGCCACAGGCCTAGAGGCTTACCGCCGTTTTTTGTTTTTTTTTGTTTTTACAATTCTCCCACTAAAATCAAACAAAAGACAAAAAACACCAAAGAAAATAACCCCTTGCTAGGGAAAAAGGAAACAAGGTATGAGGAAAAAACAGACCGCCTCCGGGAGAAGTAGAGAATTATCCCCGCCGGCAGTGGCATTCCCGCGCGGTGCCGCCACGCGGCTAGGCCCGCAGCTCTGTCTTTTCGCGCCAAGTACACAGCGCTTCAGAAAAGGAAGGCCCCTTACAGGATAACGCCGCCGGGCAAACCGCCAGCATTAGACTCACCGGGCTTGCGGTTCGCAGGTCCGAGGGCGCGACTGCTGTCACCGGGAACACACTCGCACTAAAGGAATCTGAGCGCGATGGTCCCGAGCCTGCCAGCGCGCGGACAGGCAAACTTCTGTGTGGCGCTGGCAAGGCTTTTCTCCAGAGCTCTCACTCTGACAAGGTGGCTGACTGTACCGGCAGCAGTACACTGAACCGGCTATCGCCGAGCTCCCACACAGCCTAAGCACTTGAATCAATCGGGGAGGGAGAGGAAGAGAGAGGTGCTTGCAGGCAAACATAAAGGCACAGTGCTGAGAAACTCTTCCCCTAAGAGTAAACTAATGTTCTGTTTCTCCCCAAATCACTTAAACATGTCAACTAGTCTTAATTGCTTCTCCAGTGAGCCTGACCCTTCGGGCTCCTGTCTATCCAGCTGCTTGGAGACTGAGGTAACTGATGGCAGGAGGCGGATTCCGAATGGATATACCAGTGACATCATAAAAAGGAGGAGTTTTCTCAGTCTCCAAGCTGCTGGATGAGATAGGGAACCCAGAGGTCCGGGACTAGACTGGTTACACGATCAGGAAGAACCTGCTAAATAAATAAATATTGCCCCCCCCCCCCCCCCCAATTTTAATGCTCCTAAATTTGGCCAATGAGAGGCTGGCCAGCTAAGGATGCTGACAGCGATAATGCCACTAAATATCCCCCCACTTCTGGTTAGCGCAGCGGTGAACTGGTGGTGGAGAGGTGGTGTGTGGTGCTAAACGCACAAGGACCGGCACTTATACGGTTAGCTTGGTATTCAGCTGGGTCTTCTGCGGGCAACTTGAGCCACTTTAAAGGCTACCCTAAGTTGCTATCCACAGAAGCTCACCTGAATACTGGGCCAACCGGATAAGTACCAATGCTTATTTGGTCAGTAGCGCACAGCCAGGATATTCAGCGGCAACTCCAAATCGGATACTGCCACTAAATATCTTGCCAATATTCAAGAGCCACGGCTGACCACTTGGTGTTTGAATATCAGCCTTTTTGAATATCTGCCCTTTGAGTACAAATTTAAGCACTCAGCTCTAGTAATTTTTCAACAAGTCCAATTTAGAAGTATAATGCTAAAAGTTAGGAGCATTAATTTTTTGACTATCAAGCCCCATGTTTTTCCTGCTAAAAAAAATGAACAGGAAAGAACATAAGAACATAAGATATGCCATACTGGGTCAGACCAAGGGTCCATCAAGCCCAGTATCCTGTCTGCAACAGTGGCCAATCCAGGTCTTAAGTACCTAGTAGGTTCCCAAAAGGTAGACATTCCATGCTGCTTGTCCCAGGGGTAAGTAGTGGATTTCCCCGGTCCTCTGTTTGTGGACCTTTCCTCTAGAAGATCATCCAAAAACCTCTTTTAGACCCAGCTACACAAAAGCGAAATTAGATTTACCTGCTAATTGTTGTTCCTTGAGGAACTCCAGTCCAGTCCCGAACCTCTGGGTAGTGCACCTCCTCCAGCAGCTTGGAGACTGAGTACGTCACATTCTTGAGAGTAGCAGTACTAATACCACGGGTTCCTCCCACGAGCTCCCAGTAACCTATTGACAAAGCCAATCACAGGAGCAACAAATAAGTAAAAATTTATTCAACAAGAAAAACAATTAACTAGAAATACATTTCTCACCCTTCTAGGAGGTACTTCTTCGACTTCCTGGAGTAGAAAAGAGTAGTGAGAGAAAGAAAGCTTCTGTAGAGAACCTGTGTTCTCCAACAATTTTCGAACACTAACAGAGCTCGCGAAAACCTTCAAAGTATAATTTTCTTGATAAAATCGCGAGATTGAGCAGCAGCTCTGTTTATGACAGAGCCGAAGACTAACAAAAACTGCAGAAACTCAAGTAACCCCGGGTGGGATACGGGACTGGACTGGAGTTCCTCAAGGAAAAACAATTAGCAGGTAAGTCTAATTTTGCTTTCCTTATCGTCCCTCCAGTCCAATCCCGAACCTCTGGGATGTAACAGAGCAGTTAGCTAATGGGAGGGACCCATCAAACTGGCCTGCAAAACTGCCGAACCAAAACGGGCCTCCCCGCCGCCTGAACATCAAGGCGATAGTGCTTGCTAAAAGTATGCAGAGAAGACCAAGCAGCCGCCCGACAGATATATATCGGGGGAACTAGACTATACTCGGCCCAAGAAGCTGCCTGGGCTCTAGTGGAATGAGCCCGGAGACCTAGAGGTACCACACGACCCTGCAAAATGTAAGCAGAAGCAATGGCTTCTCGAATCCACCTGGAAATGGTGGCCTTGGCTGCCGCTTCACCCTTGCGTGGACAAACAATCGATTTGATTTGCGAAAACTCTCAGAACTCTTCAGATAACACTTGAGGGCCCTCTTAACATCCAACCGACGTAGGTCACGCCCAAGCATAGAACCATCAGAGCCATTTAATACTGGTAGAGATACTGGCTGATTAACATGAAACGCTGAAACTACTTTTGGTAGGAAAGATGGAACCGGACGAAGAACCACCTTCTCCCGAGAAAATGAAAGAAATGGCTCCTGGCAAGACAAAGCTTGCAACTCGGAAATCCTCCGTGCAGAACAAATCGCTACCAAAAAGACCGACTTCAACATCAAATCTTTCAAAGAAGCTCTACTCAATGGCTCAAAAGGTTCCTTAGTTAGCGCCTTCAGAACCAAATTGAGATCCCACGAGGGAACTAGTACCCGACGAGGCGGACGCAAACGACTAAGCGCCCGAAGAAACCGAAGCACATCCGGATGCAAGCTCAAGGGCTCTTTATGGATCTTCCCGCGAAAACACGCAATTGCTGCCAGCTGCACCCGTAAAGAGCTGGATGCCAACCCTTTGTCAAAGCCATCTTGCAAAAAGGCCAAAATATCCGGTATCGCCATTGACGGCGACTGCAATCGCCTATCGGAACACCATGCTTCAAAAATACGCCAGATGCAGATCTAGGCTAATGACGTAGACCTCTCTTGCGCATTTAGCAAGGTGGAAATAACAGGCGCCGAATACCCCTTTCGTCTCAACCGTGCACTTTCAAGAGCCAAGCTGTAAGCGAAAATCGATTCACCTGAGGCATGCGCAGAGGACTCTGCAACAGAAGGTCGCTGTGCTGCGGTAGGCACCATGGCCAATCCGCCAATAGCCGCATCAGGTCCGCATACCAAGGACGTCTTGGCCAGTCCGGAGCTATTAGGATGGCACTTCCGCGATGAGCTTCAATCCTTTGAACCACGTGGCCTATCAAGGCCGACGGAGGAAAGACATAGAGAATTCCCTCCGTTGGCCACTGTTGCAACAGGGCGTCTATGCCTTCCGACATCCTTTCCCGTCTTCTGCTGAAGAAACGACTGGTCTTGGCAGATTTGAAGGTTGCATAAGATCCATGAGCGGAGTTCCCCATCTGCGGACTATTTGTGCGTAGACCTCCAAATGGAGAACCCACTCCCCCAGATCCACGCGAATCCAGCTGAGATAATCTGCTGTTACGTTGTCTACTCCCGATATGTGCGCAGCCGAAACGCCTGGAGCCGAGGCTCTGCCTAAAGAAATATACTCTCCGACAGCTCCTCGAGCACCACACTGCCTGTGCCGCCTTGACAATTTAGATATGCTACAGCTGTCGCATTGTCCGATAAAACTCTCACAGACCGGGCTAGGAAAATATTCTCGAGAGCCTTGAGCACCAGAAAAACCGCTTTCAATTCCAGTCTGTTGATTGACCAACCGGACTTTTGCGCATTCCAAGCTCCTTGAGCATTGTGACCCTCGCAATGAGCCCCCCCCCCCATCCTGCTAAACTGGCATCAGTGAGAACCGGTATCCATTGCGGAGGCTCGAGAGGTATGCCCGCAGTCAGATTTTCTCGACTGAGCCACCACTGAAAAGCATCCTTGACATCCCGTGGACAAAGAAGGCATTGGGTCAAGGAGTCTGACTGGTCTGACCACCGACGAAGCAGAGATCTCTGTAAAGGACGCATATGTGCTCTTGCCCATGGCACCACCTCCAGCGTTGCCGCCATTGTTCCCAATAACTGCAGGTGCTGCCACGCTGTCAGTCTTGCGTGGCTTAAAAATGTCCGCACCAAGAGCCGTAAGCTCTGTACCCGGTGCTCCAGCAGAAAGACTGCTCCTGCTCTCGTGTTGAATCGGACTCCTAGACATTCCAAGTCCTGGGAAGGAGTCAATCGGCTCTTGGCCCGACTGACCAACCAGCCTAGACTTTCCAGAAGTTGCACCACCCAGGCAGTAGCCCAAACGCTCTCGTCCTGGGACTTTGCTCTGATTAGCCAGTCGTCGAGATAAGGATGGACAAGCACACCTTCCTTTTGGAGCGCTGCAGCCACGACAACCATGACCTTGGTGAATGTTCGCGGTGCCATAGCCAAACCGAAGGGCAAAGTTTGGAACTGAAAAAGTGTCCCATCAGCACTGCAAAGCACAGGTATCTCTGATGGTCTGATCTGATAGGTATGCGTAGATATGCTTCCATGACATCTAGGTTCGATAAGAACTCTCCCTCTCACCGCTACTATCACCGACTGCAAGGTTTCCATGCGAAAATGTGGCACTCAAAGAGAACGGTTTACTCCCTTGAGATCCAGGAAAGGAAGCCAGGAACCATCCTTTTTGGGTACCACAAAATAAATCGAGTACCAACCGCATCCGCATTGGTTTCTGGGTACCGGAACCACTGCTTTCAAATGCAGAAGACGAGATAAAGTTTTCTTTACCGCCAACGCCTTGTCCGCTGCCCCGCAGGAAGACAGCACAAAGAAGTCGTTTATCGGTCGTGAGAACACGAGGGAATAACCCTCGCAGATGATCTCCAGTACCCATTGATCGGATGTTATGAGGGTCCAAGCAGGATAAAAATCCCGTAGCCGACCTCCCACGGGCTGCTCCTCTGCTTGGGCCCTCGTCCCTTCATAGTGGCTTTATAAAACCAGAGGTGGATGGGGCAGTGAATCCTCTGCCTGCACCTCGGAAACCTCTGAATCCCTGAACTCGGGAAAAATATTTTCCCTTCTGAAAACCTGAAAGGCGGGAGGTATGAAAGCGCCGAAAATCACATGTCTGGCCACAAGATGCTGCTGTATTACGCTCCTGTTTTAGCTTATCCTCCGGCAGGCGTCCTCCTTTGGATTCACCTAAATCCTTGACCAACTTATCAAGGTCCTCTCCGAACAGCAGCTTCCCCTTAAACAGAAGCTTACTAAGATGGGACTTAGAAGAAGTGTCCGCTGCCCAATTTCGCAGCCAGAGAGAGCGTTGAAGCCACCACCATCGACGCTATGCTGCGAGCCAGACTGCGAATTAGATCATAGTGGACATCTGCAAGGTAAGCTGCTCCCGATTCCATCTTGGCAATCTCAGCACCATGCTCAGGAGCCGTAATGTCTGGCTGCTGTAATCGTTGGCACCAGCGAAGGCAGGCCCTGGCCATCCAGGCCCCTCAAATAGAAGCCTGTAATGACAAGGCATTAAAAATCAAAAGCCTGCTTCAACAGGGTATCCAATTTTCTGTCTTGACCATCCTTCAGAGCAGCACTGCCCTCCACCGGAAAGCACAGTTACTTACCTGTAACAGGTGATCTCTGGGAACAGCAGGAATAAGTCTTCACATATGGGTACGTCGGTACCGACGGAGTCTGTGCGGGAACGCTCCCCATCGTCCAATCAGAACGCTTTTGGGAGCATCCCAACACGCCTGCGTGCTGCCTTCCTGCCTTTCCCAACTGCCTCTCCTCAGTTAAGTTTTAAAGCTGAGACCAAGAGAGAGAGTGAGAGAAAGGGAAAGATAGAGATAGAGAAATGCAACTCCTAGGGGAGGTGGGTGGGTTGTGAAGACTTATTCCTGCTGTTCCCAGAGATCACCTGCTACAGGTAAGTAACTGTGCTATCTCCAGGAACAAGCAGGAATAAGTCTTCACATATGGGGACTCCCAAAGCTAAGATGGCTGGAGGGAGTCCTAGCATGTTGCGAATCTAGAATGAGCCATGCTACTCCTCAGAACCTCAGGCATCCTGGGGATGGAGGGTAGGAGTTGAATTACAGAAAGGTGCTGTGGAACAGCTGGACTAGAACAGGACTGTGGAACAGCTGGACTAGAACAGGACTTCTATAGAGGGAGACCTTGTATAGATGACATTTAGTAGTAAAAAATATTGAGTGCAATATTCTAATATGGACCTCCCTTGGTGGTATTGTAAAAAGTCTATTGAGGTTCATATGGATCTGTTAGAAGAGCCAGTGGAAGATCCTCAAGGAGTACCTCACTGAGAAGTAGAGGTAATAAAATGTAGGAAAAACAAGTGGAGGTCGGAACCCTTCAGGGTGAGAAATAGCCCCAGGGGAAACTGGGGTAGTACAATGAGGTAGGGCTTCAGCGGGAAACGCAGAAGGTACTATTAGACAAAGCTTAAGCTCTTTTGGCCGAAGAACAGTACAATCCTAGGACCAAAAGGAAAAATAAGTCTGACCGATTTGGACTAACAATAGAAATAGTCCATGTAGGAGAGAAAGGGTATGGAGACCCCTGTATCCGATAACAAAGTAAGGACAGACTTATGAAGCGTTACAGCTTTAGATTAACTGAAGATCCGTAATGTCTTTCCTAAATGAGGTCAATTAGGAAAGAAAAAGGTACATGGAGAGCTTCAGAGGTACCTAACCCTGAAAGGTTATGGTAAGAAAAACAAACAATTTGCTAATTACCCCAGGGAGTGGTTGTATGTGTAGAACCCTAAGCATGCTGGCACAGCCTTGATAGGGGTGGTGCCCATCTGTCAAAGTCATATAGGAATATATGGATATATGAACCTAAACAGACAGATAGATAAGTACGTAGATACATATCTACCTAAAAGATAAATCTCGACAGATATATATATACAGAATATACATGGGCAGAAGATACACTATATATATATATATATATATATATATAAATAAATATGTAGACATATAGACACATGTCTCCACGTATGTAGATGGAGACATGCCTATATAACTAGATCCCCATAGGAATATGGGGAGAGAGATTCATCTAATAGCAAGAAGGGTGATACCTGCTTGAATAGATGCATAGAGAATCTTGTTTCCCTGGTTATGAGTGACAGAGTCAGAGGAATGGTATCCCTGACTAGGAGGAGTCTAGATTCATTTAAGAATTCGAGCTCTTGAATAACCAGGATGGCCTACGTGAAAAATGCGGAGGACAACTTCAGTCTGCAGGCAGCAAGTCCAGATCTCTCTAGAACTCCAGTATGGTAAATGGATAGAGGATGCCAATGGAATAAGATACCATATTGACCCGCCTATGAGGGCAAGATGGGTATCATGCATCCTTCAGTTGAACATGAGCATCCCCTGAAGTATTGGAAAGGAAGCATATAAGGACGAGCTGCAACGAAAAGAAAACTATCCCTGGTGAGAAGTCCAAGCAGATGTGGACCAAGCCAGGGAATTGGCCATTCTTTAGGTTTTCACGTGATGTCTTTTGTTTCGAAAAGAGATTTTAGATGAGATGGTAAGGGCAGGGAACACCTACCAGTCATGGGAGCATGACTGGGTGAACCCCTCCTAACCATCTGGGACTATCTGCTAGACAAGACACTAATGCTCTCTAGCAAGGGCCCATAGTGCAAAGCTATTCTGTAGAGTTGCAGAGAGCATGTTGCAGGTTGGTTAGAAGAAAAAACTGGCTGCTTAAATCCAGTAGGTAACAAACTATTCTGCCAAAAACAAGGGAATTGGAGATGGCGAAGAATAGAAGTCAAACCAACAAGCCTGTGATAATAAGGTTTTCAAAAAAGGTTGATAACCTGCTTTGAGTTTACTACCCAGGCCGGAAGGATTGCTAGTGGAGGACAAACCCTGGTTATGTGGTGAACAGAACCAGTGGTTTAACCACTAGGAACTGCTGCATATGCAGCAATTACCAGGGCAGCGGAAAAAAATCTCTTTTTCTCTTTTTTTTTTTTTTTAAATTGGAAAAAGAAACAACAGACATAAGCAGGAGTGGTAAGACTTCCTTATTGTCTGAAAAGCTGCCCTAAAGTAAGAATGTGAAAGGGGGAGACAACTCTGGAAAGGAAACCCCTTCCTGGAATAGGTAGAGAACCATAGGGGCTTACCAGCGTAATAGAAGCACTCTTACAAACCGAATGTTGTAGTAAGAGGGCAGGTAAGACAGAGTTGAAGGAGACTGACGATGTAGTAAGTCTCTGAAAGGTAAGATGATACATGCTAGTACAGGGAAAACTGTCTTATTGATAGTTGTTATACCTCTTTTTCCCAGTAGGAGGAAGAGAAACCTGTTAACTATAGGCATGATCATCATAAAATCTCATAGAGCAAAAAGAAAGGATGTCTCGTGAAAAGAGATCCATGAGAATTTAGGATGAAATTAGTGTAGATGCTTCAAGTGAAAAGAAGCAGACTACAAACTCTAACCCACAAACAGGAGATGTAATGATAATCTATCAGAAACCTTGCGACTGCTGGATTTGCTGAACCTGTTGAGGTTGTGGTTTCTTTAGCCCAGTTCGATGTTTCCCCTGTCTGGGAACATCTGTATGATGGGTAGAAGATGGAGAAAACATTTTCCCCTTAGGGGAACAAAGTTTGTTAGGACATTTCCTACCAACTGGGAAAGAGGAAGGCATAGACAAGCCTCTGAAAACAGCAATGTCAGTGGTTAACTGAGCAGCTTGGAGTAAAGACTCCTTGTTAAAGAGATTTTCTCCAGTGCAGGGAGTATTTCCCAGTCTTTCTTGTACCCATTTGTCCAAGTCTGAAACTTGGAGCCAGGCTTTACGTCGTGCCCCTATAGCTATAGCAGAAGTTCTGCTAACAGACTCAAAGGAGTCTAGGGAAGCACGAGTAAGGAACCTAGAGATATTTTGAGCATGACTAACCAATAAGGAATAGTCTGCTCTTTTGGGCTCCTGAAGAAAAGGGGTCAAAAGTAGTAATTTCTTTGTGACTTCTTCAAGAGATAATCCCATATAGAAAATATATGAGAGAATTCTTGCTGAAAACATGGATGCCTGGAAGGTTTGGCGTCCAAAGGCATCCAAAGTCTTAGACTCACGACCTGGCGGATAAGAAGAATGCTTTTTAGTACTCTTAACATGCCTCATTGCTGATTCTACAACAATGGAATGATGAGGAAGTTGAGTCTTTTGAAAACCTGGAGAAGGGGGCACCTTGTATAGAAGATCAGTTGCCCTAGAAGGTGGGGATACCGTTAAAGGAGTTTCCCACATTCGAAAGAGCAGATCCTGCAAGGTTTGATGCAAAGGAAGCATGATGTCCTCCTTTGGACTCCAGGGAATATACAGAGATTCTGTATTCCCTGGTGCAGGATCTTGACCAGGTATAGAAATGGCAAGTGACTTTGCCATATCAAGCAGGAATGCTTGAAAAGAAAAATCCCCAGAGGGAAGTCCTCTAGAAAGGGGAGTACAGGCTAGATCTGTAGAAGAACTAGCATTAGCACCCAGGGATCTATCCAAATTCATTGGAATACAAGACCCTAAGGGGTGGAGCATCGGACTGTCCTTACAGGATGGTCGCAGGTACCGCAGGAGGTCGGGACCACAAACAGTCGGTAGCGCATCGTCCATGCTAGGGATCGATTCCAAACTCGGTACCGAGGGAATCGAGCCTGTTGAAACAAGCATGGAAGGTACTGACAGCGATGCTAATGCGGATACCGGTACCGACTCCGGTACCGTATCCGATACCGATACATGAAGACCAGTCGGTGACAGCTCTAACGGTACCGAAGAAACCGAGAGTGCCCGACATGGATTATCGGAACCGTGCCTTCGGTACCGTCCAGTGTCGGTACCAAGGCGAGTCGGTACCCAGTCATCCAGACTGCAGATCGATTCCAGACTAGGCATCGAAGGAAGAGAGTCTATCGATGCACATCTGGAGGGTAGAGACGTCGGTACCGATACTGGAAGATCGGTCTTCAGCGTCTCTAACGGGCCCAAAGGAACCGAGGGCGCCAGACAGCAATCTTCAATGAGGAATGTTTCATCCAACACCATTGCCGATGCCGGGGTATGGGTACCGCTCGAAGCGGATGCCACCACCGAGCATGGCTCAGGTATGTTCGGAGAGGGGTGAACCTCAGGAACAACCTGAAACCCCATTAAGGATTTGGAGGCCGAAGACTCCCACCGGGGTTTTAAAGCCAATGTGTCCTCGAGGGAAAGGCCAGAGGCATCTCTATGCTGTGCATGAGATCTACCACTCGAGGACTGGCTAGTCTTAACAGACTGTTTTTGGGTTACCTGATCCTGCGAAGAAGAAACGGTGGTCGGTGCCCTGAAGTTGAATGTGGAACCTGTGTCCCTTGGGGAAACTGCTAGGTACGTATGACCTAGATTGGCCACTGTTGGAAACAGAATACTGGGCTTGATGGACCTTGGTCTGACCCAGTATGGCATATCTTATGTTCTTACGTTCTTAGGTTATGACCGCGTATCGAGGTGAACTCGATGCTGAAGACTTCTTCCGACTATATTGTTGCAGGAGGGACACTCCAGCGGATAGTGGTCAGGACCCAAGCAGGGTAGACACCAATTATGAGTGTCTAAAATCAATTTTGTACCGCCACAGTTTGAACATTTCTTAGGGATAGTGGCTGGCGCTTCCATGAAGGAAAGTGAGTAGGCCTAGCAGGCCGAAAAAACCGTCAGGCACTAAGAAGGAAAAAAGTATTCCTTAAAAAGGAAAATTTACAAGAAAAAAGAAAAGAAACACCGGCAGTACCGGTGGCGTCAGGGAAGGCAGACGCGACCACAAGAAAACCAAAAAATAAAAGAAGAATTTTCTGCGGTGACAGGAGGACGTCCTGCCGGCTCCGCGGAAAAACGAAAACTGAGGAGAGGCAGTTGGGAAAGGCGAGAAGGCAGCACGCAGGTGTGTTGGGATGCTCCCAAAAGCGTTCTGATTGGACGCTGGGGAGCGTTCCCGCACAGACTCCATCGGTACCGAAGTACCCATATGTGAAGACTCATTCCTGCTTGTTCCTGGAGATTGGTCGTCTTCTTCGTTACAGCTGACACAGCTGCATTCACTCGAGGAGACCGAAACAACTCCCGGTCCTGATTAGAGAGAGGATAGAGTCGAGAAAAGGCCCTAGCACCCTTAAGACCTGCTTCCAGCAAATCCCACTCCTCCTGTATCATCTGCTTAACCACACGGTGAACAGGAAAGACTGTTTGGGTACTCCTTACCGCCTGGATGAGAGGGTCCTCCACAGCTTCTTCATCCACTGGGCAACCAGTTGGTAAATTGAGTGTCTGAAGGGACTCCGCAATCAGAGTGGGCAATTACTCTCACTGAAATACCCCGAAGATTCTGGTCTGGTCTTCCAGCTCCAGAATTTCACCTTCCTCTAACTCCTCGGCCTCTACTTCCAGATCTTCATCTACCCCGGGGCAATCAGCCAAAGATGAGTGATCCTCCCCCCTAACCTGGCCTTCTTTTCTGGACCGGGCCCAGAAAGCTCCCCCTTCTGTGGAGCAGTGCGTCCCATCCCAGCAGCGACTCCAGGGAGGTCAGGCCTGACCCCCTGCTAGCGCAAGCAAAAGATAGAACTGATCAAATTGGTGGAGGGGTTGCGCTCTGTATTAGAGAGGGCATTGAGTCAGAAAGGATTAAAGTTTTGCAGGAAACAAAACTTGCTGTAGAATCTCTATGGATTGAAATTCCATGTATGAAGGGGAAGGTGATGGCAGTGGGGGTGTACTATCGACCGCCTGGCCAGAATGAAAAAATGGATGATGAAATGCTCAAAGAAATCAAGGAAGCTAACAAAAGTCACAGAACAGTAATAATAATGGGTGATTTCAATTACCTCGGTATCGACTGGGTCAGTGTCACGGCAGCACATGCTACGGAGATAAAGTTCCTAGATGAAATAAATGACTGCTTCTTGGAGCAGCTGGTTCATGAACTGACCAGAGGGGAAGCCATATTGGACCTAATCCTTAGTGGAACACCAGATCTGGTGCAAGAAATAAGAGTGTTGGAGCCACTTGGCAATAGCGATCATAGCATGATCGCTTTTGATTTAATTAGTGGAGGAGGGATAGTAAGGAAATCCACAGTACTACCTTTTAACTTTCAAAAGGGAGACTATGATAAAATGAGGAAAATAGTTAAGAAAAAACTAAAAGGAGCAGTTTCAAAGGTTAAAGACTTACATCAAGTCTTTAACCTGTCAAATAAATCAAGCTTGGGTGTTGTTTAAAAATACTATCCTGGAAGCCCAGACCAGCTGTATTCCACGCTTTAAGAAAAGTGGAAGAAAGTCCAAAAAACTGCCAACATGGTTTAAAGGTGAGGTCAGAGATGCTGTTGCTGCCAAAAAAGCATCTTTCAGGAAATGGAAAAAAGACCCAAAGAACGAAAACTAGAAACAGCACAAGCACTAGCAAGTTAAATGCAAAGCATTGATAAGGCAGGCAAAGAGAGAATTTGAGAAGAAACTTGCTACGGAAGCAAAAACGCAAAATAAAGACTTTTTCAAGTACATTCGTAGCAAAAAGCCTGTGAGAGAGTCAATTGGACCGTTAGATGATAGAGGGGTAAAAGGGGCAGTAAGAGGAGACAAGGCTATAGCGGAGAGACTGAATGAATTCAGGAAGATATAGGGATGTTACCCAAGACTGAAGTAGTATTTAAAGGTGATACTGCAGAGGAATTGAGAGAAATATCGCTACACCGGGAAGATGTATTACAACTATTTGATAAACTGAAAAGTAGCAAATCTCCTGGACCGGATGGTATACATCCAAGGGTGTTGAAAGAACTGAAATATGAGATTGCAGACCTACTATTAGTAATCTGTGAACTTTCATTAAAATCATCTGCAATATCTGAAGATTGGAGTATCGCCAATGTAACGCCAATTTTTAAAAAGGGTTCCAGGGGTGATGTGGGAAAATACGGACCGGTGAGCATGACGTCAGTACCGGGAAAAATGGTAGAAACCATCATAAAGAACAAAATTACTCAGCATGTAGATAGTCGTGGCCTAAAGGGAGACAGCCAACGGCTTTAGACAAGGAAGATCTTGTCTTACTAATCTGTTATGTTTTTTTTGAAGGTGTGAATAAACAGGTAGACAAAGATGAGTCGGTTGATATCTGATATCTGGTATCTGGACTTTGAGAAAGCCTTGGACAAGGTCCCTCATCAGAGACTTTTGGCAAAACTAAAAAGTCATGGGATAGAAGGCAGTGTACTATTGTGGATCGGGAAATAGTTAAAAGATAGTAAGCAGAGGGTAGGGCTAATTAGCCAATTTTCCCAATGGAAAAGGTGAATAGTAGAGTACCCCAGGGATCTGTACTGGATCCGCTGCTTTTTGACATTCATCAATGACCTGGAAAGTGGAATAACTAGTGAGGTTATAAAATTTGCAGATGACACACAAAACTGTTTAAAGTTGTTAAAACCCAAAGGGATTGTGGAAAATTGCAGGAGGATCTGGATAAATTGGAAGACTGGGCATCCAAATGGCAGATGAAATTTAATGTGGACAAGTGCAAAGTTATGCACCTAGGAAAGAACAACCCACAATATGGTTACACGATGCAAGGTTTCACATTAGGAACCACCACCCAGGAAAAAAATTTAGGCATCATCGTGGATATCATGTTAAAACCCTCCACCCAGTGTGCAGTGGCGGCAAAGAAAGCAAATAGAATGCTAGGTATCATAAGGAAAGGAATGGAAAATAAAACAAAGGATATTATAATGCCTCTGTATCGTTCCATAGTACGACTGCACTTTGAATAGTGTGTGCAATTCTGGTCGCCGTATCTTAAAAAGGATATAGCGTTATTAGAAAAGGTACAGAGAAGAGCCACCAAAATGGTAAAGGGGATGGAAGGCTACTCCTATGAATAGAGGCTACAAAGGATAGGGCTCTTCAACCTGGAAAAGAGACGGCTAAAGGGAGATATGATAGAGGTATATAAATTAATGAATGGAGTGCAAAGGGTAAACATAGATCGATTGTTTACACTATCAGAATATAGAAAGACATGGGGACATGTAATGAAGCTACAGGGTAAACTATTTAAGACAAATAAGATAAAATATTTTTTCACTCAACATGTAATCAAACTCTGGAATTTGTTGCCGGAGGATGTGGTAAAGGCTGTTAGTGGATTTAAAAAAAGGTTTGGACAAGTTCTTGGAGGAAACGTCCATAAACCATTATTAAAAAGGGACCAAGGATATATAGGAATTACACTTACCTGGTAATTGTGGTTCCTTGAGTGACTCCAGTTTAGTCCTCAACCTCTGGGTAGTGAACCTCCTCCTGCAGCTTGGAGACTGGGCATGTCAAACTCATGACATCACTGGATATAGCCTGCTGGTCTCTCCCATCAGCCCCCAGTGAACTATTGACAAAGCAGACTCAAAGGAGCAAAAAAATCAGTAACTTTTTTTTTTTTTTTAACTTATTATATTCAAGGGCACGCAGAACATATAACCTATCTACCTACTACTCCCCTTCCAGAAGGAAAGGGACTGCTTCCTGCATGCTCTCCTTTCCGTCAAATGCCTAGCCCTAAACAATCCAGCGCAATATAGCAATATATACAACAATATATAACAATATCATAATATAATATAACAATATGGCGCAAAGCAAATGGAAGCATCAAAACGACTGAACACCAGTGAAGGCCTACATCCACTTTTAACCTTGCACTTCCTCCCAACAGAAAGATCACTGCTAAGACCCCATCCCCGGATGGGAATGTGGACTAAACTGGAGTCACTCAAGGAACCACAATTACCAGGTAAGTGTAATTCCTATTTCCTTATCGTTCCTCCAGCTTAGTCCTCAACCTCTGGGATGTATCAGAGCAGTAATCATTGGGAGGGACCTTTCCAGCCGGATCTCGACACCGCCTCCCTGAAAATGGCATCCTTAGCCACCAGAACATCTAGGCAGTAGTGCTTACTGAAAGTATGGAGAGACAACCAAGAGGCCTCCCTACAGATGTCCACTGGCGGAACCAAATTGTGCTCCGTCCAAGAAGACGCTTGCACTCTGGTAGAGTGAGCTCGTAAGCTCCCTGGGATTGTACGGTCCCGTACAAGATAAGCCAACACGCTCGCCACTCCAATCCATCCAGAAATGGACTCCTTCGCTGCCACTTCCCTTTGCGGGGCCCTCCGAACACCCCGAAGAGAAATGATCCGCCTTGCGAAAGTTTCTGAAACCTTTAAACACTGTCGCAGCGCTCTCTTGACGTCCAAACAGCGCAAGCTATGGTTCAATACACTCCCCTCCACCACACCTAGCGCTGGAAGAGAGACCATTTTATTAGGTGAACATAGAAACCACCTTTGACAACAACGATGGAACCAGCCGCCAGGCCACCTTCTGTCTGGAGACAAACAAAAAACGATTCCTGACAGGTCAACGCCTGCAACTCCGAAAATCGCCTCGCCGAACACATGACCATCAAACATACCGTCTTCAAGGCAAAACCCTTAACCTATACCTGTTGCAAGGGCCCCAATAGCGCGCTAGCTAACGCTCCTAAAACCAACTTTAGCTTCCCCGGTGGAATTAATATCCTACGACAGGGCTACAGTCTGGTAACCGCCTGAGAAAGTGTACCACATCGACCTGTGCATGAGAGCCACTCCCTGTCCTTTGCCCCTATAGCAAGACAGAGCTGCTAACTGAACTCTCCAGGACCTGCCTTTACCAAACCTGTCCTGCAGAAAACTTAATACCAAGGGAATTGACACTGTTGTTGCGTGAGTGTGCCTCCGCGAGCACCCGTCCTCAAAGATGCGCCATATACGCACATATGCAAGGGACGGAGACCTTTTTTTTTTTTGCGGCAAGGTGGCAAAGACTGCTGTCGAGCAACTCTTTTTCCTTAAGCTTGCCCTTTCAATGGCCACCCCATAAGCAAAAACCGATACACCTGAGGCATTCGAAGGGAACTCCGTAGCAACAGAATCTCCAATGTCGGAAACCTCCATGGATTCCCGTCGAGCAACCCTATGAGGCAGGCATACCAAGGGTGCCTCGGCCAGCCCGAGGCCCCCAACCACACGTTTCCCCGGAGCGCTTCGATACACAGAACTACTGAACCTATGAGTGCCCCCAGTGGAAAGACAGAGAAAACCGGACGACGGTCGCAGTTGAAACAGTGCGCCGATGCCTTCCGACCTCGTTTTGCGTCATCTGCTGAAGAAGCGACCCGTTTACACAGAGTGAAATGCCACCATGAGGTCCATTACTGGCTGTCCCCATATGCGACCGATCTGTGTGAACACCTCCGGATGCCACTCCCATTCTCCGGCATCTACTTGGACCCAGCTGAGGAAATCCGCCGTCAAAATGTCCTTACCCGCAACATGCGCCATCTAAAACGCTGGCAGCCAAAACTCTATCCACACACACAGACCCTCTGCCACGGCCTCTATGGCCACACTTCCGGTTCTGCCCTGCTGATTGATGTAGGCCACCGCCGCGGAGTTGTCGGACAGTACTCGCACCGCTCGACCTATCACTGTAGCTTCGAACGCCTGCAACGCCCGGCGTATCGCTCACATTTCCAGTTGGTTGATCGACCACTGGGTCTCCTGTGTACTACAAGAGCCTTGCGCGAAACGATCTCCGAACGTAGCGGAGTTTAACAAAGTTTTTGGCCAAGCTCCTGGAGGAAAGGTCCATAACCTTTTATTAGAGAGAAGCTGGAAAATTATTAATTTTTTTTTATACCAACTTTCACCAATTCAAGATATTCTACAAGGCACACAACCCAACAGAGCGTCATATCTGTTGTACATGCAATAGAACCCTTAAAATATGAGCATACATGAATCCACCGCTTGCCCCGATACAAGCATTGAGTAGCCTATTTGTCTTTTTGGAAACCAGCCAGGTCCTTAAGACCTGGATTGGCTACCCTAGGAAACAGGATACTGGACCTAAAAGAGCTTGGTCTGACCCAGTATGGCATTTCTCATATCCTTATGAACGGAACACCTCCCCAAGGTCTCTGCCTTGGAAGTAACAGGCTGCGTCTGGCCCTATGGCTAGCTCACACAGAGCACTGCGGCCTAGTGGTTGAGGCAAGTTGCCAGAGGACCAAGGGTTTGAATTCCAATCGAGACCACCAACCTTGGGCCATAAAAATTGGGGTTTCTGGTCCCACCGGTGGTCCTTCTGGCCTTCGTTAAGCGACTTAACCCTCTGCCTCAGGTACCAAAACATAAATTGTGAGCCCTTCAGGGACAAGAGAAATAGAAATACCATAATCGACTGTATGCCACCCTGACCTGTAGGCAATCAGTATACTCAAATAAATAACTGACTGGGAATATGTGACCGTAGCAAACACTGGCAGTGGAGAGACATCAGAGCTGGTGCTGGTTCTTGGTCTTCCTTTCTTGCTCTCCCAGTCCTTCTGCCAGCATTGAGAAAAGGCTGAGAATAGATTGTCCAGTGGGCTGGGGACCTTGCGTCCTGGACATCAGAGAGAAAGAGGGGCTAGGATCTGGGAGCAAAGTCCAAAGAGAAAGGGAAACTGGTGACTGTGACACTGTAGCTCCTCCGGACGGCTCACTCCATAGCAGATCCCACGACTGCATCTCCAACCCTATGTAACACCATGAGGACCTCATGCATTTTATTACAATCAACATCCCCCCCATTACTGGAGAAATGCCTTAGCCTGATAATACAGTCTCAGCAAAGAAATGCAGTCTCACTCTGCAAAGAGTGCACCCAAAAATCATGCCTAAGCAATTGTGAGCACATACAAAATGGACATATACATATACGGGTGACCCAGCACCTGTCACCCAAACACAGTGCAGTGAGCATGCTTGAACATAGGCTGAATGCATGGAGCAGACACAGAGTACTGACTTCTGCTATGAAACCTTGCAGTGCCCTGGAGCGCTAAGCCCCAGACTGTGCTACCTAGACGTCCTTTTCTTCACCCTCAGCACGGGCCCTTTAAGAAGATGGCAAGACAGGTCAGTGCTCCTGCTAAGTGCTTAAAGCCCTGCTCTGACAGCACAGGCTCTAGAAATAGATGAGAATTTCCTGGGAAAGGCATGCTAAGTGGAGCTATGAAACACACAGGCACCCCCCTGGCCTTCATGCAGTCAGAGAAATAGCAGTGGGATACATCGACAACCTTGCAAGTGGAGGTCTTAGAGGTTGCTGCCTGTGTGAACCTGGTGAAGAATACAGTTTCATATTTTACAACCCCCCCCCCCCCCCCCAGGGATGGGGGCACTGAATAATATATGTGATTCATGAGCAGCGCTGCCATCTGGTGGCCTTTAGGGCACCAGAGCACGACAAATGATACAGACCTTAAGAGCTTTAAATCTTGGTCATATAATCTTGATTTGCAGAACCTTACAGTTGCTTGTTTAGTCACTAACCCCTGAGTGCCCATGAGGTGGCCCTGTGGTTATTTCTTCCCTGACTTGCAGAGATCAATCTGAAGATGGCTGCATACACATGGTCACAGAGAGGCACTATTCCGTGTACCAGCTGCCCTCTGGTGGCCATAGACCGTAGCACAGGCACTTCTTGGTTGACAGTTTAACTGTTATTATGATTATATATAATTTTTTTTTTTATATTCTAAGGTTTCCTAAACCTGTCCCTGTGAAACCATAGGTGTTTGTGAATACAAAAAAGAGCTACTGTCTCAAGCACACTTCCAGCCTGTCCCTCCTTCCAACTACAAGTTAGGGCTCTGCTCTTGAACCCAAAAGCTGGCAATTTATCTAATATCCCGGGACTTAACAGATGCTCCTCAGAGACATGATTAGGAGGGAGAGAACATGTGGCATCAGAGATCAATGCCAAAACTGCTGTCCTATAAAACTAAGAATAAACTTAAAAATAAAGAGGACTGACAACAGCCCCCTTAAGGCTGAGGAACCCCCCAAGCCTCAAAAAACCTACAAAAGAAAGAAACACTAGACCTAAAATGCTAGCTATTCTGCCTATCGTCTTCATCACATAGGCAGCTCGCTGTAAATACCTAGAGAGAAAATGGCCGCCCCTTTGCCAACGAATTTTGGTGCCAAGAACAGCCGCTGCAAAAAAGGAGACCTCAGCAGACCGAAAGAGCCTGAAGGCCTTACCTGCAGGGCCGAAAGCCACGCAGCCTGCTCCTACCACCTTGAATTCATCCGATCCTCAAGCCGCGCTGTCGCACCAGGCAGCCGTGGTGAGGACCGCTCAGCCGGTTCCACAGAGTAAAATTAAAATCTCGCAGCAACGGAGAGGCTCCGTCTCACACAGCTTCAGTGTGGCTGTACGGGTCCCGGAGCTCTCTCCCGTACCGTCAAGGGAGAGAGATCCGCACCGGCGAATGCCTGCAGCAAGTGAAAATAACTGACAAGGAAGGAAGGCGAGAGCTGCTACTAATTTAAATAGCCAGGCTCAAATTTAAAATTACTTTAAATCTAAGGAAATTTGCTCCTAACAACTAAAGGGAACTAATCCCTGATTGCCAATTAACCAAAGGTAACTGAATTAAAAGTAAAATTAAAAGTAAAATTAAAGGTAAATATCAAAAGTAAAATCAGAATAGAATTTGTCACACCAAATGCTCCTTATCTGTTCCCCCAAGTGAGCCCAGAAGCTAGGCTCACTACGTCCTCCTGCTGCATGGAGACTGGACACACTGGGGGCTGATGGGAGAGACCAGCAGGCTATATCCAGTGATTTCATGAGTTTGACATGCCCAGTCTCCAAGCTGCAGAAGGAGATTCACTATCCAGAGGTTGAGGACTAAACTGGAGAAATGATGAGGAACAATGCTTGACCCAATACAAGCATTGTGGAACCTGTGTCTCTTGGGGATACTGCTAGGTACTGTAAACGGGGGTGCTGGTCATGAAAGTCCACAGTCTTGGCAAAGGCAAAATATTATTATGACTTGCAAAGGAGTGTGGGGGTTGTAGTTCATTCATACTAGAATCAGCCGTTCACAAAATAATGAGTTGTGATGCTCGAGTGTAAGCAAAGAAAAACAGATTTTATTCATGGGGTTAATTCTCCCACACAGATTTACTTGGTAACACAAAAGGACACTTGCTTCAAGTATTGTACTCAGGAAAAACAAAACATGATATAAGGTAACTGAACTTCTTAAGCAATAAATCAATAAAGACCTTGATGGGAAACAGAAAAGGTCTTTTTGATGGCTCCTGCTAATGACCTTCTTAGCAGTGCTCCAAAAAGGCAAAAACAAACCCAAAAGTAACAAAAAACTGTTCTTTATCAAGGATAACTTTCTTCTATTCACACACACAAAGAAGAAGTTTCCTTCTAGAGCTCACGTGCACTTGTGCCTGGCTCAATAACAAATAACACAGGTACACTACCAAAAAACTGCCTCCAGTTTTGCAACTGATTCCTATAGATTTTGGGGTGCTGAATCCAGGAAAAATAGCCAAAATGTTCCATCACGTCACGTTTTCTTGCAAAATTAGATTTCTTACCCATATAAGGAATGTTCACATAATTTCTTTTTAGCTGACTGCAGTTTATTTTCTTGGCCCAAAATAGAGGTTGTAATGGTTAACTAACTAGAAACACTCCCTCATGATATTTTAGAGTGTTTTGTATTCATTTTATACATTAACAGGACAATTGGGAGGTGGGGGGCTAAATCCAGTACTCGCGCTGGCGCATGTTCTTTCCTGTTCGCCTCGCCTCGTTCGCTCGCTCAAACACGGTGGTTGCGACATGAACGTTCCTGTCAAATTTCAGTTTCTTGCAAGTTCATTATTACCTTTTGTTTGCTCAGTCATAATCCAGCTTTATTCCGAAGTGGTTCACTACAGTTGTAGTTTGCAGTGCTGTGTATTTATGATGGCTCACAGAGCCAGAGGTTGCGTCAACTCTCTGGACAGTTTTTGTTTTATTTGTGGGGAATATACCGTGAAAAAGCGGCAGAGGAACATTTCTGCATTTATTAAAAAAGTATATTTCGCCTATTTCGGTTTGAAGTTAGGCGATCAAAACAAACCGTGGGCTCCTCACAAAGTGTGCAAGACATGTGAGGAAGATCTACGCTTATGGATGAAAGGTAAAAAACAAGCATTTCGTTTCGGAATACCTATGATGTGGCCGTGAACAAAGAGACCACAGCAGTGACTGCTATTTTTGCTCTTGCATTGTGAAGGGATACAACTTAAAAAATAAGAACGTAATAAGTTACCCCAACCTTCCCTCAGCAATTAGGCCTATGCCTCATAGCAACGAAGTACCTGTGCCTGAACCACCAAAATCTTTGGATCATATTTGTGTGGACAGTTCTGATCATGATGAGACTCATCAGATGGCTTTTCCCGATGAGTCCAGTACTTCCGAGTTTGAAACTGAACCAGATCCGAAACCTGAAGCTGAACCTCAAGCTCTCAAGCTGAATTGAATGATTTAGTCCGGGATTTAGGACTCCCAAAAGATGCTGCCCAACTGCTAGGTTCTCGGCTTAAACAGAAAAATCTATTGTCACCAGGAACAACTTTTTATTGGTACCGCAACCGCGAGACACAATTTTTGAAGTATTTCAGCAAAGAGGAAGATTTGGTATTTTGCAACGATATATACGGAGTGATGGAAAAGTTTAAACTCAAGTATGATCCTGCTGAATGGCGGCTGTTCATTGATTCGTCAAAAGACAGCATAAAAGGTGTTCTTCTTCATAATGGCAACACATTCGCTTCAGTTCCTATTGCTCACTCTCTTATTCTCCAAGAAAAATACGAGAATTTGGCCCTGATTCTTCAGAAGATTCGTTATGATGAGCATAAGTGGATGATTTGTGGAGACTTTAAAATTCTATCCATGCTATTAGGGCAGCAATCCGGTTTCACCAAATATCCCTGCTTTCTTTGCTTGTGGGATAGCCGGGCCCGCGACCTACACTGGGGGAAAAAAGACTGGCCAATTCGGGAGTATTTGAGACCCGGTGAGAAAAATGTTCTTCATGAGAGCTTGGTACCTCGTGATAAAATTCTATTACCACCTCTCCACATTAAGTTGGGTCTCATTAAGCAATTCATCAAGTCCCTTCCAAAAGATGGTGAGTGCTTTCGGTACCTTTGCTCAAAGTTCCCCCGACTTTCTGAAGCAAAGCTAAAGGAAGGAGTGTTTGTTGGCCCTGATATAAGGAAACTCATTTCAGATGGAGCATTCGCTGAAACGATGTCTGAGAAGGAAAAAGAAGCCTGGGATTCCTTCAAGGATGTTGTTCTCAAATTCTTGGGGAACAGGCGGGATGAGAACTATAAGGATATTGTTGCCAGGATGCTCAATGCCTTCAAAGAACAAGGCTGTAACATGAGCCTGAAAGTCCATTTCTTGCACTCCCATGTGAACTACTTTCCCGAAAACCTGGGGGCGTACAGTGAAGAACAAGGTGAAAGGTTCCACCAGGACATCAAGGACGCAGAGAGAAGGTACCAAGGAAGATGGAACACCACTATGATGGCTGATTTCTGCTGGTTGCTGCTGCGGGAAACCCCAGATGAAAAATACGCCAAGCAGCGCACCAAGAGAAGCATTCGGGGGAAGAAGAAACGGGCCCACCAGGAGATTGAATGACCCAAGAATGACTTTAAAATCTAAACTGAGTATCTACTTACCAGCACGGTTGGGAGATTTGTATCGGCTTAATGTGACTAAGATCCTCGGAGAGGTGTTGTCTTGTGTAGATCGATGGTGGGATTTGCCATTGTCCCTGGGGGGCAGAATAGCCTTATGTAAGATGGCTATTTTCCCTAAGATACTTTACCCACTCCAGATTCTTCCGCTATACCTAAAGTCCAAAGATCTTAGGCAACTGGAGCGATTACTCAATCGGCTCCTTTGGAGGGGACGTAGACCTCGGGTGCGTCTGGCGATTCTGCGACAATCTTGGGCTATGGGAGGTATGGGGTTACCTGATATTCGGCGTTACAATGTCGCATGTCTGTTGCGCTATGTCCGTGACTGGCTGTGGGACTTGACGGAGTGTTCCCCAACGGCGGTGCTGGAAGATGTGCTGGCGCCCTACCACTTGAGATACCTGCTGCACGCCCGGACGTTGCGAGCCGTGCCTGTAGATATTCGGGTCTTCCTCCTGTGGCCTATTCGGCGAGCGTGGCGATGCTTCTGCTCTGGTCGTCAGATCTTGGAGACACATACGCCCTATCTTCCAATCTGGGGTAATGCGGACTTTGAACCGGGAATGGGGCGCTCTCAATTCCAATTCTGGGAGACTCTCGGGGTAGTGAATTTAGAACATGTGCTAACCCCTGAAGGGATTCTGGTTCCCTTCGAGGATTTAGGGCGCCAATATTCGCTCAGATCTCGTGATGTTTTTCAATACGCCCAGCTTCGGAGCTATATACGCACGATTCCGGTAGACGCTCTACGAGGGGAGGTTTGCACGGCGATTGAATTGGCTTTGCTTGGGGGATCCCTGCAGGCTAGGGTCTCGGAGCTCCATAAAATGCTATGGGATGGTGTACCGCCCCTGGAGGTGGAGACGCTGGCAGCGGCCTGGTCGGTGGAGTTGGATGAGGATGTTGACGCGGAGCAGATCTTGAGGGGGCTGGCGGCCATTCCGGCCTTAAGTGTGCAGGTCATACATCGTGACACTCAGTTTCGCATAGTACGCCGGTTGTATTTTGCCCCAGTGCGGGCTTGGAGGGCTGGGGTAGGCGCCAGTCATTGTTGTCCTAGGTGTGGGGAGGCTCGGGCGACTTTGGGCCACATGTTTTGGCGTTGCCCTCAGGTTCAAACTTTTTGGGAGCGGGTGTTTGGTCACTTGCGTCGGTGTCTCCCGGCCCTGGAACCCCTCAAGAGCACAGAATGCTGTCTTGGATGTTTGGGAGGATGAATGGGGTGAGGCCTTGGGAGTGATGGGGCTGCGCTGGTTACGGTTGGTGCTAATGGTGGCACGTATGACGGTGTTGCAACAGTGGTTAGATGGGAGGGGGCCTAGCCTCGGTATTTGGCGAATTCGGCTCCATCGAATTCTACTTTCCGAGCGGCTGCATGCTGCGGGAGTGGAGCGCCGATGGACTCGTTTTTTGCAGATGTGGGGACCGCATATACAACTGATGCCTGCAGGGGCGCGCAGGCGCCTTGTGGGGGAGCCCTATTAGCCCCACCCTGCATCTCGACTGCTCCTTAGGGTCTGGTTGAGGTATTAGTCTTGAGGAAGGCTTTAGCATTTGATCATTGATCGCAGGCATCAGTAGACTCGTTTGTCTTAGGCTGTACTTCCTCATATGAGGTGCGTTAACTGGGAGGGGTGGAGGGTTGGTAAAGGGAGGGTGGGATTGTGGCTGACGTGTGAGTGTCTGCAGCCTCGCGGGTGGGGGGAGGGTGGACCTGGGAGAAGAAACAACCCTGGGTCTACTGGTCCTTTCAATACTGATATTCTTGGGGGGCCGGGCACTCCTTGACACGGTGGGGGGGGGGGGGGAAAGGGGGGGGTACGGTTTAAGGAAGGGGATAGGTGGGGGGTAGTTACAATCACAGGGGGGGGATTAGGATGGTTGAATGGCGGGGTGATAACAGAGGTTTGGCTCTATGAAGCTTTAGGGCTTTGGTTCTATGCTACTGTGTTGATCACTTCTTAATCCTCATCTTTTTTTCCTCTTCCTCTGTCTTTGGGAATCCCCAGCCCTGTGACTCTTGCTTGCTGGAGTGGGCTGTTGGGCGGATGAATGGCCTGCTGGCGCCATCTTGGGGCGGGCCCACATTTGCAGTATCTGGGTGTTCACTGTTGTATGGCAGGGCAGCCTTGATCCTGGTCTTTGTGGCAATGTACTTTCATATAATGGGCTGCAGTCTTGTGGTTCCATGTTTTCTGTATAGGTAGTTGGTTGCAGGAGTCTGCCATTTACATGATTATATAATGTGGGTGGCCCAAGTGACGCGTCTGGGGCGCATTGTATTGTACTGCCTGTTGTTTGTTTGTTCTTACCTTGTTTTACTGTATAATTCACTACCGCATTGTCCACTCTGATAGCGGTACATATCATTGTGCTTGTTTGTTATTTGTATTGAATATACAATAAAACAGAATTAAACATAAAATCTAAACTGTGTTGACAAATATCGTGTTTTTACTAAACTTTGAAATAAAAATTTGCTAGTTATTACCACAGTGTCGGATCTCATTTATTAGAATTTTATTTTCATACCATCGGGTGTTTGTCTTCATGTATTGCAATGGTGCGGTTTGCGTTTTCTATTCTTACATACATACCTGTACAACATTTTTTGCACATTTCTTTGCTTTGCTTTGTGTCTAACCTCGCTCTTATATGCTCAATGTTTGTGCACATGTATGTGGCTGTTTTAAGTGCAGACAATTTTGCTACCATCACAGTGTGTTTTGTTGACATTACTCTATTCTTATGTGCTGCCTTGTTACAATTTTCTTTATTCTTATTTGAATAACTACTAAACAATTAGTATAAAGAATTCATCCAAGAAACTTTTATCTCAATCGCACTCAATCTGAAACGTTCACCTCAAACTGCTAACCCAATGTAGCAAAAAATCTGTACGTGATGGAGCAAATTGGTTACCAGATTTGGATTCAGCGCACCAAAAAACGTAAAAATCAATCGAAACATTAGAGGCAGTTAAAAAAAAAATTTTTTTAGTGTACCTGTGTAATTAGCCAGCTGCAAACCCCTTTGCTGGTTCACTCTCTCTACGTGGCTCAATCCTACCCTAAAGCTTCCTTGCAGAGACTTTTCTGGGTAGATAAAAGAACAAGTTACAGTTCCTTTTGGTGGTTGTTGTATTAGTGAGAAACTACTTTAAAACAGCAGCCTAGACAGAGAGCAATCCAGTATTCCAACTGATCTTCTTCCTCAAATATCATGGAATCAATATCATGGTCTGGCTCAGAGGAATTCCTTAATTGAACACTCTCAGGATAATACTTGTGTCCCTGCTGTCTTCCTGTTGAAGAGCTAGGGCATAGATCAAAGTTCATACCTGAGCTTCCCTTGCTGTTAGGTTTCCTCTCCAGGTATCCTGGCCAGTAGGTGTAGTCCAGCTTTTATGTCCAGCCTTCCAATCAAGATCCCTGGACACTGGGCCTCTCTTCACATACCTTCTTGCACCGGTCTTAGGGCCCCTTCCAAATGTGGCCGTCTCCCTCAAAGGTGCCGTTTGGGAGTTCCTGGCTCTATAACCCCAATCCTCTGGCTTCCTCCAGTCCAATGGAGTATGCTTGCCTCTGGAATCACTCCTAACACACGTACTGCTGTGGGCTCCTTCTTTAGACCTCCAAGATGTCTTTCTGATCTTCCTTCCACGTTGCTTCTGCTGTTGTAGTCCTCTCTCTTCTTTCTGCAATGGCTTCTGTTTCTGGATCTGCAGCTTCTGCTTCTCCCTGTGCTGTTTCTCCCTGTTCTGTCTCTGTGTAGAATATATTTTACTTTTAAAGTGCTTAGAGGGACACTCCACCCTAGCACAGCCCAGGGGTGCTGAATCAAGCCCTGCCCTTGGAGATGAGTGATTGGGGATTACCTCATAGCTCTCCTGATTGAACACACGTTTCCCCACTTCAGCTCTTCTAGAGGCTGTTTGAAACCTGGTGCATTCTGGGACTGGTAGTCTTTTACGAAAACATTCTGTTTTAGTATTTCTACCAGCAAAGACAGGTTGCTTGTTCAAAGCCAATTCACCTCTTTTATAGCTCCCTCTTGAACTATGATAAGCTTCCTTATCACAGTACGTATGACCTAGATTGGCCATTGTTGGAAACAGGATACTGGGCTTGATGGACCTTGGCCTGACCCAGTATGGCATATCTTATGTTCTTATGTTAATGTGTAGTAAAAGTAGAAATTCTGGGGAGAAACACCCCAGAGCCAAGTCTCCAAAATTAAGGGATGTTGAGGGACCTGAAAAGGCTGGACCAGACTCACATGGAGAAGACAGAATCTCCGCAAGAAGGAATGACTCTGACGGGTCAACAGGCCCCTGGGATGCCGCTGATGCAGGCTCTCTGACCTTCCCTTGAAGTGTTGCTCCATATCTACGGCCTCTGAAGCACAGGCGCAACAGACACCGGCGTCCGACACCATTCCACGCCGGGTACCGCAAACTAGGCACTGTGGACAGGCAGGCATTGGTTTATTTTTTTTTATTTTTATTTATTTAACATTTCTTATATACCGCCTTTCATGATATCAAGGCGGTTTACATTGAACAAACTGAAATTACATTGAGAAGAGACACTGCTACAGATAACCCAGAAATGGCATAAAGAAAAAAGCCCAAAGATTCCTTAAAAATAAAAAGGTGCCTCCTTGTTTTGTTTTGTTTTTTTTAATTTCTATGAGGCTAGCAGTTCACAGCCCAGAAATGACCACAAATAAAAGAGCTTCAGGGGCCCTAGCTCAGCATGTGAGGCAAACAGAGGCCGACAAAAAATGTGCAGAGAAAACTGCGGGAAACAGGCCTAGCAACTGACTTCCCGCTCTGGCCCGATGCAACTGCCACAAGGTGCCAAACCGCCACTGATAACACAGTCGATCTCCTCACTGAGCTCTGGCCTGTCATTTTTAGAAACCCCTGCGATCAAAAAACCTTCAGCTTACCTCCGATTGCCTGTGAGAGAAAGGAGATGTGCGTGTGCAGACCGGGCTTCTCGACCTCCTGCGCTCAGCCGGCTTTCGGCTTCGGCGCGAAGGGGGGGGGGCAGAGGCAGCAGCACCAAGAGACATGTGCAATGCAGTGATAGCGGTTCCTCACCCGTTGAATGGATTGGGAGCCGTCAAGCCCAGGGATCGCGGTACAATTTCAAAGCAGAAACGAAGAGAATCAGAGAATAACCTCCGTTGCAGGTGCTGCCCCGATCCCTTTTTTTGTTTGTTTGTTTTGTAAGCAAACTTAACTAAGCAAAAGAAATGTAAGCCAAACCAAATTAAAAACCTGATCCAACTAAAAACCACTTAAAAACCTTATTTGTTCCTTCAGTGAGCCTTCAGCCTAGACTCACCACTTCCTCCAGCTACTTGGAGACTGGGTGTACTGGGAGCTCGTGGGAGGAGCCAGTGGTATTAGTACTGCTATTCTCAAAAATGTGGCGTACTCAGTCTCCAAGCTGCTGGAGGAGGTGCACTACCCAGAGGTGCGGGACTGGACTGGAGGGACAATAAGAACATAAGATATGCCATACTGGGTCAGACCAAGGTCCATCAAGCCCAGTATTCTGTTTCCAACAGTGGCCAATCTAGGTCATATGTACCTAGCAGTTTCCCCAAGAGACACAAATTCCACAATGCTTGTACTGGATCAAGCATTGATATCTTCGGTCACTTCTTAATAATGGTTTATGGACCTTTCCTCCAGGAACTTGTCCAAACCATTTTTAAACCCAGCTACACTAACAGCCTTTACTACATCCTCCAGTAACAAATTCCAGAGTTTGATTACACGTTGAGTGAAAAAATATTTTCTTTTAATAGTCTTAAATAGTTTACCCTGTAGCTTCATTGCATGTCCCCTAGTCTTTCTATATTCTGATAAGGTAAACAATCGATCTACGTTTACCCGTTCCACTCCGTTCATTAATTTATAGACTTCTATCATATCTCCCCTCAGCCGTCTCTTTTCCAGGTTAAAGAGCCCTAACCTTTTTAGCCTCTCTTCATAGGAGTATCCTTCCATCCCCTTTACCATTTTGGTGGCTCTTCTCTGTACCTTTTCTAAAATCGCTATATCCTTTTTAAGATACGGCGACCAGAATTGCACACAATATTCAAGGTGCGGTCACACCATGGAACGATATAGAGGCATTATAATATCTTTTGTTTTATTTTCCATTCCTTTCCTTATCATACCTAGCATTCTATTTGCTCTCTTGGCCGCCGCTGCACACTGGGCCGAGGGTTTTAAGATGGTATCTACAATGACGCCTAAATCTTTTTCCTGGGTGGTGGTTCCTAATGTGGAACCTTGCATCGTGTAACCATAGTTTGGGTTGTTCTTCCCTAGGTGCATAACCTTGCACTTGTCCACATTAAATTTCATCTGCCATTTTGATGCCCAGTCTTCCAATTTATCAAGATCCTCTTGCAATTTTTCACAATCCTCTTGGGTTTTAACAACTTTAAATAGTTTTGTGTCATCTGCAAATTTGATAACCTCACTCGTTATTCCACTTTCCAGGTCATTTATGAATATGTCAAAAAGCAGCAGACCCAGCACAGATCCCTGGGGTACACCACTATTCACCTTTCTCCATTGGGAAAATTGGCCATTTAGCCCTACCCTCTGCTTTCTATCTTTTAACCAGTTCCTGATCCACAATAGTACACTGCCTGCTATCCCATGACTCTTTAGTTTTGCCAAAAGTCTCTGATGAGGGACCTTGTCAAAGGCTTTCTGAAAGTCCAGATACACAATATCAACCGACTCACCTTTGTCCACCTGTTTATTCACTCCTTCAAAAAACATAACAGATTAGTAAGACAAGATCTTCCTTGTCTAAAGCCATGTTGGCTGTCTCCCATTAGGTTGTGACTATCTACATGCTGAGTAATTTTATTCTTTATGATGGTTTCTACCATTTTTCCCGGTACTGACGTCAGGCTCACCGGACTGTAGTTTCCCGGATCACCCCTGGAACCCTTTTCAAAAACTGGTGTTACATTGGCGATCCTCCAATCTTCAGGTATTAGAGATGAGTTTAATGATAGTTCACAGATTACTGATAGCAGGTCTGCAATCTCATATTTCAGTTCTTTCAACACCCTTGGATGTATACCATCCGGCCCAGGTGATTTGCTACTCTTCAGTTTATCTAATAGTTGTAAGACATCTTCCCGATGTATCGATATTTCCTTCAATTCTTCCGCACCTTTAAATATCACTTCAGTCATGGGTAACATCCCTACATCTTCCTCAGTAAAGACCGAAGCAAAGAATTCATTCAGTCTCTCCGCTATCGCCTTGTCGCCTCTTAGTGCTCCTTTAACCCCTTTATCATCTAATGGACCAACTGACTCTCTCACAGGTTTTTTGCTACAAATGTACTTGAAAAGGTCTTTATTTCGTGTTTTTGCTTCCGCAGCAAGCTTCTTCTCAAATTCTCTCTTTGCCTGCCTTATCAATGCCTTGCATTTGACTTGCCAGTGCTTGTGCTGTTTCCAGGTTTCGTCGTTTGGCTCTTTTTTCCATTTCCTGAAAGATGCTTTTTTGGCAACAACAGCCTCTCTGACCTCACCTTTAAACCATGCTGGCAGTTTTTTGGACTTCCTTCCACTTTTCTTAAAGCGTGGAATACAGCTGGTCTGGGCTTCCAAGATAGTATTTTTCAACAACACCCAAGCTTGATGTACGTCTTTAACCTTCACAACTGCTCCTTTTAGTTTTTTCTTAACTGTTTTCCTCATTTTATCATAGTCTCCCTTTCGAAAGTTAAAAGGTAGTACTGTGGATTTCCTTACTATTCCTCCTCCACTAATTAAAATCAAAGGCGATCATGCTATGATCACTATTGCCAAGTGGCCCCAACACCCTTATCTCTTGCACTAGATCTGGTGTTCCACTAAGGACTAGTCTAATATGGCTTCCCCTCTGGTCGGTTCATGAACCAGCTGCTCCAAGAAGCAATCATTCATTTCATCTAGGAACTTTATCTCCCTAGCATGTCCTGACGTGACACTGACGCAGTCAATACCGGGGTAATTGAAATCACCCATTATTATTACTGCGCTGTAACATTTGTTAGCTTCCTTGATTTCTTTGAGCATTTCATCATCCATTTGGTCATTCTGGCCAGGTGCTCGATAGTACACCCCCACTGCCATTGCCTTCCCCCTTTTATATGGAATTTCAATCCATATAGATTCTACAGCAGATTTTGTTTCCTGCAAAACTTTAATCCTTTCTGACTCAATGCCCTCTCTAACATAGAGCGCAACCCCTCCACCAATTTGATCAGCTCTGTCATTACGATATAGTTTGTACCCAGGTATCACAGTGTCCCACTGGTTGTCCTCCTTCCACCATGTCTCTGATATTCCAATCATATCTAACCTTTCATTTAGTGCTATATATTCTAACTCTCCCATCTTATTCTTTAGACGTCTAGCATAAGGAACAGCTTTTACTACATCCTCTGGTAATGAATTCCAGAGTTTGAATATGTGTTGAGTGAAAAAATATTTTCTCTGATTAGTCTAAAATGTGCTACACTGTAGTTTCATTGCATGTTCCCTATCTTTTGACTTTTTGAAGGAATAAACAACCTATCTGTGTTTACTCATTTGACTCCATTCATTATTTTATAGACCTCTATCATATCTCCCCTCAGCCATCTTTTTTTTACAAGCTGAAGAGCCCTAACCCTTTAAGCCTTTCCTCATAGGGGTATCCTTCCATCTCCTTTATCATTTTGGTGCCTCCTCTTAGTATATTTTCTAATTCTGATATATCCTTTTTAATACATGGAAACCAGAACTGCACACAATATTCAAGGTGCAGTTGCATCATGGAACGATTCAGAGGCATTATACAGTAATATCCTTGGTTTTATTCTCCATATCAAATTTCAATGACTAAATTAAAGCTTGATATGGTCAGTTTTAATGTTCTTCTCCCACTCTATCCTTATTTTCACCTCATGGCATGCACTAACATGCCATGCAATTCTGGAAACAAGGGAGAACAAATCCCCTTTTCCCTTTTCTTTGAAACAGCATAAATACTGTCTCACAGAAACCCGGCTGCTACATACATAAGTACTGTACTATATCTGGGGTTTTTTCAAGAATAGCCTCTCTCTAATTATGCCATTTTCACTAGCCCAACACAATTCACGTTGTATTAACCTTTTCCATAATATATTAGCAAAGGAGCATCACATCTCTGAATGTCCCAAGTGCTTACAGACTTCTAAATGAACTTGCATCTTTCATTAACAAGATAGATAGTCAAGTTCTGACATGTCCATTTTTATGAACTAGGCCATGCAATTTCCAGGATAGTTTTGCCTTCAAATATCAAAAGAACTTCTAAATACAAATGCAGCTGCAATTTCAGAATTGCCTCCTAAAAAAATTAGAATATCAATCACTTTTAAAGAAAACCTTTGTAAATAATTGGCTTTCCATTTTCCAGTGGTTTATGGAATCTGAAAAGGGCTCTCTGGATCTCTGCTGTATAGTCTATGGGTGGCTCAATATTTTTTACCTTTATTTTGCATGCAAATTCAGATTTTAATATTTAAATTGTAAGGCAACTGAAAGACTTAGGACTAGGAGGCAAACACTTCCTTTTGAAAATCTCAGGTTAGAGAAGAGGTTTGATAGAAAAGATTTTCAAAGTCTTTGCAGCCCTAGAAAACAGAGTTCTAAGGACCATACAAACACGTAAGATCTTCAACATGTTTGGAGTCATCATTTCCTCCCTCCTCCAGTTGTGGAAACTTTGCAAGAGCACACAAATGAACATATGATCCATAAGGGCACTGCTTCCATCCTCTCATGAAGACAAACCTAGATAATTGGGTTTCATGATGGCCACAACGGACATGCATGACATAAATGTGCATTTATTGGAAACCCACTGTATACAGATCTATCACATGCATGTTCATTATGATAATTCCAAAGACCTGAGTGGCTATGTGTGCCTCTGGGAGAGGATTGAGAAGCACTGTTCTAGAAGACCTAATACCTCTCTAACTAACCTTTTGAAGGAGAAATTAGATCTTACCTGCTAATTGTCTTTCCATGAGTCCTCTCCGGGCCAGTCCAGGGTAAGGTAGGGTTGTCAATCCCATCCAGCAGCTGAGGACTGAAACACTCCAAGTTTTGCTGACAGCCTTAACCGCTCCCCCTGGTGACAGCACTCCAGTCGCCTTCTGACAAAGCAGCATCATTCCTTCCGACGTAACGACATCTCCATAGAAAGAAAAAAAGGCACCTGGAAAATACACCGAACAGACAAACTATATTATCCGGTGAAACTCCGGCCACTGTAATACATATGATTTTTTTTTTTTTTTTTTAATGTTTTAGGTAATTTTTTTTTTTTTTCATTTGAAAAGTGAAAGAACTACTATCGAAGGATGACAAGGAAGCCTCCAAAACTCTGGTCCTTTAAACCAAAAAAGAAACTGTTACTACAAGCCCTGAAAACGCGCTGGAGAAAAAGCTCGTAGAATGAAACTGCACCGAAACTAGCTCCGAGGGAGGGCCCTGGACTGGCCCGGAGAGGACTCATGGAAAGACAATTAGCAGGTAAGATCTAATTTCTCCTTCCATATCGTCTCTCCGGGCCAGTCCAGGGTAAGGTAGGGCAGTACCAAAGCAGTACCTAAAAATGGGAGGGACCGCCAACCCCGCCACAATGGCGGTGGCTCCTACATTGGCATCTTGACTGGCGAGAACATCCAAACGATAGTGCTTCGAAAAAGTATGCAGAGAGGACCAAGTAGCGGCTCTACAGATATCCACCGGAGGTATCAACGCAAACTCGGCCCAAGACGCTGCCTGCGCCCGAGTGAGCTTTGAGTCCTACCGGAGGCTTCTGACCCGCGGACTCGTACGCAGACGCTATGGCCTGTGTGACCCACCGCGCTATAGAAGCTTTCGCCGCTGCCGCACCCTTACGCAGCCCCGCAAACACCACAAACAACCGATCAGACTTCCGGAAAGGCTCCGTAGCCGCAAGGTACCTCTTCAACACCCTTTCCAAATCCAACCTCCGAAGCGAACGGTCCATCGGAGAGCCTGACCGATCCTTGAACACGGGCAACACGACGGATTGGTTCACATGAAAAGATGAAACCACCTTAGGCAAAAAGGAAGGCACTGGCCGCAAAACTACCTTCTGCGGCAAGAATTGAAGGTAAGGCTCTCGGCACGACAGAGCCTGCAAGTCCGCAATACGCCTCGCCAAAGTCAAGGCAACCAGAAATGCCGTCTTCCAGGAAAGTTCCCGTAAACTCTCCCCCGAACGTGACTCAAAAGGAGCCCGTGTCAAAGCCTCCAGAACCAAATTTAAATCCCAAGGAGGCACCACGGAGCGCAACGGAGGGCGAATGATCTTGGCTGCTCGGAGAAAACGACGAATATCGACATGCTGCGAGAGCCTCTTGTTCTGCACTGTTCCTCGAAAACAAGATAAGGCCGCCAACTGCACCTTAAGGGTGCTCAGGGCTAACCCGTGCTCAAGACCATCTTGCAGAAAAGCCAAGAGCTGAGGTAAGGACGCCATAGAAGACCGAATCTGACGTTGTCCACACCAAGACTCAAAGATTTTCCAGACACGAGCATACGCCCTTGAGGTCGACGACCGGCGAGCCTGCAATAAGGTGGCAATCACCGAATCCGAATAGCCTTTCCGCTTTAACCTGCCCTGTTCAAGAGCCAAGCCGTAAGCGAGAAGCGATCCACCTGCGGCATCAGCACCGGCCCTTGACTCAACAAGTTGACGCGATCGGGAAGCCTCCACGGCGGAGCTATGAGCAGACGAATCAGATCCACATACCAAGGCCGGCGCGGCCAATCCGGTGCAATGAGTATCACTGTCCCCCTGTGCCCGGCAATGCGCTGAATGACTCGACCGAGCATGGGCCATGGAGGAAATACGTAAAGGAGCGTGCCCGACGGCCAAGGTTGGACTAGGGCATCCAACCCCTCCGACATAGGCTCTCTGCGTCTGCTGAAAAAACGCGACACTTTGGAATTGGAGAACGTCGATATCAAATCCATCACCGGTTGTCCCCATCACATGGTAATGTTGTGGAACACTGCCGCATTCAGCTCCCATTCTTCGGGATCTAGAGAATGTCGACTGAGATAATCGGCCTGCACATTGTCCTTGCCTGCCACATGCGCCGCGGAGAAGGCCAGCAGATGGACCTCTGCCCACGCCATCAACCGCTGACTTTCCTCCAGCAAGCACACACTGCCTGTGCCCCCTTGGCGATTGATATACGACACCGTCACCAGGTTGTCGGAGAACACGCGGACTGCCGCGCCCGTGACCACTGGCTGGAAGTGGAGCAGGGCCAGCTGCACCGCACGGAGCTCCAACCGATTTATGGACCAAGAACGTTCCTCCACGGACCAAACACCCTGCGCCATGCGAGACTGACAGTGTGCTCCCCAGCCTGAGAGGCTGGCATCCGTGGTCACTAGAACCCACTGTGGATCCCGCAAGGACACCCCCGCTTGAAGATGGCTGGCCTCCATCCACCAAGAGAGACTGTGGCGTACCGCCTCCGGACAGACCAACTTCTGAGACAGAGGGTGAAGCTGCGGCGACCACCTGGAGAGCAACGCCTGTTGCAGAGGCCGCATGTGCGCTCTGGCCCAGGGAACGAGATCCAGAGCCGCCGCCATGGACCCGAGGAGCTGCAAGTAGAGCCACGCTGACGGAGCTGGACGACACAGGAACGAGCGAACCTGCTCCACCAGCTTCACTACCCTGCCCTCAGGTAGGAACACCAAACCACGAGCCGTATCGAAAAACGCTCCCAGATACGTGAGCTGACGAACCGGACTCAACTGACTCTTCGCGCAGTTGATAACCCATCCGAGCTGTTCCAACATTTGCACCACGCGCCGTCGCTGCGACCGCGTCCGTGAGGGAATCCGCCCTGATTAACCAGTCGTCGAGGTACGGGTGCACTCGGATGCCCTCCTTTCGCAACGCCGCTGCCACCACAACCATGACCTTGGTGAACGTGCGGGGTGCCGTCGCTAAGCCGAAAGGCAACGCTCTGAACTGAAAATGACCCATCGGTACTGCAAATCTCAGAAAACGTTGGTGAGCCGCCCGAATTGGAATGTGCAGATAAGCATCAGTGAGATCTATAGCCGACAGGAATTCCCCCGGGCGAACCGCTCGAATAACGGATCTCAACGTTTCCATTCGAAAATGTGGTACCCGCAACGCTCGATTCACTTGCTTGAGATCGAGAATGGGCCGAAAAGACCCTTCCTTTTTGGGAACCACGAAATAAATGGAGTATCGACCTAAGCCGCACTGGTCTAGTGGTACCGGAACCACGGCCTGAAGAGCCAACAAGCGTTGCAATGTTGCTGCCACGGCTCACAACTTCAGCCCCTGACCACAGGGCGAAACGAGAAACTCCTCCGCCAATGGGTACGCGAAATCTAGCGCGTACCCATCCCGAATGATCTCGAGAACCCACTGGTCGGATGTTATAGCGGTCCAAGCCGGAAGAAACTCCCGTAAGCGGCCTCCCACTGGAATCTCCGGCCGGACCCGCCGACCGTCATTGTGGCTTTTTAACGGCAGACTGCGGGGAATTGAAATAGCCTCTACCGAAACCTCGAGCTCCCCGAAAGGACTGGCCACGAGACCCGAAACGGCCCCTGGGGTAGGGAGCAAAGCGAGCCCCCCCGGAATCTCCGAGAATCCCTGCCTTGTGTCCGCGGAAGAGTAGCCCCTCTAGCTACCCTCGGACGATCCTCGGGCAATCTACCGCCCTTGGAGTCTCCGAGATCCTTAACAATCTTTTCCAAGGCTTCTCCAAATAGCAGCTTTCCCTTATAAGGAAGCTTACTGAGTCGCGACTTAGAAGAGACGTCAGCCGCCCAATTTCGCAACCAAAGAAACTGCCTGGCCGCAATGAGAGACGCCATGGATTTTGCGGCTATCCTAACCAAATCATAGAAGGCATCCGCTTGGTAAGCCGCTGCTGATTCTAATTTGGCCCCTTCCGCGAAAGACCCCTCTCCGGGCTCTGCTGCTGCACTTTCTCCCTGAAGCCAGCGTATAGAAGCTCTGGAAACATAAGCTCCACAAATGGAAGCCTGTAGGGACAAAGCACAGGCATCAAAGGCCTGCTTCAAGAGAACTTCTAGCTTCCGGTCCTGTAGATCCTTAAGCGCTGCTCCACCTTCTACCGGTATGGTGGTCTTCTTAGTCACTGCGGACACCAATGCATCCACTTTAGACATTTTCAACAAGTCCCTCTCGTCCTGCGGAACAGGATAGAGACGCCCAAGGCCCGACTACCCCGTAGCGTTGCCTCCGGGCACTCCCACTCAGACTCAATCATCTGTTTTATAACGCGATGTACCGGAAAACAGCGCTGCTCAGCATTATACCCCTGCAGTAAAGGATCTTCTAACGGCTCCTGAGACACCGAGGGCATGGTAAGGTTGAGAGCTGCCAAAGATTGTGAGATAAGGGCTCCCAACTCCTCCTTGCGAAAGACTCTAAACACATTAGGATCCTCGCCGGGTGCTATCTCGCCCTCCTCCAGCTCTGCCTGCCAGGGGTCCAAGCCAGTCTCAGACAGGAGTTCCCCGTCTTCTAACCCCTGCGGCTGCATATCCTGCGTATCCGCAGCCCCTGACGCCGACTCAGCCTTCAGGGCACTGTGGGAAGTCCCTTCCCCTGGATCAAGGACCCCCAACCCGGGGAGAAGCTGTTTTGCAGGGGCAAAGGTGGAAGCAGAAGAAACAGCTTGAGTGGACTTCAACAAGAAAGCCTTATGCATGGCTAGAATAAATTCAAGCGAGAATAAGGTAGAAGCAGCAGCCTGAGCCTCAGGCAGCCTCTGTGCAAGCTTACTCTCAGTTCCAGCGTCCTTATTAGATTTAGATCGTCTTTTGCCCGACTTACTGTGTCCCGCGGGAGAAACGGACGGCTCAGACAACATGGCCGCCGTTCCCGCCTTTTCTGCTGTGGAGAAGGCCTGCTTCGCGTCTGCACCCGGCGTTTCCTCCATGACCCGAGAGAAGGACAAAACGCTAGCGAAAGGAAAGTACTAAAGCCGGCGTCTAAAACAAAAGTTGAAATAAAAAAAACCGCCACGGCTGTGCTCTGCCGCGAAGACACAGACCTCTGTACAGGATTCAACACCCACCTGAGCAGAATGAGACAGGAAAACGGTACCCAGCTTCCCGCTGCTAGCGGAGCCAAGGCACGTTCTGACAGACCGGAGAAGGGCACTGGGGCTCCCAGGACCAGACCTCCGATAGCGCAGAGTACCGAAAGAAAGCAGGCTCTGCCTTCCGACCCCGACCCAAAGTGGGTGCCTCGGAATCTCTGCGATAATTTTTTTTTTTTTTTTTAACAAAGTTTTTCAGGGAGTACACCAGGCAATATAGCAGTCAGCCAGCTCTGCCAGAGCTCATCTACTATAAAAACCTAGCTTAAAATAATAAAATCCAAAATTATCACCAGGGAGCTCGTCAGCTAGACATCCTATTCAGCTGCTGAGGACTGAAAGACTGGAGTGCTGTCACCAGGGGGAGTGGTTAAGGCTGTCAGCAAAACTTGGAGTGTTTCAGCCCTCAGCTGCTGGATGGGATTGACAACCCTACCTTACCCTGGACTGGCCCGGAGAGACGATATGGAAAGCTATGTGCCATTCTTCAAGTCAATGCTTTGTAGATGACTTGATTTAAACAAGTTTTTAGCAACAAAACAATACAGGTTATTAATTTGCAAGCTGGTATGTAACAGAAACTCAATCTCTGTTGAAATGAATGGTGTTATATTCTCATTCATTTAAACAGAGAAAAACATAACTAGACCAAGAAATATTTTCAGGTCCCAACAATGTATGGGATTTGTGAAAAATTAAAGAGGCTAAGACCAAGCAGTGGCATTCCAACCCCTGCTGGCACCCAGAGCGGGCACCCCACCTCTCAGCACGGACACCCTCACCTTGCAACATGGGTGCCCCCTCTTGTGGCACGCAGCGACCACTCCCACTGGGCCCACATGGCAGAGTCAGCATGACAAACTACCTTAACACAGTGGATGGCCTGCTGGGCTTGAAGTGGATGCAGCACAGCAAGCCACACCCTGCCTTAAGGTAGGTTTGCCACGCTGACACCACAGTGTGGGCTTGGCAGAGATGTACACCCACCGCCCCACCTTTGGGATATCACTAAGACCAAGCATATGGAGTGTAATTTTATAACAGGGTGCCTAGGCTGGGAGGGCATACAGGTACAAACTTCACTGATCTATAAGTGTCTTCATTCAGCTGCTCCTCACTAGCTTTCCTTTCTTATCTCTCCCAGCACCCCTCCTCGGGAACTTCACTCTTCCGGCAGATCGCTTCTATCTGTGCCCTTTTCTTCCACTGCCAACTCCAGACTTCCCTTTCCACCTTCCTGCTCCTTATACTAGAACAGAACTAACAAGTCAGTATGTCAGTCTCCATCTCTAGCCCTGTTCAGATCCAGACTAAAATCTTACTTCTTTGACAATGCTTTCAAATCCTGATCCCCTCAGCCTCCTGTTCACTTCCTATGTGTTTCATTACCATTCCACTAGATATATCCTTGTCCCCAGTTGTTGTGTTGTCTGTCTTGATTAGATTATAAGCTCTTATGAGCAAGGACTGTCTCTTAAATGTGTCTGTATAGTTCCATGTATGCTGTGTAGCGCTACACAAATTATAAGTAGTAGTAGTACATATATGGCACCTATCTGCTTTTATAAAACGGTCTCCCTAGAAGCTGCTGCACAAAGTTATACCTGCTCTGAGGTAAGCCTAACTTTTTTGCCTACATTTATAACATACCCACATATTTTACAACTCCATTCCAGTTCTACTCAAGTCCTGGGAATGCCTGTGCATATACCAGGTAAAAATATGCACAATGCATTGTCAGTTTTACCCCCAAGCAATATTCCTGTGGCACTGCTGTAAATGCCCCATTTATGTATGTAGATTACTGTTTTTATGCACAGAAATGACTTATAAAATTATACCCACAATGTGTCTCCAAATCAAGCTATTTAACGCCAGCATCTTCTTGTACTAGTAGATGATAGCCTCCCATGCACATTATTTTTCATAGTAATCCTACTGTTTTTAATTAGTGTGCTTTAAAGAAAAGAACTACATCTCCGAGGGAGAGAAAAGAAACACCTCAGAGGCAAGCCTTTAAAACTTTTTTTTCCAAAGGCTTAATAGATTTTTAACTGGGGTTATTAACATCACCTGCAAATTATTTTAGGGACCTAATTATGTAAAACAAAAACGACTAATTAGGCTTTCTTAGCTTGCTTTGCACTGGCAACAGGAGATCTCTAAATGCAAGGGGAATTAAAGACAAATCGCTCTAAATGAAGAATCAATGAGTGGTATTGCAAAATCAGCTTACTAATGAATATTATTTCAAAAGAAAAAGAAGCCAGGCATGATAACCGTAGCTGCCTGAACAGTTCTCCCACTTTTCGCATCTGACCCCTGGTGTTTTTCCTTGCTACTTTCATTTTTAGTTTGCTTGAGCAATATTCCAAAACATAAATGCATAAACTGGGTCTTTCCTGCTAAAAAGACCATCACAGTTTGCAGACCAATGGACAGTTCTGCCTGTCCAGTCTTGTTGGCTGGACCCTCAACTCCTGGTGTGTCTGAGGTGTTGGGCCATCACTGGCTTTCCTTCCTGATGATCAATCTTCACCATCAAAACCTGCCTGCAATTTTCGTGTTTCCTTGGGACTGATTATTGCTTTAAAGTGCCTTGCCTTTCCTTGTCTTGTCTGGGGCCAATATTTTGAGCTTAGAGAACATAGAATGGATCAGACAAAGATAGAATCATGCAACCCATAAGCGCAGTTACTCACTTGTAACAGGTGTTCTCCAGGGACAGCAGGAATCAGTTCTCACATATGGATGATTTATTTATTTATTTATTTACATTCTCTTATATACCGCGCTATTCTGCATCAGTGCGGTTTACATTGAACAAACTGAAATTACATTGAACAGGGCATTATAACTTGGAGATAACTATTTTACAGGGAACATGGGCTATGGAGGGTTAAGTGGCTTGCCCAAGACCACAAGGAGCACCTGTGGGACTAGAAACCCCAGTCCTTCCAGCCCAAGGTTGCTGTCCTCTAGTGGGATTTGAACCCCCGACCTTCCGGCCTGAAGTACCTTGCCCCAACCACTAGGCCACTCCTCCACTCCTGATGATGTCAGCACCAACGGAGCCCTCGCAGAAGCTTCCCCCCAGCTTTCAAAGAAAGCCTTTGGGAGATGTCACCATGCATGCGTGGTGCCCTTCACGCCCAAGGGTGCCATCTTGCTCAGTCAGATGACTTAGCTAAAAGACAGCAAAAACAAGATGGTAAATGAGCAACTCCAAGGGGAGGAGGGAGAGTTGGGAGGACTGCTTCCTGCTGTCCCCGGAGAGCGCCTGTTACAGATGAGTAACTACGCTTCCTCTGGGAACAAGCATGAAGTCAGTTCTCACATATGGGACTCCCCAGCTACAGGCTACCAAAAGGCCACAGCAAAAAAAGGGAGCCGCAAGCAGCAGCAAATGAGTCCGTGTCCACAGACCACAGTAGGACCCCTATGTCGAATGAAACCAGCACTCCAGTAGCCTGAATACAAAAGAGTCGGAGGGTAGGAGTTTCCTAAACCCCAAAAAGGTTACGGAGCACAGCCTGGCCGAAGGCACTGTCCCATCTGGACTCCCTTTCCATGCAGTAATGAGCTGTAAATGTATGGACTGAAGACGAGGGCTTCTATAAGAGCAGGTCCCGGCAGATGTCTACCATCGGGACAGAGCACAAGTTTGCCACCGAGGCCACCATGGCCCTGACACAGTGCTCTATGACGCAGCCTTCCAGCAGGAGCCCAGCCTGCTCAAAGGTGAAGGCAATACAGTTCGACATCCAGGTAGAAAGCATACGCTTGGTCACCGCCTCCCCCAGCCTACTGGGGTCATAGGAGATGAAGATCTGAGAAGCTTTTCGGTGGCCCTGAGTAAGTTGGATACAGAAGGACAAAGTCCTCTTACAGTCCAGGTGTGAAGGACCGTCTCCGCCCAACTGGAGTGAGGTCTTGGAAAGAAGGTAGGGAGCACCACTTCCTGATTGAGATGGAAGGACGATACTACCTTCAGCAGGAATTTGGGGTGCTTGCGAAGCACCACTCTGTTCTTGTAGAACCTGGTATAAGATACCTCTGCCACAAGGGCCTGAAGCTCACTAATTGCGAGCGGAGGTGAGCGCAACCAGGAAAGCCACCTTCCAAGAGAGGTAGCGATGGTGGCAGGAAGCCAGAGGCCCGAAGGGTGGGCGAGTGAGCTGCTCCAATACCACGTTGAGGTCCCATTTGGTTGCCGGAGGGCGAACCTGGGGCTTCTATAAGAGCAGGTCCCGAAGAAAACGGGTCACCGGAGGTTGGACCGAGAGGGGCTTACCATCCACCAGATGGTGGTGCACTGCAGGACACTAAGGTGCATGTGGAGTTAGGCTTGAGCCCGGATTGAGAGAGGTGGAGAAGGTACTGTAACACCAGTCTCACCTGGCAGGAGAATGGTTCAGCCCCATGCTCGGCGCACCAAGCCAAGAACCTGCGCCATTTGAGGGCGAAAGCCCTCTTAGTAGATGTCTTGCGAGAGGCCAGCAGAATCTCTTCCACCTCAACCGAAAGGTTGAAAGGGGCCAGAGTCACCCTCTCAGCAGCCACGCTGTCAGCTACAGGGGCCCCAGGTTGGGGTACGGAAGAGAGCCCCCCTCCTGAGACAAGTCCCAGGGGCAGTCCCTAAGGGGATGGGGGTCTCCACTGTCAACCAGAGGAGCAATGGGAACCACGGTTGCCTGGGCCACTGAGGAGCTATCAGAATGAGTGAGGCCCTGTCGCAGAGGGTCCTAAACAAGGCAATCTGTGGCATGTGAGGGAAGGCGTACATGAGGCCTTCCAAACATGAGACAAGGAACGCGTCTGCTGCCACCCTGGAGGGGTGGACCTGCCAGGAACAGAAGTGGAACAACTGGAAGTTGTCCAAGCTGGCAAACAGGTGCATCACGGGTTCCCCCCAGAGCTGGAAAAGCCGACTGGCTACACCTGGGGTCCAGCTGCCACTCGTGCGACTGGAGGACTCTGCTCAGCCTGTCGACCAGAAGGTTGTCCTGGCCTGGCAGGTACACTGCCCACAGGAGGATACCCTGTTGGATTGCATACAAGCAGAGGACCACTGCCTCCTGACAAAGCATACGAGACCCCGTACCCCCATTTGTTCACGTAGAACATCACCACCTGGTTGTCCGGCTGGTGATGCAGGTGGTGGCAGAAGACTCGCAGGGCTAAGTATATGGCTCAGAGGTTGATCTGCTGGGTGCTCTCATCTGGTGACCAGTTGCCCTGAGTGCGGAGCTCCCTGCAGTGGGCTCCCCAGCCAAGCAGGGAGGCATCCGTGGTGAGGACCCTCGAGGGGCTCGGGGCTTGAACAGGCATGCCCACCCCAAGATGCTGGAGAGACTGCTACCAGACCAGGGAGTCCACCAGTTGGTGGGTTATAGAGACTCTGTCTTGGAGGCGACCCGTGGCCTGAGACCACTGGACCCGGAGACACCACTGCGCCGCCCTCACGTGAAGGCACGCGTCTGGGGAGATGTGGACCGTGGAGGCCATGTGCCCGAGAAGGCACAGAAGAAGCTGAGAGGACACCAAGGGATGGTACTGTATGTCCCATGCCCAAGTCCTGAGACGGTTGGCTCGTTCCCTGGGCAAGAAGGCATTCGAATGGAGAGTGTTGAGCTCTGCGCTGACCAACTCCAGACACTGTGCCGGGAGGAGGTGAGACTTGGGGTACTTTATGACAAACCCCAAGTGTTGCAGGGCCTGGTTGGTGCGTGCGGTGGCCTGCTGCACCTCTGAGGCCGTGCCTCCCTTTATGAGCCATTCGTCAAGGTAGAGGAAGACAAAGACCCCCTGGAGGCAGAGGAAGGCAGCCATGACTGGCAGGCATTTTGTGAAGACTCTTGGGGCTGAGGCCAAGCCAAAAGGGAGCACCCTGTACTGAAAATGCCTGCCCCCCACTATAAACACAAGTACTGCCTGTGGTTGGGGTGAATGAGGATGTGAGTATAAGCATCCTTGAGGTCTAAGGAGCATAGCCAATCTCCCTGCTGGATTTATGGCAGCAATGTTCCAAGGGAGAGCATCTTGAACTTCTCCCTCACCAGGAATTTGTTGAGGTTACGCAGGTCAAGGATGGACCTTAGGCCCCCTGTCCTTTTTGGCATGAGGAAGTACCTGGAGTAGAACCCTTTGCCCTTGAGATGGTGGGGCACCGTTTCCACTGCTTTGTCCTCGAGAAAACCTGCCAACTCCTTCAGTAGAAGATCCCGGTGGAGGGGAGATCTGAGGGGCTCTCCTGGGAAATAAGGGGGGGGAAGTTTCTGAGTCAGGTGGAGGAGGTAACCCTCCCTGACTACCCGAAGTGCCCAGGAGTCAGTGGTGATGGTCAACTACTGCAAGGGTTCCTCGGAGAGACCAGCTGAGAACCTGGTGAGTTCCTTCATCAGGTCTCTCAGGTACATGCCCATGTACAGCTGGTAGGCCTGGATACGGCCAATGAGATTGAGCCCTGGTAGCACTTTCTGATGAGGGTGTCCAGGGTGCAGTCCTCCCTGCCGGGGGATACCGAGAAGTGCATCTTCTGGCTTTTCAGCCAACGCATGGCCAACTCCACCACCATGGAGTTATGCGGCAACTGTGACAATTAGAAGCCTGGGCTCTGGTGAGGTCGATACATCGAGTTGAGCCATTTGCTCACCACTGGTACCGAAGCCGGTGTCTCCCATATTCAGAGCATCAGCCGTTCCAGGATGGGATGGATAGGCACCCTGAGCAATTCCCACGGAGGATTTCCAACTCATCCGCCCGAGGGTCCTCCCCCGACTCCATAGGGAATGCCAGGGCCTTTGACATATCCTTGATGAAATCAAGGAAGCCCATATCCTCCGGTTTGGACCGCCATTGAGGCTCCGAGACGGGAGAGTCAGATGGGACATCGCGGTGGCAACGGGTATCTAGGGACTCCTCATCCTCTGTCTCCACTGGGAGTAGTCTGTTGATGACTCATAGGAGGGCTGCTCTGCGGGCCTTTGGGCCCCCAATGCCCTGCGGCCAGTGCCCGGCATACTTGCTGGGGATGACTGCAGTACCATCGAGCAGGACTTGGATCGCGACCTCGGCTGAGTATCGGCTCGGCCTCTGGGGATGTCTTCAATGTCGAGGCCCGGTGGTCAGGGCGGATGAACGGGTCGTGCCGGACAACAGTTCCCACTGCTGGTCCATGATGGCAGACAAACTGTGCTCCAGGGCCGCCATTCTGGACTCCAGACCAGAAGGCTCCGCAGCCTTCGGCGCGGGCACCGAGGGACGCGGGCCCGATGCTGGCTCCCCCGAAGGGGAATCCTTGACGAGGATGGTGTATGGGGACCGAGGCTGGTCTGCAGTCGGATCCTTTTGGTGGACATCTGCAGGCCGCTCCCTCTCTGAAGGCTTGGACAAATGTCTTGGACTGTGGGACCAGGCCCAGGGGGCACCTGGCCAGTCGGAACCATCCAAAGACATCGCCTTTGAGAGTTACTTCTTCTTCCTGGGTTCCCTCCAGGGCGACCCCTTGTCTGAGGACCCACAAAGGGGCTTGGTTTCGGGAGGTTCCACCCAAGACGTTGAGGCCTCAGACATAGCCCTGGCCTTCGGAGGCACTGGGGACTCAGGGGAAAACATATCACGCTGCTGCTGGTGGCTCTTGAGGGCCTTACTGGACATACTTTTGCAGGCTGCTGGGTCATGGTCTGGCCCAAGGCAGCGGAGACAGCAGTTGTATGTGTCAGTCAAAGACATAATTTTTGAGCACTGATCACACTTAAAGCCACTGGTAGCCTAGGGGGAAAAAAGTACCCCTGCGAGGTCGAAGACTCTCCGGGCTGCCAGTTGGGAGAAAAATGGTGCAAAGACTCCAGGAAAAGAAAAATGAAAACTACAAAAAATAGACCCGAACTCGACGCCAAGGCAACGAAGTCGGGTGGTGGGAAGAATACCAGTGCAATACCGGAGATGAGTATGAAACTCGGAAAGAAAAATCAACTTTTTCCGGGGTCAAGCCAGACAAACGTCTGAAGGGCTCCACGGAAAAAAGGAGACTGAGCAAGATGGCACCCTTGGGCAGGAAGGGCACCATGCATGTGTGGTGGCATCTCCCAAAGGCTTTCTTTGAAAGCTGGAGGAATGCTTCCGCAAGGACTCCGTCGGTGTGCCAATGTCAACCATATGTCAGGACCACTGTTCCCTCTAAGCTGTGCGCGTGTGCGCGCGCACACACCTCACCGAGCGAGCGCACATACTTTACAACACAGCGCACAAAAATTACGGTTTTGATTCTGATAGAAAACAACACAGACGTCTTAAAATTTAAAAGTTGTTATGTATTTACGGTTTTCACAAGTTCTACAATGTTTTCTAGTGCAATCAATGTGGTGTACATACTGTATTCTGATGTGTAGTCAAATTTTAAAGTATATAACTCTGAGTCGTTATGTGGCGCACAAAAATTTAACCTTCCTTCAAAAACTGCACAGCTGATATTTTATGCGCACACAGCCTACAGAAAATTAGAGGGAACATTGGTCAGGACTGACTTCCTACTTGTTCCCGGAGAAACCCAAGGATCCATAATGGGCCTCTGGGGACTCAAAAAATATGCTTGAATGCCAGGAAGGAATTCTCAGCATTTGAAAGACTCAGAGACCAAAATAGGTGTGGGATTCTGTGGAAGACCCACAAGCCTTTGAACAGTTCTGTACTGATGTTATATATGATGTACATCTACTGCAGTTATGTTTAAACTTGCAAGTGGCAGTCTGGTGGAGTAGCTTAATGCTTAGAGAAGTGGGCCAAGCCAAAGTTCATATCCCACTGCTGCTCCTTGTGATCTTGGGCAAGCACTTAACTATCTATTGCCTCAGAAACAAACTGAGGGTGTAACCCTGTAAGGACAGGTAAATGCCTACTATACCTGATGTTAACTCACCTTGCGCTATGACTGAAAAAGGCAAGAGCAAAATCCCTTGCCCCACACTCGCTGACTGACTATGTGCTGTGTTTGTCCATGACGAAGAATAACTGGCCCAATACTGAAAGCAAGTGGAGAATACATAACTCACTTATTCCTCAATTTAATCATATGTCAGGAGATATAGTTATTTTTTTAAGGCTGGGGCCAGAGGTCTTTGCACATCGGCAGCGGACACTTTAAGGACTACTGATCATGGTGTCAGAGGACCCCTTTGGGAGGAACTCTAATCCCTGGTGACAGCAGCCTTCAGAGCCCTTCCACCTCAGCCCCATTCCAGAGCTAAAACTATACAAAAAAGGACCTCCATCGAACCATGCTCCTGCATGACTAGCCCTACCCCTTGACATAAAAAGCATTCATGAGGCCTACCATGGGGTCAGGACATATTTTTATTCAAGATGGTCACCTGAACAAGTGTGAATCACTCTTGTCCTCCTATGCCTTGTCCCAAGGCAGGAAGGAGGCAGAGGTCCAGGGGAGTTCCTGAGGCTTCACATTTTTTTTCTATCAAGGGAGCAGGGCTAAGCACATAGAGATTGGGCTTGACAGGGGTCCTCATTTCTTTACACTTTGGGGGGAGTAGGCCTTCACAAATCACTGGCCTACCAGAAATTAGAGGACCCCTAAGGTGGTTTCTGATATGGGCCTTAGGGAAGCTGGGAAGAAGAGGTGGGTTAATGACCCCTCCACAATCAACAGTCCCTTTTAAGAGCTGCCACTGCTGCACTAAGAGATACACATTTATTTTCTATTTTGGAGGACAACCAGTGGGAAACTGTGATACCTGGGTACAAACTATATCGTAATGATAGAGCTGATCAAATTGGTGGAGGGGTTGCGCTCTATGTTAGAGAGGGCATTGAGTCAGAAAGGATTAAAGTTTGGCAGGAAACAAAATTTGCTGTAGAATCTCTATGGATTGAAATTCCATGTAAAAAGGGGAAGGCGATAGCTGTGGGGGTGTAATATCGACCGCCTGGCCAGAATGAACAAATGGATGATGAAATGCTCAAACAAATCAAGGAAGCTAATAAACGTTCCAGCACAGTAATAATAATGGGTGATTTCAATTACCACGGTATCGACTGGGTCAGTGTCACGCCAGGACATGCTAGGGAGATAAAGTTCCTAAATGAAATAAATGACTGCTTCTTGGAGCAGCTGGTTCATGAACCGACCAGAGGGGAAGCCATATTAGACCTAGTCCTTAGTGGAACACCAGATCTAGTGCAAGAGATAAGGATGTTGGGGCCACTTAGCAATAGTGATCATAGCATGATCGCCTTTGATTTAATTAGTGGAGGAGGGATATTAAGGAAATCCACAGTACTACCTTTTAACTTTCGAAAGGGAGACTATGATAAAATGAGGAAAATAGTTAAGAAAAAAATAAAAGGAGCAGTTGCAAAGGTTAAAGACTTACATCAAGCTTGGGTGTTGTTGAAAAATACTATCTTGGAAGCCCAGACCAGCTGTATTCCACGCTTCAAGAAAAGTGGAAGGAAGTCCAAAAAACTGCCAGCATGGTTTAAAGGTGAGGTCAGAGAGGCTGTTCTTGCCAAAAAAGCATCTTTCAGGAAATGGAAAAAAGAGCCAAACGACGAAACCTGGAAACAGCACAAGCACTGGCAAGTCAAATGCAAGGCATTGATAAGGCAGGCAAAGGGAGAATTTGAGAAGAAGCTTGCTGCGGAAGCAAAAACGCGAAATAAAGACTTTTTCAAGTACATTCGTAGCAAAAAACCTGTGAGAGAGTCAGTTGGTCCATTAGATGATAGAGGGGTTAAAGGGGCACTAAGAGGCGACAAGGCGATAGCGGAGAGACTGAATGAATTCTTTGCTTCGGTCTTTACTGAGGAAGATGTAGGGATGTTACCCATGACTGAAGTGATATTTAAAGGTGCGAAAGAACTGAAGGAAATATTGATACATCAGGAAGATGTATTACAACTATTAGATAAACTGAAGAGTAGCAAATCACCTGGGCCGGATGGTATACATCCAAGGGTGTTGAAAGAACTGAAATATGAGATTGCAGACCTGCTATTAGTAATCTCTGAACTATCATTAAAATCATTTCTAATACCTGAAGATTGGAGGATCGCCAATGTAACACCAATTTTTAAAAAGGGTTCCAGGGGTGATCCGGGAAACTACAGACCGGTGAGCCTGACGTCAGTACCGGGAAAAATGGTAGAAACCATCATAAAGAATAAAATTACTCAGCATGTAGATAGTCATGGCCTAATGGGAGACAGCCAACATGGCTTTAGAGAAGGAAGATCTTGTCTTCCTAATCTGTTATGTTTTTTTGAAGGAGTGAAGAAACAGGTGGACAAAGGTGAGTCGGTTGATATAGTTTATCTGGACTTTCAGAAAGCTTTTGACAAGGTCCCTCATCAGAGACTTTTGGCAAAACTAAAGAGTCATGGGATAGGAGGCAGTGTACTATTGTGGATCAGTAACTTGTTAAAAGATAGAAAGCAGAGGGTAGGGCTAAATGGCCAATTTTCCCAATAGAGAAAGGTGAATAGTGGTGTACCCCAGGGATCTGTGCTGGGTCCGCTGCTTTTTAACATATTCATAAATGACCTGGAGAGTGGAATAACGAGTGAGGTTATCAAATTTGCAGATGACACAAAACTATTTAAAGTTTCCAAGAGGATTGTGGAAAATTGCAAGAGAATCTTGATAAATTGGAAGACTAGGCATCAAAATGGCAGATGAAATTTAATGTGGACAAGTGCAAAGTTATGCATCTAGGGAAGAACAACCCAAACTATGGTTACACGACGCAAGGTTCCACATTAGGAACCACCACCCAGGAAAAAGATTTAGGCGTCATTGTGGATACCATGTTAAAATCCTCGGCCCAGTGTGCAGCGGCGGCCAAGAGAGCATATAGAATGCTAAGTACCATAAGGAAAGGAATGGAAAATAAAGCACAGTTACTTACCTGTAACAGGTGATCTCTGGGAACAGCAGGAATTAGTCATCACATATGGGTACGTCGGTATCGACGGAGCCCGCGCGGGAAAGCTCCCCAGCTTTTCAGATTAAAAGCTTTTGGAGCCTCCCACTGCACATGCGCGCTGCCTTCCCGCCTTCCTGACCAGCTCTCGTCAGTTCGAGTTTAAAGCTGAGACAATAGAGAGAGAGGACAGGAAGATAGATAGATAGAGATACAACTCCTAGGGGAGGTGGGTGGGTTGTGATGACTAATTCCTGCTGTTCCCAGAGATCACCTGTTACAGGTAAGTAACTGTGCTATCTCCAGGAACAAGCAGGAATAAGTCATCACATATGGGGACTCCCTAGCTAAGATGCCTGGGAGATCCCCCTCCAAGGGTAAACCATCTTCGCATGGATCTCAGGCATCCATCCAGGGAAGGTGGGCAGGAGTTGTTTAAGTATGGAACAGGTGTTTGAGGACAGCCTGACCAAACAAGGCATCCCGGCGGGAGTCCTTGTCCAAGCAGTAATGGGCTGTGAAGGTATGAACCGAGGCCCAAGTGGCTGCTCGACAGATCTGATCTATGGACACAGAGTGAAGATGAGCCATAGAAGTGGCCATGGCTCTCACATTGTGAGCTGTGACATGGCCCTCCAGAGAAATGTTCTTACTCTGGTAAGCAAAAGAAATACACTGAGCGATCCAATTGGAAAGTGTACGCTTGGTGACTGGAAGTCCCAAATGAGAAGGATCAAAAGCCATGAAAAGTTGGGAAGACTTTCGATGTGGTTGAGTCCTGTTGAGGTAAAAGGCAAGAGCTCTTTTACAATCCAGAGTATGAAGGTTCCTCTCTGCACTGGATGCATGAGGAGCCGGGAAAAAGACAGGTAGATATACCTCTTGATTAAGATGAAAAGGCGAGACCACTTTGGGCATAAAGTGGGGATTCGTCCTAAGGACCACCTTATCATGATGAAATCTAGTATAAGGTGGATGAGCCACTAAAGCCTGCAGTTCACTGATGCGGCGAGCCGAAGTGACTGCAATAAGGAAAACAACCTTCCAGGAAAGAAATTTGAAGGAGGTAGAGTCCAAAGGCTCAAAAGGTGGCTTCATAAGCTGACCTAGAACTAGGTTCAAATCCCATGCTACCGGAGGAGGTCGGATGGGAGGTTTAGTTAAGAGTCAGGCCTCTCATGAAACGTGCAACAAGAGGATGAGAGGAGACAGGTTGTCCATTTATAGGTTATAAGGATGCTGCAATAGCACTCAAATGGACCCTTACTGAATTCGTCTTAAGGCCTGCATTTGAAAGATGCAGGAGATAGTCCAAGAGGGAATTCAAAGGAAGTGCTAGAGGGTCAAGACCCTGCTGAGCACACCAAATGGAAAAACGTTTCCATTTGAAAGCATAAGAACGCCTCGTGGAAGGTTTCCTAGAGGCATGAAGGATATCTGTCACAGGTTGAGAAAGATTAAAGTCTTGAAGACTTAGGCCTTCAGTAACCAAGCTCTGAGATGTAGGGATTTGGGGTTTGGGTGCCACAAAGTCCCCTCCTCCTGAGACAGAAGGTCTGGCGCAGCTCCCAGGTCCAGGGAGGATCCCTGGGAGAGATGCAGAAGTAGAGGGAACCACACCTGGCGTGGCCAGCGGGGAGCTGTGAGGATCATAGTCCCGTGATCCCTCTGGAGCTTGAACAGAGTCTTGGATATTAGAGGAATGGGTGGAAAGACATAGAGGAATTCCTGACCCCAATGCAGGAGGAAGGCATCGTGGGCCTGAGCTCCCTGACACTGAGTTCTGGAACAGAACCGGGGAAGTTTGGCATTCCACGGACTTGCAAAGAGGTCTATGTCCGGGGTCCCCCATTCCTGAAAGATTCTGCGTATCTGGTCCATATGTAGGGACCATTCGTGTGGAAGCAGAACTCGACTGAGTCTGTCTGCACGAGAGTTTTGAACTCCTGGAAGGTACACTGCAAGAAGGTGAATTTGATGCTCTCTGGCGAAGGCCCATAATCTGAGAGCTTCGTTGCAAAGCGACAGAGAGCCTGTCCCTCCTTGTTTGTTTATATAGAACATGGCTACCTGATTGTCTGTCTGAACTAGGACAGTCAGGTTGACAAGGAGGGTATAGAAGACCTTGAGGGCAAGGTAAATTGCTCGCAGTTCCAGGAGGTTGATATGAAGGGTGGCCTCCTGTGGAGACCAAGTGCCCTGAGTGGAGAGGTTTTGAAGATGAGCTCCCCACCCTGTCTGGGAGGCATCTGTTGTGAGGGTTGCTTGGGGCAACAAAGGTTGGAAGGGGGCCCCCAACAACAGATTCTTGGTGGATGTCCACCATTGGAGGGACCAAAATAGACGGCTTGAGGTGAGTATTTGGTCGGAGAGCGCTCCAGATGCTTGAGTCCACTGGGTGGCCAAGGTCCATTGAGCTGCTCTCATATGCAGACGAGCGTAGGGCACCACATGTACCGTGGAGGCCATGTGGCCCAGAAGTCGCAGCATTTCCCGGGCTGTCAAATGACTGCTGGAGTGAGCTTGGGAGGCCAAACTCAGCAGGCGTTGGGCCCTGACCTGAGGCAGGTAGGCCCTTGCAGTGATGGTGTCTAACTGGGCCCCTATGAACTCGAGAGACTGAGTAGGGATTAGTTGAGACTTGGGAAGGTTTACTACCAGTCCTAGATACTGCAGAAGACGCCTTGTGCGGTCCAGGGAAATTTGGGCCTGGGACTGAGAGAGAGCTCGGATGAGCCAGTCGTCCAGGTATGGGAATATGAAAATTCCCAGGCCTCTTAGAAAGGCAGCTACGACTGCCATGCATTTGGTGAACACTCTTGGAGCAGAGGCTAGACCGAAGGGGAGTACTCTGTACTGGAAATGTTTTCCCTGAAACAGAAATCGAAGGTATTTTCTGTGGGATGGGTGGATGAGTAAGCGTAGTTACTCACCTGTAACAGGTATTCTCCAGGAGCAGCAGGAATCAGTCCTCACATATGGGTGACGTCGGCGCCGAAGGAGCCCTCGCGGAGCAATTTTCCCCAGCTTTCAAAGAAAGCCTTTGGGAATTGCAGCGCGCATGCGCGGTCCCCTTCCCGCCCAAGGGTGCCATCTTAGCCAGTCAGATGACATAGCGAAAAGACAGCATAAAAATTTGCAAAAAAACTAAAGCAGATAATTGCAACTCCAAGGGGAGGAGGGAGGGTTGTGAGGACTGATTCCTGCTGCTCCTGGAGAACACCTGTTACAGGTGAGTAACTACGCTTTCTCCAGGACCAAGCAGGAAGTCAGTCCTCACATATGGGACTCCCAAGCTTAAGGCTACCAGAGACCCTAAGCATAAAAATGAGCTCCCTCTAGCTCAGCAGTACAGAAGGAAGGAATCTTCGCTGAATTATTACCCACCGGTAGCCCCCATCCGGGATGGAGGGTAGGAGTTGCTCAAACCTCGAAGAGATTTCGGAGGACTGCCTGTCCGAAAGCACTGTCCCTGCGGGACTCCCTCTCGAGGCAGTAATGGACCGCAAAAGTCTGGCTCGAAGACCAAGTAGCGGCCCGGCAGATGTCTGCCAATGGAACAGAGCGGAGGTAAGCCACTGACGTAGCCTCCGCCCGAACACAATGAGCTGTGACCCGACTTTCTAACGAGAGTCCGGCTGCCCCATAAGCCCAAGCGATACAGTCAGCAACCCAGATGGACAGAGTACGCTTGGAGACCGGGAGCCCCAATTTATTGGGGTCAAAAGACACAAAAAGCTGAGCAGCTTTACGGTGCTCCCGCGTACGGTCAAGGTAGAAGTTCAATGCCCTTCTACAGTCCAGGGTATGCAGGACCATTTCAGCTTGGCTGGAGTGTGGCCTGGGAAAGAAGGTCGGAAGTACCACCTCCTGATTGATGTGAAAAGGGGAGACCACTTTTGGAAGAAATTTAGGGTGAGTCCGTAGGACTACCCTATTTTTGTAGAACCGAGTGTAAGGGGGATCAGACACGAGGGCCTGCAATTCACTTACGCGTCTAGCGGAAGTGAGGGCTATCAGGAATAAGGTTTTCCAAGAAAGAAAACGGAGAGAACAGGTAGCCATAGGTTCAAAAGGCGGACAGGTGATCCGCTGCAAAACCACATTCAGATCCCAGTCAGGTGCTGGCGGGCGCAGAGGTGGTTTAAGTAGAAGGAGACCTCGGAGAAACCTTGCCACGAGAGGGTCGCTGGAAAGAGGTCTGCCGTCCACCGGCACATGATGTGCGGAAAGAGCACTGAGGTGAACTTTAACAGAGTTGGACTTAAGTCCCAGATTAGAGAGGTAGAGCAAGTACTGCAAGATCACCGACACCGAGCAGGAGAAGGGATCCTGAGACTGCTGGGCACACCAAGCGGAAAAGCGACGCCACTTAAGGGCGTAGCATTTGCGGGTAGAAGGTCGCCGGGAAGCTAGGACGACCTCTTCCACCTCTGCCGGCAGTAGAAGGGGAGCAAGGACTACCCTTTCAGCAGCCAGGCCATCAGATGTAGAGATCTGAGGTTGGGGGCAGTAGGGACCCCTGATCCTGTGTTAGGAGATCTGGTTGAAACCCCAGAGGGAACGGATCCTCCACCGCTAGTTGCAGCAGGAGTGGAAACCACGGCTGTCTGGGCCACCGAGGAGCTATCAGGATCATGGAAGCTTTGTCTCGGAGAACCTTGAAAAGAGTTCGAGAGACTAGCGGTATGGGAGGAAAGGCATAGAGAAGGCCTTTCGACCATGAGAGCAGAAAAGCATCCGCCGCTACTCGAAGGGGATGCGGCTGCCGAGAGCAGAAGCGAGGAAGTTGCCAGTTGAGAGGACCGGCAAAGAGATCCATCGTGGGGAGGCCCCACTTCAGAAAAAGTTTCTGAACTACGAAGGGATCCAGTCGCCACTCGTGCGGCTGGAGGATTCTGCTGAGTTTGTCCGCCAGGCAATTTTCTTGGCCTGGGAGATAGACTGCCTTGAGAAGAATGCCGTGGCTTATGGCCCAAGAGCAGAGTCTCTGTGCTTCTCGACAGAGAAGGAAGGAGCCCGTGCCCCCCTGTTTGTTCACGTAGAACATGGCAACTTGATTGTCCGTCTGGACAAGGACGGACCGGTGAGAAGTCAGGTGGGAGAAAGCCTTGAGAGAGCCAGACGGATCGCTCTGAGCTCCAGGAAGTTGATCTGCTGCGCAGACTCCCACGTGGTCCAGAGACCTTGAGTACATGCCCCTTGGCAATGCGCTCCCCATCCCAGGAGAGAAGCATCGGTCGTCAGCACCTGAGCCGGCGGAGGAGACTGAAAAGGCATTCCAAGTACGAGGTTCGGCCGATGAAGCCACCACTGTAGAGAAGAGGCCAGCGGGCCTGAGATCCGCACTAAGTCGGCTAGGCCGCCCGTGGCCTGTTGCCACTGCTTGCGAAGGCACCACTGAGCAGGCCGCATATTCAGGCGGGCATTGGGGGTCACGTGGACGGTGGAAGCCATGTGGCCGAGTAGTCTCAGGAAGCGCCTGGCCGAGACCAGGGACTGGCTGCGAAAACGGCCGGCTAGGTCCATGAGCCGTTGAGCCCTGTCGAGAGGCAGGAAAGCTCGCGCCTGAAGAGTGTGCAATCTTGCGCCGATGAACTCGAGATCTTGCGAGGGGAGCAAAGTGGACTTTGCGAAGTTTACGACAAAGCCCAAGTACTGGAGGAGAGTCACAGTGCGGTGCGTGGCTTGTGTGACCTCTTGAGAGGACGATGCTCTGATGAGCCAGTCGTCTAGGTAAGGAAAGACATAGAGGCCCTGAAGCCGGAGATAAGCCGCCACCATCGCGAGACATTTTGTGAAGACTCGTGGTGCGGAGGATAGGCCAAAGGGCAGTACTCTGTACTGGTAATGATTTCCTGCCACCACAAACCTTAGGTATTGGCGGTGGCTTGGGTGGATGAGGATGTGCGTGTAGGCATCCTTTAGATCAGCGGTTCTCAACCTGTGGGTCGCGACCCCAACGGGGGTCGCCACAGGATTTAGCGGGGGTCGCTTAGCCTCCACCAAGTATAAAAAAAAAAATTAAGATGTGCACAAGTTGCTGCCGCTGCCGAGTCCGCTTCTCGGCAGCAGCAAACTCCGGCAAACTCACCGCCTTCTTCTGCAGCCGCGGCTCCCTGCCTCTTAGGGAACCGCGGCTGTACTTGTAAAATCGTTGCGGAGCCCTTCCTGTCTCGACGGGCTCCGTGCAGCATTGTCCCGCCTCCAAAGGAAGTGGTAAACAACTTCCTTTGGAGGTGGGACAATGCTGCATGGAGCCCATCGAGACAGGAAGGGCTCCGCAATGATTTTACAGGTACAGCCGCGGTTCCCTAAGAGGCAGAGAGCCGCGGCTGCATTAGAAGGGAGGCATACAACCTGCAACACGGCTGACATCGACAGAGGGGGGCTGACATGGACAGATGGAAGGATGGGGCTGACATGGAGGGAGGGAGGGAGGGAGGGAGGGGCTGACATGGACAGATGGAAGGATGGGGGCTGACATGGAGGGAGGGGGCTGATATGGATGGATGGATGGATGGAGGGAGGGGGCTGACATGGACAGATGGAAGGATGGGGCTGACATGGAGGGAGGGAGGGAGGGAGGGGGCTGACATGGACAGATGGAAGGATGGGGCTGACATGGAGGGAGGGAGGGAGGGGGCTGATATGGATGGATGGATGGATGGATGGATGGAGGGAGGGGGCTGACATGGACAGATGGAAGGATGGGGGCTGACAGGGAGGGAGGGAGGGAGGGAGGGGGCTGACAGGGAGGGAGGGAGGGAGGGATGGGGGCTGATATGGATGGAGGGAGGGAGGGAGGGAGGGGGCTGACAGGGAGGGAGGGAGGGAGGGATGGGGGCTGATATGGATGGATGGAGGGAGGGAGGGAGGGGGGCTGACATGGACGGATGGAAGGATGGGGGCTGACATGGAGGGATGGATGGAGGGAGGGGGGCTGACATGGACGGATGGAAGGATGGGGGCTGACATGGAGGGAGGGAGGGAGGGAGGGGGCTGATATGGATGGATGGAGGGAGGGGGGCTGACATGGAGGGAGTAGGCTGGCATGGACAAAGGGGAGAGACATGGGGACATACTGGACAGACGGGATAAATGCTGGACAGAGGCGAGAGACAGTGCGGGTTAGGATTATAATGGGCTGATGGGGGTGCTAGCACTGGTAATGGGCAGATGGGGGGGCTACGAATGGTAATGGGTTGATTAGGGAAGGCTAGGACTGGGAATGGACTTATCAAGGGGGGGTAGGACTGGTAATGGACTGATGGGGGTCTAGCATTGGAAATGAGCTGATCAGTGAGGTTAGGACTGGAAATGGGCTGATTAGGGGAGCCTAGCACTGGTAATGGGGTTGAGGGGGGGACTAGCACTGGAAATGAGCTGATGGGGGGTAGGACTGGTATTGGGCTGATTAGGGGGGGGGGGTAGGACTGGTAATGGGGTTGAGGGGGATTAGCACTAGAAGTGAGCTGATTAGGGGGCTTTGACTGGGAATGGGCTGATTGTGGGGAGGGGAGGATAGAGCTGCTGACCCTGGAAGAAAACTGGGGGCTAAGGCTACACGTGGGCTGATACACGGGGATGGGAGCATGGAACTGAAAGGGAGTGGATCTGAGAGGGGCTGCCATGGTATTTGTACTAGAAGGGACTGATCAGTGGGGAAGGAGGGGGACTGGAAGGGAATGGACACCAGTGGCAGTCATGGGAATGCAAGTTGACATTGGAAGGTACTGGGAGTGAGGACTGGAAAGGGGCTGATACTGGGGAGGGTTACTGGGACTGGAAATAGGCTGATCTTTTTATCTTTATCTTTATCTTTATTTAAAATTTGATAAACCGCTTAGGCCGAAACATAAAAGCGGTGTACAAAAAAAATAAAAGGTCAACACTGCAAACTATAGAAAAAGGAACGCCAAAATATAACAGGAAAGCAAAAGAAAGGACAGTGCAAAGCAAAAACAACAAACAATAATCGCAACCAAAACACAGACTGACTCAATTAGAACAACGACAGACAGGGGGGGAAAACAGGACCAAAATCTAGCTGAGACAAGACAACAATAAAAACAATGAAACTACTACGTCAGGGGGGGGGGTCCAAGGGAAGGTCAAATGCTTTTTGGAAGAGGTAAGTTTTAAGGGATGCTTTAAATTGAGAATAGGAGTTTTCAAGACGAAGAGATGAAGGTAAAGTATTCCACAACCAGGGACCAAGGAAAAAGAAAGCAGAGTGACGGGTCTTTTCAAGATGTGCATGGGAGGGGGGAGGCAGAGACAGACGATTAGCGTGAAGAGCACGGAGCTGGCGATAGGGTGTGTGCAAGGAAACCAAATCAGCCAGATACAAAGGGTTATGGGTGTGGATGGCACGGTGTGTGAGAATGAGAATTTTGTAATGAAATCGGACAGATAGGGGCAGCCAGTGTAGACGAAAGAGGATAGGAGTGATATGATCAAAACGGCGGGCAAAAGTGATGATACGGGCAGCGGTATTTTGAATTAGTTGGAGGCGTCGGAGTTGATACTTGGGGAGGTTGGCTATGAAAACATTACAATAGTCGAGTCGGCTGGTGATCAGGGCAATGACAAGAGTAACTAATGATTCTAAGGGAAGAAATGTGCGGATAGCTCGAATTTGATGAAGGGTAGCAAAACAACGCCTAGTGAGGGAAGAGATATGGTCGTGAAAAGAAAGAGAAGGATCAAGAACTACTCCAAGATACCGAAAGGAGGATACAAGAGGAATGGGTACAGAATCGATCAAAGGGGCAGAGGAGGGGCAAGAACCAGTGATGGAAAGAAGTGAAGAAAACAAAAGAGATAAGAACTGGCAGATGGACCATAGACCACAGAAAGAGAGCTAAGAGAAGACAGGAAAGCAGAAGCCTCAGATCGGGACCAGCATGATCAGAGAATAAATTGGTCAGACAACAAAGGTAGAAAAAATAATTTTATTTCATATTAGTGATTTGACTACAAAATCATCATAATTTTGAAATCAAATATTGTTACTTGTTGTTTTGATTATTTAAATAAGTATTTTATAAATAAAAACATATTGCAAAGGCCTATAATATATTAATAATTCAACAAATGATTACAGCGACAATGCGTTAACGGTAAAGGAAGAGAGACGCATTTGATTTTATCATTGGGGGTCACCACAAGTTGACCAACGGTAAAAGGGGTCACGGTACAAAAAAGGTTGAGAACCACTGCTTTAGATCCAAGGAGCATAGCCAATCTCCCTGCTGGAGGTAGGGCAGAAGGATTCCAAGGGTAAGCATCTTGAACTTCTCCCTCACGAGGAACTTGTTGAGGTTGCGCAAGTCCAGGATGGGTCTGAGGCCTCCTGTTCTTTTTGGTATTAGGAAATACCTGGAATAAAAGCCTTGACCTCTCAGGTGGTGGGGCACCGGTTCCACAGCCTGTTCCTGAAGAAGACTTGCTAACTCCTGAAGGAGTAAGTCCCTGTGCAGAGGGAGTCGTGGAGGCTCTCCCGGAAAATAGGAGGGAGGGACCTGGTGGAAGTGGAGAAGATAGCCTTCTCTCACAACCTGAAGCACCCAGGCATCTGATGTGATGTTGAACCACCTGTGGGCAAAGTGGACCAGCCGGCCTCCAGTGCTGGGAGGAACCAGCTGAGGGGGAGAGGCTATGCTGAGGAAGTCAAAAACCCCCACCCTGCTGAGCAGGGGCCGGTGGTGCAGGCTTGGGGGCTTGCTGCCTACGGGACCCGTTACCCCGTCCCTTGGCCTGCTGACCCTGTTGGGGAGCTGCGGAGGCCTGATATTGAGGGTAGTGTTTATAGGCAGCCGCCTTTCTCGGGTAAAAGGACTTCTTTCCCGAGCCCTTCTTCTTCTGGGAAGGGGCAGAGGTCTTCCTAGAAAGCCTAGTTCTGGTGAGAGTCTCCGTCTCGAGTTGTGCAGCCTTCTCAGCCATGGGCTTGCCAAAGAGGTTCTCACCTCGGCAGGGGACATCGACCAACTTGTCCTGCACCCAGGGTTCAAGGTCAGACGACTGAAGCCAAGCCTGTCAGCGGGCACTGATGCCGGCTGCGGCCACACGAGCCGATGCTTCAAAGCCATCATAGGCTGCTCGAGAAATGAATTTGGAGCATTCCCGAATACCAGTGGACAAGGCTAGGAACCTCCGCAAAGGTTCCTCGGACAGTCCAGCAGAGAATCCGGCCATCTCTTTAGCCAGGTCTCTAAGGTACATGCCCATGTAGAGCTGGTAGGTCTGGACCCGACAAGCAAGCATAGAGCCCTGGAAACACTTCTTACCGAGGCCATCCAGGTTGCGGGCCTCCCTGCCAGGAGGCACCGAGGAGTGCATCTTCTGGCTCTTAAGCCTATGCATGGCCGATTCCACCACCATGGAATGGTGCGGATGCTGTGCTTTTTGGAAGCCAGGGCTCTTGCGGACTCGATAGATGGAATCGACCCGCTTGCTTAATACCGGCGACGATGCCGGACTCTCCCACATGCGGAAGAGTAGTCGTTCCAGCATGGGAGGAACCGGTACAGTAAAGTGCTCCCTGGCGGGAGAGTCGTACTGAAGGGCGTCGAGCTCTTCGGCTCGAGGCTCCTCCTCGGGATCCGCAGGGAAGGCCAAAGCCTTGGCCATATCCCTGACGAAGTCCGAGAACCGGGCATCCTCCGGGGGGGACTGTTTCCGAGGTTCGGACTCAGGGGAGTCCGAGGGGACACACCGAGTCCGAAAAGAATCAGGTGACTCTTCCACCTCAGACTCCCAGGCCGACTCCGAGGAGGAATCGGTGGGGTCAGTTCGGGCGGGCGGGCGGAGGCGTCAACGACCTCGGTCCCGAACGGGAGGCCGAGGGTGACCTCGACCGAGGATCGACTCGAGCCCGCATGGACTCGAGGATCGGCTCGGTCTCCGGGGTCGACTTAGACGTCGACGTCCTGGCGGTCGGGGCAGAGGCGCCAGCGAGGCTAGCGATCAGTGCCCGCTGCTGGTCCATGAAGGCAGATAGTCTGCTCTCCAAGGCCGTCAACCTGAGTCCGACCTCAGGTGACCCAGCAGCCCCCGACTCGGGCCCCGACGGCGTCGGGCCCGACGTCGGACCCCTCGGAGGCGAGTCCAGGAGGACTACAGGACTTACCCGAGCAGGCATCTCCGATTCCAAACGAGGTCGCTTCGGGAGATGTTCCTTCTCCAAAGACCCGGGACGGCTATCGGGGCTATGTGACCTGGCCCTCGCGGAACCAGGAGCATCCACCGACGCCGCCCTCGCGGGTTTCGCCTTCCATCGATGATCCCCGGAGGGAGAACCTCTGTCGGAGGAACTCCGGCGATGCTCAGAGCTGGAGCCTCTGGATGCCGAGGCCTCCGACGAGGTCCGGGTACGGGCGGGATCTGCGAAGATTCTTTCCCGCTGATGCCGCCGACTCCGTAACGCTTTGGAGGACATTTTGCTGCAGGCCCCACAGATCAGTTCCTCATGATCTGGGCCAAGGCAGCGGAGGCAATTATCGTGTGTGTCAGTGAGTGACATATTTCTGTCACACTGAACACACCTCTTGAAACCACTGGCCGCCATCGGGGGAAAAAGGGCCCCTGCAAGGTCAAAGGACCGGGCTGCCAGCGAAAAACCGAAAACGAAACTGACAGAAAAATCTGAAAAACCGAAAAATAAGAGAAGGACTCGCAACGGCGTCGCGAGTCCGGGCAGGAAAGAGACCGGCGTCGAATCGATAGAAAAAAAGAGAAAGAAATCACGAAAAATCAACTTTTTCAGCGGGGACAAGAAGACCACGTCTGTAGGGCTCCGCGGAAAAAAGAAGACTGGCTAAGATGGCACCCTTGGGCGGGAAGGGGACCGCGCATGCGCGCTGCAATTCCCAAAGGCTTTCTTTGAAAGCTGGGGAAAATTGCTCCGCGAGGGCTCCGTCGGCGCCGACGTCACCCATATGTGAGGACTGACTTCCTGCTTGGTCCTGGAGAATGTGTGTATACGCATCCTTTAGGTCTAGAGAACAAAGCCAATCCTGACTCTGAAGGTATGGAAGGAGAATGCCCAGAGAAAGCATTTTGAATTTCTCCTTGAAAAGAAATTTGTTCAATTCTCTCAGATCCAGAATTGGTCTGAAGCCCTCTGTCTTCTTTGGTATTAGAAAATAAGGGGAGTAGAATCCCGTCCCCTGTTGAAGAAGAGGGACCTCCTCTATTGCCCCTGGGCAAGGAGGGAGGAGACTTCCTGACCCAAGAGGGCCAGGAGAGATGGGGGAGAATTGAACTGCCTCACCATAGTATAAAGAGGAAGGTCGGAAAAATGGAGTTTGTAACCCTCTCTGATGATAGAGAGGGTCCATTGCTCTGATGTAATTTGCTCCCATCTGGGAGCAAAGTGAGCTAACCTTCCGGGTATGGTGAGGGGCTCTGGTTGTTCTAGAGCCAGAAAAGTTAAGTTCTCTAGGGGCAAGTCAAAACCCCTGAGGGGGTGGAGCCTGCTGAGGCGTAGCAGACACCGCAGGCTTTGACCTTGCCTGTTTAGGTTGCTGACGTTTAGCAGCAAAACGAGGCTGAGAGGATTGTTGGCCAGTATTTGTGGAAAATCTGGACTTCTTGTAATAAGGCCTCTTAAAAGACTTCTTCTTGGCAGGAGTGGAGGTAGACTTAGAAAGTCTATCTAAGGTGGCATTTTCTGCGTCCATTTGAGTGGCCTTAATTTGCCACTCCTCACCAAATAAGTTCTCACCTGTACAGGGCAGATTTCGTAAGCCATCTAGGACCCAAGGTTCTAGATCAGAAGCCTGGAGCCAAGCAAGACGTCGGGCTGCTATAGCAATGCCCGAAGCCCTACCAGCACCCTCAAAGGAATCAAAAGCTGCCCTGTTGGAGAACTTTGAAATATCCAAAAGGTGTTTCACTAAGGAAATGAACTGCTCCCTCTTATCCTCAGGGATAAAGGGGGCAAAATGCCGAACTTTTAGAGCGATTTCACTGAGAAACATGCCCATGTAAAGACTATAGGAATTAATCCTGGCTATAAGCATAGTAGCCTGGAAAATTTTCCTGCCAAAAGAGTCTAGAGTCTTACATTCTCGCCCTGGAGGAGTAGAAGAGTGCCTTTTGGTACTCTTTATCTTCTTCATTGCAGACTTCACCACAATAGAATGGTGAGGCAACTGGGTTTTTTGGAAACCAGGAGAAGGGGGGACACGGTACATGGTGTCCAACCTGCGAGAAGAAGGAGACAATGTTAGAGGAGCCTCCCATAAGTCCATCAAGTGTTCTTGAAGGATTTCATGGATAGGCAGGGTGACTGCCTCTTTAGGAGACAGAGTATCCTAAAATATCCAGTTTCTTTGATCTGGGTTCCTTTTCAGAGGATGAAGCAATAGAAAGACCTTTAGCCATTTCTATGATGAAGTCCTGAAAGGACAAATCCTCTGGTGGAGACATTCTCCTGTTAGGAGAAGAAGGCTCCTCAGGAAGATCAAGGGAGAACTCATCAGAATCATCAGAGGAGTTAAAATCCTCTGAAGAAGCAGAGTATCCTCTATGTGCTTCCAACGCACGATACGAATACCGTTCGGTATCGACATCGGGCGTACCGGGTATGGGATCGGTACCGGGCAAAAGCCCGGATCCGGCATGCGGAACCGATCTGCGTTTGGAAGACGATGGCCTCGGTTCCGGTATGGAAGCCATTACCGGAACCGGACCCGGTACCGCTGGCTGTGGTACCGAGGGCGTAGCAGCATTAATAAAAGCCAGAATGGCCTGCTGCATGACTTGGACAGTATTGCCCATAGACGCCACTGCTGCCTGGATGTCGGTACCGGTATGGGCCGGTACCCCAGAGCAGTACAACAGGTGATCTGTCGAGGCCGCGCCATCGATGTCAACCTGTGACCCCATGATTGCTTTGGAGGCCGGAACCTCCCGCCGGGTTTTTTTGGCCTGGGCAGAATCCTCGAACTCAGAATTGAGAGCCTCTCGATCTTTAGAAAGAGATTTGCTTTTAGAGGATTTGCCCACTGGAGTTTTGGTTACCTGAGATCCATCCGGAGAGGAAGACCTGGATGACTGTGATGCTTCTGAAGGAAACAGCACATGGAACTTGTTGGCCCGGTTCTGCAATCCACGTTTCGACATCTGGGAGCAGGATGGGCAGACCGGTATGGAATGGTCAGGTCCTAAACATTTAAGACACCATTCATGGGTGTCTGTTAGAGGAATGACAGCACTGCACTTGGTACACTTTTTAAAACCAGGAACTGGCTTCTCCATGAGGAGAATTTGTGTAGGCCTGAAGGCCTAACAAAGTACCAAGCTGTGCTGAAGAAAAGAAAAAAAATTTTTTTTTTTTTTTCAAAAGAAAGAAAGAGAGACCGGCAGTACCGGTTTCAAAATGGGGAAGGCAGGTACGCGGTCTAAAGAAAACAATAAAATTAACAATTTCTTCAGCGGTGACAGGAACACGACCTGCTGGCTCCGCGGAAAAAAAAGAAACTGACGAGAGCTGGTCAGGAAGGCGGGAAGGCAGCGCGCATGTGCAGTGGGAGGCCCCAAAAGCTTTTAATCTGAAAAGCTGGGGAGCTTTCCCGCGCGGGCTCCGTCGGTACCGACATACCCATATGTGATGACTTATTCCTGCTTGTTCCTGGAGATAACAAAATATATTATAATGCCTCTATATCGTTCCATGGTGAGACCGCACCTTGAATATTGTGTGCAATTCTGGTTGCCGTATCTTAAAAAGGATATAGCGATTTTAGAAAAGGTTCAGAGAAGAGCCACCAAAATGGTAAAGGGGATGGAAGGATACTCCTATGAAGAAAGGCTAAAAAGGTTATGGCTCTTTAACCTGGAAAAGAGACGGCTGAGGGGAGATATGATAGAAGTCTATAAATTAATGAACGGAGTGGAACAGGTAAACGTAGATCGATTGTTTACGTTATCAGAATATAGAAAGACTAGGGGACATGCAATGAAGCTACAGAGTAAAACTATTTAAGACTAATAAAAGAAAATATTTTTTCACTCAACATGTAATCAAACACTGTAATTTGTTACCGAAGGATGTAGTAGCTGTTAGTGTAGCTGGGTTTAAAAAAGGTTTGGACAAGTTCCTGGAGGAAAGGTCCATAAACCATTATTAAGAAGGGACCCAGGATATCAATGCTTAACCCAGTACAAGCATTGTGGAACCTGTGTCTTTTGGGGAAACTGCTAGGTACATATGACCTAGATTGGCCACTGTTGGAAACAGAATACTGGGCTTGATGGACCTTGGTCTGACCCAGTATGGCATATCTTATGTTCCTATGTTCTTAATATTATAAGAGAGACTATGGAGAGGTTTCTTCAAGATCAATGATGCAGTACTGAGAAGCCAGTTAATAAATGGCACATGGATACTGAGGTCTTGTTTCCCTCCTCATATTGATTAGTATAGGGGGTAGGTCTGCTAGTTTAGTGTTACTATTTGTGTACCTCTTTCTGCTGGGTTTTTGATGTGGTCTTAGACCAATGAAAATAAGTATAAGATATCACATATAGTGAGATCAAGAAATCTGATATTTTTTTCAGAATGTGTATCACACATTTGAAGGATGCAGGACAAGGAAGTAATTTGTGCACTGCCGGTCTTCTAAATCCAATTAAGCAATTGAAGGCTAACATCACAGGATGCCATCTAACGTTCATAAGTATAATAATAATGTGAAGTATTACATACCATAAATAAAATCTGAGAAACATATTGTATCCAATAGCCATGACCATGATACAATAATAGTCATTGCCAAGCCTTCTGTTATGTCATAAAGGGGCCTGTTTACTTAAGAATACACCGGTAGCATGTGTTTGTGCTGCGAATCTAGCACAAAGGCCCATGTGCATCCATCCCCCTGCTGTTGGCACATTGCAATCCAGCACACAGGTGCACTTAATGACACCCATTAAGGTGGCATTAAGTGCACTGCGTTTATAGCAACATTTGCAGTTGGTGCGCACCCATAACACCCACGCTAACCATGATGCACCATCAATGCCCACGTTCTGCCCCAACCCACCCAGTCTCTGCCTGATAGTGCGTTACAAAGTTAGCATGGGATTTTTAATGTAGAGTCCTATGCTATGTTTAGCATGGCAAGCTTACTGCACACTAAGTCTCACACTAACGGTTAGCACGGTTTAGTAAATATGCCCCAAAAGTCCATGACTGGTTTACTCACATTTTTTTTATATTTCCATATTATAAATGTAGATTCAGAGCCTCTTAGAAAAGCCTTTGATATGGTAAAATAGGGGCAATAATTTCCATGCCATTCTACAGTATTTGTTCATTATAGCTTGCCTATCTTAAACATACTAAGCAAGTTAGAAAAAACATCAATAATTATCAAACATAAATATCACATAAAATAAAAACAACAATATAGTAACATAGTAAATGGCTGCAGATAAAGATCAGCACAGCACATCTGGTCTGCCCAGTAAAGTGTCCCCACTCTGCTTTTACTTTGGGTTGTAACTGTCGCTCTGTGCAGGTTACTCCTGTTGTTGTTAAGTGCCATTGAGTCAGAGTCGACTCATGACGACCCTCTGGATAGCTATCCTAAATTGTGTTCGGTCTTGAGTCAGGCGGCTCCTTGTTGACAGACTGGTACCCGTAGCTGCTGTTATTCTATCGATCCATCTCATTGCTGGCCTTCCTCTTTTGCGCTGACCTTCTATCTTGCCAAGCATGATGTCCTTCTCTAATGATCTCTCTCTTCGCATGATGTGTCCAAAGTATGAAAGTCGAAGTCTTGTCATCTGAGCCTCTAAAGAAAGCTCAGGTTTGATCTCCTCTAGTACAGACTGGTTTGTTCTTCGGGCAGTCCATGGTATACACAGTATTCGCCGCCAGCACCATAATATAAAGGCATCAATTTTCTTCCTGTCTATCTTTTTCACTGTCCAGCTTTCACATCCATATGATGTTATTGAAAATACCATGGCTTGAACAAGTCAAATCTTTGTATGGAGAGAGACATCTCTGCTATTGAGGATCTTATCTAGGTCTTTCATAGCCATTCTGCCAAAAGAAATGCGTCGTCTGATTTCTTGACTGCTTGTTGCTTTTTTATTGATAGTTGATCCAAGTAGGTTAAAGTTGTTCACGATTTCAATTTCTTCTCCTTCAGTGATGAACCTGTTGATTATGCCAGTTGTCATGATCTTTGTCTTCTTTACATTAAGGTGCAGGCCTATTTTGAGACTATGTTCTTTGATTGTGAGAAGCAAATGTTTCAGATCATCTTCACTTTCAGCCAGTAATGTGGTATCATCAGCATAGCGAAGGTTGTTGATGAATCTTCCACCAATGTTCACACTTCTGTTGTCTTCATACAGTCCTACTTCTCTGATGACTTGTTCAGCATATAAATTAAACAGGTAGGGGGAAAGTATGCAGCCTTGTCTTACACTTTTGCTTATTTTAAACCATTCTGTTTCTTCTTGTTCCGTTCGAACTGCTGCTTCTTGATCAATGTACAGATTATGCAAGAGTACAATCAGATGTTCTGGTATACCCATGCTTCTTAATGTGGCCCAGAGTTTCTCATGGTTTACACAGTCAAAAGCCTTGCTATAGTCGATAAAGCACAAATAGATATCCTTTTGGTATTCTTTAGTCTTTTCAAGGATCCATCTCACATCTGCAATGATGTCTCTCGTTCCTCGCCCTTTCCCGAACCCTGCTTGCACTTCAGGTAGTTCTTGTTACAGGTATGGTTGTAGTCTCTTTTGAATAATCTTCAGTAGACTCTTGCTGGCATGTGGGATCAGAGCGATTGTGCGATAATTTCCACAGTCAGTTGGATCACCTTTCTTTAGTATTGGTATAAATACAGATCTTTTCCAGGCAGTTGGTCATGATGTTGTCTTCCATATTTCTTGGCAGAGCCTTGTAAGTACGGTAACAGCTGCATTAGATTGCTGTAATACTTCTATGGGAATGCTATCAATGCCTGGTGCTTTGTTCTTTGAGAAGGCTTTCAATGCTGCTTTAACTTCTTCTTTCATCACCAATGGTTCCCGATCATAAGGTACAGGTTGAAACGGCTGTTGGTCCACTTGATCTTTATCATATAAAAACTCTGTATATTCCTTCCACCTTTTCTTGATCTTCTCAGTTTCAATCAATATAGAACCTTGAGCATCTTGTAACATTCCAATTCGAGGCTGGAACCTTTTCTTTAACTCTCGTAGCTTTAGAAAAGCCGATCTTGTTCTTCCTCTAATAGTTTCTGCTTCTATTTCCTTGCATGCATCATTGTAGTACTTTTCCTTGTCCTGTCTTGCTGCACATTGGAAATCTCTGTTGAGTTCTGTTATTGTCTTTCTTTCTCCTCTGGCTTTAGCTTCTCTTCGTTTCTGGGCAATTTTCAGAGTTTCTTCCATCATCCATTTTGGCCGTTTTTGCTTTTTCACCTTTTGTAGAGACTTCTCGCTTTCTTCCATCACAACCGTCTTGATGTCATTCCATAACTCTTCTGGAGTTCTGTCTTTTGTATCTAAAGCAGCAAATCGATTTTGCAGGCAGTCTTTAAATTCCAGTGGTAAATTCTCAAGGTCATATTTTGCTGCATTCATGAGTGGTTTGCTCTTTTTCAACTTTAGCTTGAGTTTGCATACTAGTAGTTGATGATCTGTACCAGTCAGCTCCAGGTTTTGTCTTTGTTGATGTTATAGAACTTTTCCATCATTGACTTCCACAGATGTAGTCAATTTGATTTTTATACAATCCATTGGGTGAAGTCCATCTGTACAGTCGCCGCTTGTGTTGCTGGAAGAAGGTGTTTGAGATGAATAGATCATTGGTCTTGCAGAATTCTATCAGTCTTTCTCCAGCTTCATTTCTGTTGCCAAGTCCATATTTTCCAACTACTTTGCCTTCTTCTTTGTTGCCAACTTTTGCATTCCAGTCACCCATGACTATCAGGATATCCTGTTTGCATGTTCTGTCAATTTCAGCTTGTACTTGTTCATAGAACTCTTCAATTTCATTCTCTTCTGCAGCTGTTGTTGGGGCATATACTTGAATTATAGTTGTGTTGATAGGCATTCCTCGTAGACGAACAGAGATTAAGCATTCGCTGACTGCATTGTATTTCATTACAGTTCTTGCAAGTTTCTTCTTTATTATAAATGCAACACCATTTCTTCTTTGTCTTTCATTTCCAGCATAGTAGACCATGTGATCATCTGATGCAAAGTACCCGATGCCAGTCCATTTCAGTTCACTGACACCCAACAGATCAAGTTGTACCACGTTCCATTTCATTCTTGACCACCTCCAACTTCCCTTGGTTCATGCTTCGTACGTTCCATGTTCCAATGCGTAAGACATCTTTACAGCTTCTGACTCATTTCATGTGCAGCTACATGGGCAGTCAGACGTCCCGAGGGCTTTGATCCAACCACATCATAAATGCTGGCTTTACTCTGAGAAGTCTTCAGGTCTTCCCCAGTAGCTAGTTGAGTGCCTTCCGACCTGGGGGGTCTCATCTTCCAGCACCATAGCACAATTTGTTTTGTTATAACTATCCATTAGGTTTTCATGGCAAGATACAGAAGTAGATTGCCGGGCCTTTCTTCCGCGCAGTTTAAGTTTGGTGTTGTTGCCATTGTCACAGAAATGTGATCCTCCGCCGTCAACACTATCCCATTCTGCTGCTGCCCAGATGGGTGGTTTGTCTTGGTCTGGCACCTCTCACTTGGTTTGCAGCTTGTCGTGCTGTGAGGGCTTGTGTGCATCAGTGATGCTGAGAGCTAAACTATCGGTAGTTTAACTACTGGCAGCATCTCCCAAGATGGACAGGTTCTCAGCTGAGGTTACTCCTACCCATACATATAACCCATATTACGAACAGTTAAAAATAGAATATCATTAGAAACCTAAGCAACTTTTCCAAAAAGCTCCTTACTCTAACCTTCTATCTTGGATTAAAAAGTTATATTCCTCCAGGGCTGTGAATGAGTTTTTGTAGCTGTTCTCCAATCTTATCGCTCACACAATCCACCCTATTCCTGCTTCTCTTGTATTTATTTATTTTACTTATTTAGACAGATTTGTATTCCACCTTATCCTTCAATTAAGGTGGTCATGTCACATCACAATTGGAGGGTTACATTTAATATTAGAGTATTTGTAAACATTTAGACAGAACAATTACTTAACACCATTTAGACAGTACAATTGAGGGTAACATTTAACAAGAGGGTGTTTAATAATGTATATAATAATCCTGCGTGTGTAGTAGGATGAGTGCATGCCTAGTTGGCGGAGGTGGTTGTGTTTCTGTTTGGGTATGAGCTGCTGTCTAAATGTCCATATGATTCTATAAACAACAGTGTTTTGAGGTCTTTGCGGAATTCTGTGATGTCATCCAGTGCCCTCAAGTTTGTTGGGAGGGAGTTCCATAGTGTGGACGCCAGTAGTGATGGAGCTATTTTTGAAGTTCTTTGCTTGGTTTTGTGATAGCCTGCAGGTGTGCCAATCATGTTGTCGTTATTGGTTCTTCTTGGTCTATTGCTGATATCTCTTGTTATAACGTCTTGGAGTACGTCTGCTGAGAGATGGTGAATGATTTTGAAGATGATCATGATTGTTTTGTATTTAGCTCTTGCCAGCATTGGGAGCCAGTGTAGTTGTTGTAACACAGGGGTGATGTGCTCTGTCCTTGGAGTGTCTGTAATGATGCATGCTGTGGTGTTTTGCACCATCTGTAGTGAGTGTAGTGTCTGCTGAGGGAGGCCTTGGTATAGTGAGTTACCATAGTTAAGCAGTGGTGTGATGAGTGCTTGGCACACTGTGCAGAAGTGGTCCTGACGGAGTATCGGTTTGATTTGTCTGATGGTCCTCAAACGTTGATAGGCCTTGTTTGCGGTTTTGGTGATGTGGGATTTCAGGTTCAGCGCTCTTCCAATGTGATGCCTAGATACTTAACTTCTTCTTTGACTACTATATGTTTGTCTAAGATGCTGATAGTTTGTGGAGGTCTGAAGGTGGGGTTCCTGGTGACGAACATTGCCTCAGTTTTATCATAGTTGATCGTTAAGTTGTTGGCTATGAGCCAGTCATTCATGTCTTCGAGGCATTTGGTTATTGTTGTGGTATTTAGTGCTAGTAGGTTGATTGGAGCATATATCATGATGTCGTCAACATAAATGTGATAGCGTAGTTTATGGTGCTTGATGAGGATGCATATGGGCTGGATGTAGATGTTAAAGAGCATTGATGATAGGGCTGAGCCCTGTGGTATTCTTTGCATGACTGGGAATTGCAGTGATTTCTTTTGGTCGCATTTGACTTGTTGTGTTCGCCCTTCCAAGTATGATGTGAAGCAATTCAGGGTGTTATTACATAGTCCTATCTGTTGTAAGCGATGCAGTAGCTTAGTGTGGGACACAGTGTCGAAGGCCGCCGAAATATCCATAAACACTAGCAAGAAGCCGTTTTTTATGTTGTCAGTGCCTCTTAGGAGATTGTCAAAGAGGGAGGTGAGTAGAATGCTGATGGATGTCTAGTGGGGCATTTATGTCAATATGGTCCTGAAGTTGTCTTTGCACTGCCTTTTCTATGATTTTAGCAAGGAATGGCAGGCTGGAAATGAGACGGTATGATTTTGGTTCGGATGGGCTCAGGTTGCTACTTTTGAGTATTGGTCGTATCATTACGTGCTTTAGAGGTTGCGGCATGTATCCGTGTTGGAGTGATTCTTTGACGATTTTTTGAATGTGATGACAGAGTTGGCTTTTTGTAGCTTTGAGCCACGCCACTGGGCATGGGTCTGACGGTGAAGTTGTTGTGTTTAGTCCAGATATAATGTCTTCCACTTGCTGCTTTGTTGGTATGCTGAAGCTCTCCCATGCTTTTTTTTTTATCTTGTAATCGTTTGTTTGTGGTATATTAGAGCATGTTAGGTTGGTGTTTTTAGACTTCATGTAATCTGCATATTTTGTGGGTCAAGGTGGTGTGTACTTTGTTGTGTGTCATCCTTGGTGAGCTTTTGGACAATGCTAAAGAGTTCTATTGGTCTATTAGTAGATTACATGATTAGGATGGTATAGTGCTGCTGTCTACGCTCATTTATTAGATTATTATATTCCGGTTGCTTGGCTCTGTATTGGGTTAGGTGGTTATGTGATTTGTTCCATCTCCATTTTCTTTCCAGCCTTCTGAGTGTGCGCTTTGCAATTCTGATTTCATTTGAGTACCATGGGGCATTGGATCTCTTGCGTGTTTGTAGTTCTGTGCTCACTGGGGCAGATGCTGCGTTAGATATTATAGTGTTCCATTTTTCTATGTTTAGGTCAAGGGTGTCGTATTCCTGTTGAAGTTGTGGAGTGATTTCATTTATGAATGAGTCTTTGTTGAATGTTTTAAACCGTCTGGTTGCTCTTTCATCTTCTTTGCGTTGGGTGGGGTTATTCAGGGTCATGGTGAATTCAATCACATGGTGGTCTGACCAAGGGACTGGCGTGATTGTTGGTTTTGTGGTCTTGTTCTGCTCCACTAATTGTACTGGCATAAAGATCATGTCTGGGGTTGTACCATGCTGGTGCGTTGGTGCGGTGATTGTCTGGCAATATTTTAATGACTCCATGGCTTTTAAGAACATTGCAGTCTCTCTGGTGGGTGTGGATGTTAGGTTGTAGTCTCCTAGTGCCATGAGGGGTTTGTGTCTTCTGCTATTTGCGCATATTGTTTCGATTAGTGTATAGATGTGTTTGGTTGTGGTTCCAGGTGGTCTGTATGTAAGGGCGATGCTTAGGTACTTGTTGGCTATAGTGAGTGTGTTGATTCGATTGTGTTAGCGGTGGTGATTGTTTTGAATCTGTATTCCTTTCTGGTAAGTATTAGTACTCCTCCTCCTCTCTTTTGTTCTCTGATGCAGTTAATCACCGAGTATCCTGTTGCTTGGTTTAATATGACTTGGTCTGAATTGTCTAGCCAGGTCTCAGTGATGCATATTATATCCAGCTTCTTGTCATGGATGAGGTCAAGGATAGTATTTGGTTTGTTCCTGATGGATCTGGCATTTAGCAGGGCACACCTGATTATGATTGGGTTGGTGTGTTTATTATTTGAATGATGAGCGGGTGTTATATGTGTGGCATTGTCTGGTTTGTGAGCTGTATGTTTAGGTTGCTAGCGTTCTTTGGATAGGTGTGATGATGTACATCTGGGTTGGGTGGTATGTAGGTTGATCAAAGGGATTTGCTCGTTGGGTTTGATGCCCTATGTGCAGGGAGCGAACATGTGGAGGGGTGTGAGGTAAGCCATGAGGTAGTTGTTAGTGGAGTGCATTTTGTAATTTGTATTTTACTGACCTGGGATTAAGTTTGTGGTTTACTGACCTTGGCTCAACTTGAGTTGTGGCCTATTGATGGTGGGTGTTTGGCCCTTTTCTTGTTTCTGTGTACTTGTTTGTTCTTTTTGTGCAGTTTCTTCTTTCCTGCAGTTCTGCTTTGGTAGTGGTGTCTTTAATCTGTATGTTGTATTAGTTGTGCTTTGTTAGCAGATGATCAATGGGGTAGTACTGGAGTTAATAGGTTATGCAGTGTGAGTTATTTTACAATGCAAACAATGGGTAGTCTGTTCTATGCAGGTAATGGGAAGCAAGTTCTATGCAAACAGTAGGAATCATAAGAACATAAGATATGCCATACTGGGTCAGACCAAGGTCCATCAAGCCCAGCATTCTGTTTCCAACAGTGGCCAATCTAGGTCATACGTCAAACAGGCAATGGGAGGCAAGTTCTATGCATACAATGGGAGGCAAGTTCTATGCATACAATGGGAAGCAAGTTATTTATTTATTTATTTCTCTTATATACCGCGCTCTTCAACATCAGCGCGGTTTACATGGAACATTTAGGTTTTTACGGTGGAGGTTACACCGTAAAGCACAGTTACTTACCTGTAACAGGTGATCTCTGGGAACAGCAGGAATAAGTCTTCACGTATGGGTATCGTCGGTACCGACAGAGCCTGCGTGGGAACGCTCCCCAGCGTCCAAAAGGAAAGCTTTTGGGAGCATCCCACAGCGCCTGCGCGCTGCCTTCCCGCCTTTCCTAACCGCCTCTCTTCAGTTCGAGTTTTAAAGCTGAGAAAAAAGAGAGAGAGGAAAGGAAAGATAGAGAGATACAACTCCTAGGGGAGGTGGGTGGGTTGTGAAGACTTATTCCTGCTGTTCCCAGAGATCACCTGTTACAGGTAAGTAACTGTGCTATCTCCAGGAACAAGCAGGAATGAGTCTTCACATATGGGGACTCCCCAGCTAGAGATGCCTGGGAGATCACCCAGATTGTGAGTCCCTGGGAAGGGCTCCACCTGCATCCATGAATCTCAGGCATCCAGTCAGGGATGGAGGGTAAGCGTAGTTACTCACCTGTAACAGGTGTTCTCCAGGAGCAGCAGGAATCAGTCCTCACATATGGGTGACGTCGGCGCCGACGGAGCCCTCGCGGAGCAATTTTCCCCAGCTTTCAAAGAAAGCCTTTGGGAATTGCAGCGCGCATGCGCGGTCCTCTTCCCGCCCAAGGGTGCCATCTTGCTCAGTCAGATGACATAGCTAAAAGACAGCAAAAATTAGCAAAAACGAAAGCATATAACTGCAACTCCAAGGGGAGGAGGGAGGGTTGTGAGGACTGATTCCTGCTGCTCCTGGAGAACACCTGTTACAGGTGAGTAACTACGCTTTCTCCAGGACCAAGCAGGAAGTCAGTCCTCACATATGGGACTCCCAAGCTTAAGGCTACCGGAGACCCTAAGCACAAAAATGAGCTCCCTCAAGGTCATTAGCACAGAAGGAAGGAATCTTCTCTGAATACGTCTCCAACCGGTAGCCCAACATCCGGGATGGAGGGTAGGAGTTGCCTATACCTTGAAGAGGTTACGGAGGACTGCCTGTCCGAAAGCACTGTCCCTGCGGGACTCCCTCTCCAGGCAGTAATGGGCTGCAAAAGTCTGGCTTGAAGACCAAGTAGCGGCCCGGCAGATGTCTGCCAACGGAACAGAGCGGAGGTAAGCCACTGACGTAGCCTTCGCCCGAACACGATGAGCGGTGACTCTACCTTCCAGCACGAGGCCCGCAGCCTCGTAAGCCCAAGCGATGCAGTCCGCAATCCAGATGGACAGAGTACGCTTGGAGACAGGGAGCCCCAACTTGTTGGGGTCATAAGACACGAAGAGCTGAACCGCCCTTCGGTGCTCCCGCGTACGGTCAAGGTAGAAGTTCAGCGCCCTTCTACAGTCCAGGGTATGCAGGACCATCTCAGCTCGGCTGGAGTGTGGCCTGGAAAAGTAGGTCGGAAGTACCACCTCCTGGTTGATGTGAAAAGGGGAAACCACTTTAGGAAGAAACTTAGGGTGAGTCCGTAGGACTACCCGGTTCTTGTAGAACCTAGTGTAAGGAGGATCAGATACCAGGGCCTGCAGCTCACTAACGCGTCTAGCAGAAGTGAGGGCCACCAAGAACAAGCTTTTCCAGGAAAGAAAACGAAGAGGACAGGTAGCCATAGGCTCAAAAGACAGACAGGTAAGCCGCTGTAAAACCACATTGAGATCCCAGTTCGGAGCTGGTGGGCGCAAAGGTGGTTTAAGGAGGAGGAGGCCCCGGAGAAAATGAGCCACCAGCGGGTGGCTGGAAAGGGGTCTACCGTCCACCGGTAGGTGGTGCGCAGAAATAGCACTGAGGTGGACCTTGACCGAGTTGGACTTAAGTCCAAGATTGGAAAGGGAAAGCAAGTACTGCAATACCACTGATGCTGAACAGGAGAAGGGGTCTTGTGACTGCTGAGTACACCAGAAAGAGAACCGACGCCACTTAAGAGCGTAGGACTTCCGGGTGGAAGGCCTCCTGGAGGCCAAGACGACCTCTTCCACATCTGGAGGTAGCTGGAGAGGAGCAAGGACTACCCTTTCAGCAGCCAGGCCATCAGATGAAGGGACCGAAGGTTGGGGTGCAGGAGCGACCCCTGATCCTGCGAGAGGAGGTCGGGCTGAAACTCCAGAGGAAGAGGTGTGTCCACCGCCAGCTGCAGCAGAAGCGGGAACCAAGGTCGTCTCGGCCACCGGGGAGCCACTAGGATCACCGACGCCTTGTCTCTGAGAACCTTGAAGAGCGTCCGAGACACCAGGGGCATGGGTGGAAAGGCATACAAGAGGCCTGTGGACCATGGAATCAGAAAAGCATCCGCCGCCACCCTGAGTGGATGCGGCTGTCGAGAGCAGAATCTGGGAAGCTGTCGGTTCAGAGGACTGGCGAACAGAAACATGGTGGGGAGGCCCCACCGGAGAAAGATCCGCTGAACCACAAGAGGATCCAACCTCCACTCGTGCGGTTGGAGGACCCTGCTCATTTTGTCTGCCAGGTAGTTTTCTTGACCTGGGAGATAGACAGCTTTGAGGACGATGTTGCGATGGATGGCCCAAGAGCAGAGCTTCTGTGCTTCCTGACAGAGAAGGAAGGAGCCGGTTCCGCCTTGCTTGTTCACGTAGAACATGGCAACCTGATTGCCTGTCTGGACAAGTACTGACTGGTGAGAAATCAGGTGAGAGAAGGCTTTGAGCGCTAGGCGGATGGCTCTGAGCTCCAGGAAGTTGATCTGCTGAGCGGACTCCCAAGGAGTCCAGAGACCCTGAGTACAAGTCCCTTGGCAATGTGCTCCCCAACCCTGGAGAGAAGCATCGGTCGTCAGGACCTGAGAATGTGGAGGGGGCTGAAAAGTCACCCCGAGTACTAGGTTTGGCAGGTGAAGCCACCATCGCAGAGAGGAGACCAGCTGGTCGGAGATCCGTACGGAGTCCGTTAGGCTCCCAGTGGCCTGATGCCATTGTTTGCGAAGGCACCATTGAGCAGGTCGCATGTTCAAGCGGGCATAGGGGGTTACATGGACCGTGGAAGCCATATGGCCGAGCAGTCTCAGAAATTGCCTGGCCGAGACCAGGGCATTGCTGGGAAAGCGGCTGGCGAGATCCATGAGCCTTTGGGCCCTGTCCAGAGGCAGGAAGGCCCGCGCTTGAAGAGTGTCCAACCTGGCGCCGATGAATTCTAGATCTTGAGAGGGGAGCAAAGTGGACTTTGCGAAGTTTATGACAAATCCCAAGTGCTGGAGCAGAGCTACCGTGCGATGAGTAGCCTGAGTGGCTTCTTGGGCAGACTGGGCCCTGATGAGCCAGTCGTCCAGGTATGGGAACACAAAGAGACCCTGAAGCCTCAGATAGGCCGCCACCACTGCTAGGCATTTGGTGAACACTCTGGGGGCGGAGGATAGGCCAAAAGGCAGTACTCTGTACTGGTAATGGCGTCCGTCCACCACAAACCTGAGGTATTGTCTGTGGTCTGGATGAATAAGGATATGAGTATACGCATCCTTCAGATCTAAGGAGCATAGCCAGTCTCCCTGCTGGAGGTAGGGCAGCAGGATTCCAATGGTAAGCATTTTGAACTTTTCCTTTGCAAGGAACTTGTTGAGATTTCGCAAGTCCAGGATGGGTCTGAGGCCTCCTGTTCTTTTTGGAATCAGGAAGTACCTGGAGTAAAACCCTTGACCCTTCAGGTGGTGGGGCACCGGTTCCACGGCTTGTTCCTGAACAAGACTTGCTAACTCCTGAAGGAGTAAGTCCCTGTGCAGAGGGAGTCTGGAAGGCTCCCCTGGAAAGTAGGAGGGAGGTACCTGGTGAAAATGAAGAAGATAGCCCTTTTGAACTATCTGAAGCACCCAGGTATCTGTGGTGATGTTGGACCACCTGTGGGCAAAGTGGACCAGCCGGCCTCCTGTGCTGAGAGCAACCAGCTGAGGGGGAGAGGCTATGCTGAGAAAGTCAAAAGCCCCCACCCTGCTGAGCAGGGGCCGGTGGTGCAGGCTTGGGGGCTTGCTGCCTACGGGACCCATTACCCCGTCCCTTGGCCTGCTTTCCCTGTGGGGGAGCTGGTGAGGCCTGATACTGAGGGTAGTATTTATAGGCAGCACCTTTCCTCGGGTAAAAGGGCTTTTTCCCCCGAGGCCTTCTTCTTTTGAGAAGGGGCAGAGGTCTTCCTTGAGAGACGAGTCCTGGTGAGAGTCTCCGTCTCGATTTGTGCAGCCTTCTCATCCATGGGCTTGCCAAAGAGGTTATCACCTTGGCAGGGGACATCGACCAACTTGTCCTGTACCCAGGGCTCGAGGTCGGACGTCTGAAGCCAAGCCTGGCGGCGTCCAGCGATGCCGGCCGCGGCTACTCGAGCCGAAGCCTCAAAACCATCAAAGGCTGCTCGAGAGATAAACTTGGAGCACTCCCGAATTCCAGTAGACAAGGATTGGAACCTCTGCAAAGGTTCATTGGAGAGACCAGCAGAGAACCCGGCTATTTCTTTAGCCAGGTCTCGGAGATACATGCCCATGTAGAGCTGGTATGTCTGGACTCGACAAGCAAGCATAGAGCCCTGGAAGCACTTCCTACCGAGGGCATCCAGGCTTCGGGCCTCCCTACCGGGGGGCACCAAGGAGTGCATTTTTTGACTCTTCAGTCTATGCATGGCCGATTCCACCACCATGGAATGGTGCGGTAGTTGTGCCTTTTGGAACCCGGGGCTCTTGCGGACTCGATAAATGGAATCGACCCGCTTGCTTAACACCGGCGACGACGCCGGGCTCTCCCACATGCAGAAGAGAAGCCGTTCCAGCATCGGAGGAACCGGTACAATAAAGGACTCCTTCGGGGGAGAGTCATATTGGAGGGCATCGAGTTCCTCGACTCGAGGCTCCTCCTCGGGGTCCGCAGGGAAGGCCAAGGCTTTGGCCATATCCCTCACGAAGTCCGAGAACCGGGTATCCTCCGGGGGGGACCGTCTAAGAGGTTCGGACTCGGGGGAGTCCGAAGGGACACACCGAGTCCGAAAGGAACCAGGTGACTCTTCGTCCTCAGATTCCCAGGCCGACTCCTCGGAGGAGGAGTCGACCGGCTCCGGTCGGGCGGGCACTGATGCCATCCGCCCCTCGGCGTCGACGACCTCGGTCCCGAACGGGAGGCCGAAGGAGACCTCGACCGAGGATCGACTCGAGCCCTCATGGACTCGAGGATCGGCTCGGTCTCCGGGGTCGACTTGGAGGTCGACGTCCCGGCGGTCAGGGCAGAAGCGCCAGCGAGGCCAGCGATCAATGCCCGCTGCTGGTCCAAGAAGGCAGACAAACTGCACTCCAAGGCCGTCAACCTGAGTCCGAGCTCAGGAGACCCAGCAGCCCCCGACTCGGGCCCCGACGGCGTCGGGCCCGACGTCGGGTCCTTCGGAGGCGAGTCCACGAGGACAACCATACTTACGTGAGCTGGCAAGTCCACCTCGAGTCGAGGATGTTTTGACGGCCTTTCCGACTCCAAGGACCCGGGACGGGAATCAGGGCTATGCGACCTGGCCCTCGAGGAACCAGGAGCGTCCACCGATCCCGCACTCGCGGGTTTCTTCTTCCGATGATGTTCCCGGGTAGGAGACCCCCTCTCAGAGGAACTCCGACGATGCTCAGGACCAGAGTCCCGAGACGTCGAAGCCTCTGACGAGGTCCGAGCCCGGCCGGAGTCAGAGAAGATACGCTCCCGCTGGTGCTGCCGACTCACTCAATGCTTTTGAGGACATTTTGCCGCATGGCGTGCAGATCATGGGGTCATGATCTGGGCCGAGGCAGCGGAGGCAGAAGTCGTGAGTGTCTGTAAGAGACATACGTTTCTTACAGAGGTCACACTTTTTGAAACCACTGGCCGCCATCGGGGGAAAAAGGGCCCCTGCGAGGTCGAACGACCGGGCAGCCAGGGAAAAAAGGAAAAAAGCGCGAAAACTGTCACGAAGGACAAAAAAACGAAAAATAAAGGACGGACTGGCAACCGGCGTCGCGAGTCCGGGCGGGAACAGAACCAGCGTCGAACCGAAGAAAAAATAGATAAAAATAGAGGAAAATCAACTTTTCTGCGGAGATTCACAGGCAACGTCTGTAGGGCTCCGCGGAAAAAAGAAGACTGAGCAAGATGGCACCCTTGGGCGGGAAGAGGACCGCGCATGCGCGCTGCAATTCCCAAAGGCTTTCTTTGAAAGCTGGGGAAAATTGCTCTGCGAGGGCTCCGTCGGCGCCGACGTCACCCATATGTGAGGACTGACTTCCTGCTTGGTCCTGGAGAAGGAGTTGATTAGGTATGGAACAGGTGTTTGAGAACAGCCTGACCAAACAAGGCATCCCGGCGGGAGTCCTTGTCCAAGCAGTAATGGGCTGTGAAGGTATGAACCGATGCCCAGGTGGCTGCTCGACAGATTTGGTCGATGGACACAGAGTTAAGATGAGCCATAGAGGCTGCTATGGCCCTCACATTGTGAGCTGTGACATGGCCCTCCAGAGAAAGATTCTTGCTCTGGTAGGCGAAGGAAATACACTGAGCAATCCAATTAGACAGAGTTCTCTTGGAGACTGGAAGTCCTAAATGAGAAGGATCAAAAGTAACAAAGTTGAGAGGACTTTCTATGTTGCTGTGTCCTTTGTAAGTAGAAAGCAAGTGCTCTTTTACAATCCAGGGTATGAAGATTCCTCTCTGCACTTGATGCATGAGGTCCTGGAAAAAAGACAGGTAAATACACCTCCTGGTTCAGATGAAAAGGCGAGACCACTTTAGGCATAAAGTGTGGATTAGTTCTGAGGACTACCTTGTCATGATGGAACCTTGTATAAGGAGGATTAGCCACTAAAGCTTGCAACTCACTGATACGGCGAGCTGAGGTGACTGCAATGAGAAAAATAACCTTCCAGGAAAGGAATTTCAAGGAGGTAGTGGCTAAGTGTTCAAAGGGTGGCTTCATAAGCTGGCCAAGAACCAGATTCAAGTCCCATGCCACTGGAGGTGGTCTAATGGGAGGTTTAGTCAAAAGAAGGCCTCTCATGAATCTTGCTATAAGAGGATGAGAGGAAATAGGTTGTCCACTGAGAGGCTTAAGGGATGCTGCAATAGCACTCAAATGAACTCTGATTGAATTTGTTTTAAGGCCTGCATGGGATAAATGCAGCAAATAGTCTAGTAAAGAATTCAAAGGATTTGCAAGAGGGTTGAGACCCTTCTCTGCACACCAAATGGAAAACCTTTTCCATTTAAAAGCATATGAACGTCTGGTGGAAGGCTTTCTAGAAGCATGAAGGATATCCTTCACCTGCTGAGAAAGGTGTAAATCATGAAGGTCTAGGCCTTCAGCAACCAGGCCCTGAGATGAAGAGACTGAGGATTTGGGTGCCACAAGGTTCCCTCCTCCTGGGAGAGGAGATCTAGAGCAGACCCCAGGTCTAGGGAGGGAGCTTGAGAGAGATGCAGAAGTAGAGGGTACCACACTTGGCGTGGCCAAAGTGGTGCTATGAGGATCATAGACCCCTTGTCTCTCTGAAGCTTGAACAGAGTTTTGGGGATGAGGGGAATAGGTGGAAAGGCATAGAGGAAGTCTTGCCCCCAATGAAGGAGGAAGGCATCCCTGGCCTGAACTCCCTGACATGGAATCCTGGAACAGAACCGGGGAAGTTTGGCATTCCACGGACTTGCAAACAGGTCTATGTCTGGGGTACCCCAAATCCCAAAAATCCTGGCTATCTGGTCCCCATGGAGGGACCATTCATGCGGAAGCAGAACTCGACGGAGTCTGTCTGCCCAAGAGGTTTGAACCCCTGGAAGATACACTGCCATGAGTTGGATTTGATACTCTATGGCGAAGGCCCACAATTTCAGAGCTTCGTTGCAAAGCGACAGAGAGCCAGTCCCTCCCTGCTTGTTCACGTAGAACATGGCTACCTGGTTGTCCGTGTGGATGAGGACTGTCTTGTAGCTGAGCAGGGTGTGGAAAACTCTGAGAGCCAGAAAGATTGCTCTGAGCTCTAAGAGGTTGATATGAAGAGATGTCTCCGGTGGAGACCAGATGCCCTGGGTCGAGAGATCTCGTAGATGAGCCCCCCAACTCTTTGGAGAGGCATCTGTTGTAAGGGTTGCTTGGGGTAACACCTGTTGAAAGGGGGACCCCAGCAACAGATTCTGAGTGGACTTCCACCAGTGGAGGGACCAAAATAGGCGACTGGAGGTTGCTATTTTGTCTGACAGGAAACCTGATGCCTGGGTCCATTGGGTGGATAGGGTCCACTGAGCTGCTCTCATGTGAAGGCGAGCATAGGGAACCACATGCACCGTGGATGCCATGTGGCCTAAAAGTTGCAACATCTCTCGAGCAGTTAAATGGGATTTTAACTGAATCTGGGAGGCTAACTGCACCAAGCGTAGGCAACGGGCCTGGGGAAGATAGGCCCTTGCAGTTGTGGTATCCAGTAAGGCCCCTATGAACTCTAGAGACTGAGTAGGGGTAAGATGGGATTTTGGAACGTTGATTACCAGTCCCAGATACTGAAGAACACGCCTTGTGCAGGCTAGGGAAGTCTGGGCCTCTGACTGGGATGGAGCTCGGATGAGCCAGTCGTCCAGATATGGGAATATGAATATTCCTAGAGTGCGTAGGAATGCAGCTACTACTGCCATGCATTTTGTGAACACTCTTGGAGCAGAGGCCAGACCGAAAGGAAGCACTTTGTATTGGTAGTGCTTTCCTTGGTAAAGGAACCGAAGGAAACTTCTGTGTGTTGGATGGATGAGAACATGGGTGTACGCATCCTTGAGATCTAGAGAACAAAGCCAGTCTTGACTCTGGAGGTACGGAAGGAGAGTTCCGAGAGACGTCATCTTGAATTTCTCCTTGCATAGAAACTTGTTCAATTCTCTGAGATCTAATATGGGTCTGTAGCCCCCTGTTTTCTTTGGAATGAGAAAATAGGGGGAGTAGAACCCTGAGCCCTGTTGAAGAATGGGTACTTCTTCTATTGCCCCTTGGGCAAGAAGGGTAGCAATCTCTTGACCTAGAAGGTTGAGGAGAGATGTTGCAGAATTGAACTGTTTCACCATGGTGTGAGGAGGAAGGTTTAAGAAATTAAGTTTGTACCCTTCCCTTATGATGGAGAGGGTCCACTGCTCTGCTGTGATTTGTTTCCATCTGGGAGCAAAGTGAGCTAACCTTCCTGGGATGGTGAGAGGCTCTGGATTTTCTAGAGCCAGAAAGGCTAAGTTCTCTGGTGGAAAGTCAAAGGCCCTGAGGAGGCTGAGGCTGTTGGGCCGTAGCAGTCCTCGCAGCCTGGGTTTTGGCCTGTTTTGGTTGTTGCTGTCTCTTTGTAGCAAAACGACCTTGAGAAGAGGCCTGACCATAAGAAGAAAATTTCCCTTTCTTTGGGAAAGATCCCTTTTTGAACAACCTCTTTTTAAAAGGAGCAGTAGTAGACTTTGAAAGTCTATCTAAAGCAGAATTTTCAGCATCCATCTGGTTGGCCTTTGCTTGCCAATCTTTGCCAAACAGGTTTTCGCATGTACAGGGAAGGTTACCTAGACCATCCTGTACCCAGGATTCCAAATCAGAGGCTTGCAACCAAGCAACTCTGCGTGCACCTATGGCAATAGCCGAGGCTCTACTGGCCCCCTCAAAAGAGTCAAATGCTGCACGGTTGGAAAACTTGGATACATCCTGTGCATGTTTAAGCCAGGTGATATATTCTTCTCTCTTATCTTCTGACATAAAAGGAGATAAGGTTTGCAGATGATCTGTAACTTCTTTCAGAAACATCCCCATATAGAGACTGTAGGAGTTGATTCTGGCTACAAGCATACTGGTCTGGAAGATTTTCCTTCCAAAGGCATCTAGGGTTCTGCATTCTCTTCCTGGAGGAGCAGAGGAGTGCCTTTTTGTACTCTTGATCTTTTTCATAGCAGACTCTACCACAATGGAGTGGTGAGGAAGCTGAGTCTTATGAAAACCAGGACAAGGAGGAACACGATACATGGTGTCCAACCTTCTGGAATGAGGGGAGGTGGAAAGAGGAGTCTCCCATATGCCCAACATGTGATCATAAAGAATCTCATGTATTGGTAAGGTGGCTGCCTCTTTAGGAGCCTTAGGATATTGAAGGATATCTAATTTTTTGGCTCTAGGTTCAGTTTCAGAGGTCACTGAGATGGACAGGCCTTTGGCCACCTCCCTAATGAAGTCCTGAAAAGACAAATCTTCAGGAGGAAACATTCTCCTTTTTGGAGAA